>CM029548.1:36806373-37406373 GCA_017141385.1 Sogatella furcifera | reverse complement strand
AAATGCAATACTGCAAATTATGTTTATGAGAGGATTAATGAAAACAATGTATAATCAGGTTATGAAGTTGAAATAGAGTAGTATAAAATCTATCCTTTCCAGTATATAAAAGAGCTGTTAAAATCTTTTAAATCTGGCATGGAAAATACCGGAGTTCGAGATTTTTTGTTTCTTCTAAATGGGATGGGGTGGAGTATGAGAAAAGCGTGAACCAGCCTATAATATTCAAATGATTATTTGGTCGAGAATCAGTTGCGGCTACTTTCTGAAATGCAAAACATCATTGAAGAGGATATGAGTTTGTATCCACGCCTCCCATCAGATGCAAAGCTGTTATCGGTTGCGAGCAAGAGTGCTTGCTCCATTTTTCTCCATTTTGCTCCACGAAGTGGCATGCTGTCGCTCCAAGCAACCACAACCTCCAAGACCACGACCACCCTCCATCCACAGCTTTCCTCTTGCACTCACTTGAGTACGCAAATATCTACAGAGAATGCCGACAATAAATCATTCACTCCAAAAACGTTCAACTCCATCTACGCGAGCCATTTTCCTTCGAACCCCATTTTTCTTGTTGACAATGACTGAAGCTCAGCAGAGGCAATCGAGATCCAGCTTCCTATCAAATATGTTAAGCAGGCATTCCGACGATGATTGATACTCTTGACACATCTGTTACCCCCGATCCATTGCATTTTGGAGATACTTAGTTTCAATTTTGAGCTTCATTTGCTTTACAATATCCGTCAAGGGCATCAATATGAATGAAAAAATGTGGTTGTTAACTGGAGCGCTTATAACGAGGCGTAATAGGGTAGCAGACTCATGCCTATCTTCGATTATGCAGTTTGGAGTCGGTGATCAGTTTTTACGGCTGATTGCCGTTGAGAAAATTTAAAAAAGATTAAAGATTCATATCAGATAATATTCCATAATGATAATGATTATTCTATGTTCAGATGGTTGTGATCAGAATGAATCATTCAGATAGAAAATTATTGCTTGTGAATCCCTTATATTTCCACTGAGTTCCACCGTATCGTAAAGGTTCCGCTGAATCCATTACAAAATTCAAACATTAGGAAATTGTTGAATCGGAAAACTTTTTTCACAACTGACTCAATAATAAACTTTTTGTTGCATGCATATCTAATTTTTTCTAAACTACTTACAATCCATTGTTCGAAAATACCGATAATATAAGAACAACGTAAATAAAATTGAAAACATCGATTCGAAGAAAATTGATAATGTTTTCATTTCAGCAAGGTCCTAATATCAATTGATGGGTCACATTCAACGCAGTTATTTCCAGCACGTTGATTCTGTAGGATTATGCGATTAGAATATTGCATGGATGTTTGTTTTTCTTCGCTGTCTCGTAAATATGAACTGGGAGGGAGAAAAAGGAACGTCGCCTGTTGTGGCAGTGGGACATGCGGCTTGGGAAGTTTTGGCTCGGGGTGGAGGCGAGGGATGAGTGTTTGGCGTTCCAAGTGAAGAACATCGGTCTGGTGCTGTTTGCCTCCGCACTGTCCACCCTTTCTTTGCAGGGTCCCGTATCGTTTCACAGTCAAACTCTGGAAAAAGGGTAAAGCGATACCGTCGCTCCCCTTCCGGGACTTCCTCAACTTGCGATCTCCTCCTATTCGGAACTTTCATAAGCTATGGCACGAAGCAAAAATGATAACTATTCGTTGACAAGTGATAGTGCGGGGCTCACAACCCAACCCACAGCGGTGGGGTTTGTTCACAACAAGAACAATAAGTGAACTCAAGTTTCATAAAAGTCGATATCAACTATATGGACTCAATATTTGTTCTATTGTAAGCTGTATCTGTATTCAACCAACAATACCAAATCGAACAAGAATTCTTCATCAGAGTCGATGATATGTTATACTTGCATGGAGTTTCGGAGAAAACCCATGTTCAATTATAGTACCCTCAAGTCACTTCAGAAACAATAAGTTGAAATTCACGAAATGCTACTCATCTATCGTACTCTTCTGGAATAGTTCCTGATCGAATTGAAAAGGAATGGGTATCGGAATTTGTAATTTACAAAGATAATTTCATAATCTCTATATATAAAAGCGAAATGGCACTGATTCATTCATTCATCACCAGAACTAAAAATCCAATGAACCGAATGCGTTCAAATTTAGCAGTCATGTTCAGTTGGACGTTTAGACGCTCGCTAAGAACGGATTTTAAAAACTTTTCAAGGATACGCCTAATATTTTAGTTTTTCTATAGTTTTTCGGCGTTTTCTTCATTTATTCGAGAACGTATCGGTAGAAAATGTTGATATTTGGTGGGCAGGTTCAGATAAGGTCTAGAAATGTTGTGTTGAAATATTTTTGAGATCCTTTCAAGATTACGCCATTAATCAGGTTTTCAAAATTGTAGATGTATTGCGGGTTGCATATCTTCCGCCTTAATACGACCAATCCCAACTGTAAATTCGATGGTTCAGCGAGATTATACATAAACTAATTTGGAAGTTATTGAATCAAGTTTAAACTATGTCCGATATACTTCCCAAGGTTACGCTCAATATTAGCGTTTTACTATTTTTGGAGTTTTTCTTAGATTTTTCGAGAACCAATTGGCAGAAAATGTTGAAATTTGGTAAACAGGTCCAGATTAGGTCCAGAAATGCTGTGCTCAATGAAATTTCAATACCCTGCCGAGGTTACGCCTGTGAAAAAGTCAGGGCCGCCCACGGTGGGGGGGGGGGGTTGATCGGCCATCGGCCCGAAATTTGGGGGGGGGGATTATTATTATATTATTGAAAATTTTGGGGGGGAATCGGTAAATTAATTGAATTGAATTAAAATGGAGTTATTATTTCTGATGTTTCACTTAAATGTAAACGTGTTCTACATTTGAATAATCTAGATCTATAGAATAACTGTATAATAGAATAATATATGACAGTTGTAGGCCTATAGAACCATTAAGTTATTTTTAATATGGATTAAAAATGTCCAACTACTCTCTGTTTACTAATAATCACGGCTGCCAAGCTATTTTATAAACGGCGCCATGTTTCAGCAATATTTGCCAGATTATTTCTCAGAACAGAATGCACGCAAAACTTTCAATAGAATTCAGACCTATAAACAAAATCGATTTTAATCGGTTCCTGTAATATGTTATTATTCCTTGTCATTATATAGAATATAGTTGACAACTTGACGTGAAAATAGTTTGTTCTTCAATTTTAATTAATGCTCATATTCAGTCGTTGTTTCAGTGTGGAAATGAGCGGTTGTGTTCAGTGTACGTGGTACTACGTGGTTTTGAAGATTTTAGTACTGTAGTGTTATTTGTAATTTTCGCAGTTTGTGTTGTTTTATATTTTTTCTTTTAACTTTAATGTAGAGATTCTAAATTTTAATGTCTTAAATGTTGGAAAAATCTTCCAAATACAAATGTGCAGAGCTTTTTGTTAAATACGGTACATAGGGATGACAAGTGGCTAGAGCACTCTAAGAGAAAACTCTTCTAGGCTATAAGGTGAAATATAAAATAATCGTAGTGAAAGAAGGACGTTTCATTAAAACCTTATGTGGAAAAACAAGCCGAAGAACAACAGAAGCTTCAACCAAAGACTTCATCACTTTGTCGGGCGAGGAAAGGTAAAATGAAAACATTATTCCTCAAGTATCAAGCAGTAGACTAGCCTAATTTCTGTTTTGCATGAATTGTATAGAATACAGAGCCTGCTGCCTGGGCACAAGATCCCAGGGGATGCACGGCTGAAAGAAAATAGTGGAGAATCTGGGAAAGGAAATAAATAAAAAGGCCTTCAACTTGACAAGTTTTCTAACTTTTTTAAAATTAGGATATTTGAGCTTTCTGATTTGGAATTGAATGTTATATTGAAAAGTTTTGAGTTGAGTTGTAGACGTTGAACAGAGCAGTCGTATTTTCGTGAGCTCTCTTATCTAGTGAGATAATGCCGTTAGAATCGGTTCTTTACCGGTTACGAACCGAAATGTTTAGTGCAGTGTTTGGTACTAAGTTTCTTAGACTGAATAAAGCGTCCAAATTAACAGTGAACTCAAAAATTTGCAATATTTTCGCATTGGGTGTCGTTTTCTTGCTGCTGGCGATCGCTGGAATCGAGTCTAATCCCGGTCCTGAAAAGACTATTAATGATGTACCGTATTCCTTAAACTAGAAAAAATCGAAAATATAGTTACAGACATTCCGAACATAAAAAGTGCTGTGTTGAATATAAATCATGACATTGTAGTGATTAATAATGAGGTGTCTACGCTTAAGGAACATCGTGATCGTCTTTCTAAGGAGAATAATCAGTTGAAATTCCAAGTAGATCGTCTTGAAGGTTTTTCAAGACGTAATAACCTAGTGTTTTTAATATCATACAGAAAAAGGGGGAGAAAAGTTCTATGTGTGGGACTCTTATAATGGACTTTATCAAATCTAAATTGAAAGTGAACGTGAAAAACTACGATATTGAGCGAGCTCATAGAATGGGCCGATGATCGGCAAACGGTAGGCCAATTATTGTTAAATTTTGGAATTTCAATAAAAAGTTAGAGATTTTAAATAACAGGAATAAATTGAAAGACTGTAATATAGGTGTCGAGGAAGATTTTACCACTCGGGTGAGAGATATAAGGAAGGAGTTGAAAAAATTCCTGCTAATGGCTAGGAGCGATGGACAACATGCTGTCTTGCAATACGATAAATTAATAGTTAATGGACATCCTTTCACACTAGATAAGCTGGAAAGTAAATTCAAAAATGCAAGTGGGGAAAATCTGGAGGGTGAAGGAGAGGGGCTGGAGAGTGAGGGAGAAGGGCAGATGGGGGTGCAATCTCATGTGAACTCATCACCAGTTAAAGAGGTACCAACTTTATCCGATCAAATTGTCAGTGAAGAGACTATTCAAATAGCTCAGGAAAATTCGTCAGAAATTACAATTCCGAGTGAATCATCCCCTTCTACGGTGGTATCAGAGAATGAAATAGTTCTAGCACCGAGTCCGAGGAGAGAAGTTCAAGTTTTGATACAAGCTGAAAGAGAGAGTGATGACCCAGTCAAGGAGAGACGGAATCCGCAATTTAACAAGTACTCGCGTACACACTCTCAATGCACTTCAAGGGTGCTCCGGTCGAATACTCCACTAGCGGGAAAAACGTCAACTGAAAATTTGAGAAAATCTTCCAATACTCCGACAAAAAATCATCTGGAGTGAGAGCTTGGCTGGAGAGCGATAAAATATCAAAAACTTCGCGGAACAAGACATCTTTGAATGGGAGTCGACCACTATCTCAATAGCAGACGAAGAAGAGAGGAGAGGGTAGCCGAGCCATTCTATCCATAGAGTCCAGAAGGAATCCAGCGGAGGAAGGTGGCAGCCGTACATGCAACCAGGTGACAGTTACGAAAACAAATCGAATAAGGTAGGATCAGCTCTTGAATATGTGAAAATTATTTATTGGAACTGTCATGGTATTAAAAACTTTCTAAACTTAGATATAACTCAAACGGAACAGTTTAAAAAATTTGATATTATTTGTTTAAGTGGAAGCTGGTTAGTGGACTCTAATTTTAATTTTAAATCATTCAATAGTTTCAATTGTTTTAGTGTGCCAGCTAAGAAAGAGTTGCATTCAAGAGGTAGAGCTAGTGGAGGTTTAATTGTATTGGTAAAAAACTATTTGAAAGCGTCCTTGATTTTAGCCAAGGACTTCATTATGATGGTTTAAATAGATTGTCCTATAGGTAGTATTATTATTTGTTCAATCTATATGAAACCTGACACGGTAGCAAATACCCTTGATGAGTTACAAGATTTTTTAAGTCATAACGAATTACTACTCTCTTCTTTTCCCGTTGTGATTGGCGGCGATTTTAACTTGAGAATAGGAGAATTAAATCAATGTTTAGGTGGGGAAGTGTTCAGCAGCTCAGAATTATGTGCTGATAGAGTATCACGAGACAGTTTCACTTCAAATAATGCTCATAAACTAGTTAGTATTATGGAAGAAAATTTATTTTTCGTTTTGAATGGCAGATGTAGAAGCGATACTCCAGGCCAATTTACTTTTAATAGTACTAACGGAAGCAGTTTAATAGATTTAGTCTGGGTCAACTTGGAGAGTTTCCCTTTTATTTCAGATCTGGAAGTTTCCGATTTGGTCTTGACATCGGATCACCTCCCGCTCATTGTATCTACCAAAATAAAAGCCAATAGGGGTTTAGGATCTTACTTGAATACACGTCAAACAATGTTTTGCTGGAACGATTCAGCTAAACTAGAATATAGTAGAAACTTTGTTGTTCCGTATAGCTTCAGTGAGAGTGGTGAAAATATTCAGAATATAGCTGATGGTTTGATGAGAGGTATAATAGAAAGGGCTGAATCGCTGGGTATGGTGAAAAATGTTATGAGAGTTAACGAATTTAGAAACAAACCTTGGTTTGATAAGCATTGAATGAATGAATAAATGAATAAAAGTTTATTTCCCAAAAAAACTAAAACTACTACATCAATTACAGAATATATTAGAAACTCTACAATTACAGCATATTATACAATAGTTAGCTACAGAAACATCTTATAATGTGTCTTCACGTGTTTTAGTGTTTTCTGTGTGGAAATTGACCTACTCCACTATGGCGTACCATGTTCTAGAGTAGGTTTTGTTTGTTTGTTTTTAGTGTGCGGATTAGTAATTGGTGAGTGTTTAGTAAGTCATTAGGTGTGTAGTTGAAATATTAGTTGTTGTTTGAAATAATGTTTTCTATGTTCTGTCTGCCTTTGCTCATCAACCAATTGTGTATTATTGTTTTGAACTTTCTAGGATGATTAATCTGTTTGGAATTTTCAGGAAGTAAATTGTATAATTTTGGCGCTAGATGATTGAAATGTCTTTGGTACAGTGCCTTCCTTGCAACATTGGTGATGAGAAGATTCCTGTACCTGGTGTTGTGGTTGTGGTTTCTGGTTTGAAATGTTGTTGAATTCTTGTGTAATCTGCACAGTATCTCCTTGGAGTAAAGCTGCCTTGGATCCATCACGTTAAACTCATTGAATAGCTGGTCCGATGAATAGCGTGGTGGCTTCTGGTTGATGACTCTCATTATCAGCTTCTGTACCCTGAGGAGCGGTCCGATGTGCAGGAAGCTTGTTCCTCCCCATCCTACAATCCCATACAGCATGAGGGACTGTGCTAGAGAAAAGTAGATTACTCTTAGACATGCCTTGTCGACCAGTGTCCTCAGTATCCTGAATCTGTAGATGGTCTTCCTCAGTCTCCCGCATAATTCATTGAGATGGTGATCCCAGCGCAGAAAAGAGTCCATTGTAACTCCCAGGTATTTCTGTGACTGTTTCTTGTTAACTATGTATGAAGTGTTATTCCGTTGGTTCTTGATTATTATCTTATCTCCTGTTGGCTGTCCATGTTGAGTCGCCGAAAAGGTCAGGAAGAAGGTTTTCTTATAGTTTAAGGTGAGTAGATTCTTATTCAACCAGTGAGACACCCTCTGTAGTCCAGTCTCAGCTTCTCTCCAGGTCATCTCCCAGGTCGATTCAGAGAACAGTAGGACAGTGTCATCTGCAAAGGTGGTGATTGATCCATTAATTTCCATGTTGCATAATGGATTTATGTAGAGCAGGAAAAGAATTGGTCCCAGTACTGTTCCTTGTGGCACTCCATACTTTACAGTCAGCTTGTTGCTTGTACATCCATTGACTCTGACACATTGTGCTCGATTTGATAGGTAGCTCTTGAACAGATTCCATGCAACTCCTCTTATTCCATAGTTATCTAGCCTTGAAAGAAGAATGTCATGTGACACCGTATCAAAAGCCTTCTTTAAATCTAAGAATACAGCTGATGGTTTCTCTTCTATGTTTAATTTATCTGCAATCTGAGAGGTTACATAGTGGATAGCATCATTTGTACTGCGACTAGATCTAAATCCATATTGGTTTGGCGATAGAAGACTATTTTTTTCAAGAAAGCTGACCAGTCTTGTTTTGATACACTTTTCAAAAATTTTTGACAATGTACTGAGTAATGATATGGGTCTGTAGCAATTCATATCTTTCTTATCTCCTGTTTTGAAGATTGGACAAATGACAGCTTCCTTAAGGCACTGTGGAAAAACACCTTCCTCAAAAATTCTGTTTGCAATATGTGTTAAAGGCTTGGCAAGTATAGTACTATTTTGTTTGAATAAATCTGGTTTTAAATTATCGAGTCCTGGTGCACTATTAGCTTTAAGACTATTTATCATTTTCATCATTTCGTCCTCATTGACGGGGGCAAAGAATAATGACCGGCAGACTCATTATTGCAATTCATGGCATTGCAATGAATTAAAGAGAGAGTTGCGTAAAGCATACAGAGATTACAAGAAGAGAAATCCAGTTCCAAACGCTTTGAATGAACAAGAAAAGAGAGTACAAGAATACAATAGAACAGAAAAAGAAACAATTCTTTGAAAAAATAAGGGAAAATTTCAATAATGTTACTAATACGAGAGAGTTCTGGGGAATAGTTGGCATGATCAAGGGTAAAAGAGGAACAGATAAAAACTGTATAAATTTGGAGGAATGGGCTAGATATTTTCAACAAAAATACGAACTATCTTCTATTAGAGAGTACTGTGAATTCTGTGATGTGAAACATCCAGTTTTAGATAGAAGAATAGATTTGTTGGAGTTAGAGAATAGATTGAAGAGGCAGAAAAATAAAAGTTCGCCAGGCTTGGATAAAATTCCATACGAATTTTTCAAGTATTTAGCTCCCGAAGGAAAATATATGTTGATTAGATTATTTAACTCAATACTGGAGACAGGCATTATACCAATAAATTGGGCGAAGCTTAAAATTTTCTTGTTGTATAAAAAAGGCTGTACTTTAGATCCCAGAAACAACAGAGGAATAGCTATAGCGAATTGCATCTTTACACCGGTATAATAACAGATAGATTAGCGCTTTGGGCGGATGAGAGCGGAGTAATGGAAGAGAGTCAGTCAGGATTTCGTAAGGACCGATCATGCGTGGACAATATTTTTGTATTAGACTCGATAGTAAAATATTATATGGAGTACAAAAAGAGAAAAGTGTACGCATTGTTTGTGGATTATGAGTCCGCATTCGACTCCGTCCCCCACAATCTGCTTTGGCAAAAATTGAGAAGACTTAGAGTTAGTAGGAGAGTTATCAATGTATTCCAAAACCTTTACAGTAATTTCACTAAAGTGGTGGAAAATCGTTCTAGTGGTAGTCAGTCTGAACCAATAGCAATGAGCAAAGGCGTTTTGCAGGGCGACCCCGCCAGTCCACTGCTCTTCGCTCTCTACACGTCAGGAATAGAAGAATTTTTCAGGGAGAGAGGGTTGCATGGCCTAAATATTGATGGTGATAACGATATTTTAATGTTACAGTACGCGGATGACATAGTTATTTTGGCCGATAGTATTTCTGACGTAAGAAATAAATTAAAATGTTTGGATCAATATAGCTCTGAAGTGGGTCTAAAGGTAAATGTAAACAAAACGAAAATTCTGACTTTCCATAAAGGACGCTTAAGCAAAAGTCATAAAGCTAATTTCCTGCTCGGGGTTGATAAAATAGATATGTGTAGCCAGTATAATTATTTGGGAGTTATATTCCAATCATCTGGTGGGTTTTCTGAGATGTGTAGACGATCAATAAATAGGGGGAAGACTGAATCAGCGGTGGCGATAGATGTTTTATCTAAGGTGAGGTCAGTGAAGTGGATAGATAAGATGGAATTATTAGATAGAGTTGTAATACCGTCATGTCTGTACGGCTCGGAGGTTTGGGGTTTGAATTGTGAAGAAGCAGTAGAGATAGCTCAGTTGTTTTTCTTAAAACGCCTGCTACTACTGCTCCGTTCAACGCCGAGTTGGTGTGTCAGTTTGGAAATAAATAGGCCAAAACTCAGGTTTCAAATGTTCAAAAGATATTTATCGTGACTAGTGAAAATTGTAAACTTGAGAGAGTCACGGATTCCATTCATTTGTTATCGCCTTCTTTTAAGAGTTAGTTTTAAAGGTAATTGGATAGAATATGTTCGAAAGGAATTGGATTCTATCCAATTCGAAAGTATTTTCAATGACGATGGAATTGATGAAATCAACCTAGTGAACAACAGGGATAGGATTCTGAGCCGTTATTTAAGATACTTGAAAGAGGAGGACATAAAACGTGCATTTTCATCCCAAAGATGCCCTCTCTATAAACGGATTAATCCTAACTTTGAAAGAGGAGAACAGCTAGATTAACTACCAATAAAATTGATTCGCTGTATATCTCAATTGAGAACATCATCTGTGTCATCCACTTACTTCTATATAGATAGAAAAAAGTATCAACTTCATGTCGAAAAAATCTGCCCCTCATGTAATTCTAGTATGGAGTCATTAGCACATTTCCTCTTAGAATGTCCTGCTTACGAAAGTTTCAGGTCTCTTATTTTACCATACACCAATAATTTTACTCAGAAAACGGATAAAATCATGATTCTTCTTTCTAATTACAATGATGAAAAAATTAAAAATGTATACGAATATATCTTGAAAGCTCTGATTAGGAGAAATGCCGAGTTACCAGAAACCGAAAGCGAAATGACCTTGAGATAAGGATTTAGATTAGAGATAGGGTGGGGTATAGGCTAGGGAGATTGAAGTTAATTTCTACAGTAAAACCCCCAATTTGATTATTATTGTTATGTGTAATAGCTCCTGTTTGCTCAAAATTTTGCTAATTCATTATTTATTTATTTTATTGTCACATTTTTGTTGAAATATTTACGTGATACTGTGATAATAGTCTATAATTGATTTTTGAACATATTTAATCTGAATTTGTAACTGTTATATTATATATCAACTCAACTCATTTGTATGGCGATTGTCGAAACAAATAAAATGATTTATTATTATTATATTGAAAAGTTTGCACATGGCAGGGTCCGGAAACCCTAATAAGACCCTACCTAATAAAACGTTCATGGGCGGAGATTCTTGAAACAGGTTTTTGTCTGTTAATTATAATTATTACCTTATACAATTATTAATGTGATGATAATAATAATTATCATTATAATAACCTGAATAATTAATTTTAAAATGAAAACCCCTCCACTTTCTTGAAATGTAAAAACTTTACTCCAAGTTTAAATGATTTTAATTTATTTTACTAGATTTTTACTTACAACATTCATAATTTATATTACAGCATTAACATGATACGTTGATATTTAATATATATTATTTTCTCCACTAACAAATATTTATATTATCTTAATTTAATCGTGATGATGTAATAATTCTATTGATTATCGATTCATATAAATTTAATTATCCGGTATTCATTTATTTGTTCAATTAAGCTTTGTTAGAGAAATACTGATTCGTAATAATTATATTCAGTACAGGATTCAAGGGTAGGCCAACTAGGCGCGCGCCCAGGGGCCCGCACCACAAAAATATCAATGAATTTTTTATGTTTTATTTCTTAGAACTTGGCAATTTTCATTCTAGCAGACTAATATCAGTAAATGGCCACACAACAAACTGTGTAAAATAATCTGTATTTGTTGAATGTAATGTATCAGTTTAATAATATTACAAGTTGAACCTATTTAAAACCCTCTTAAACAAAATTACTGTCTTTGGCAATAGGACCGCGGTTAGCCTACCAATTGTTCACCAACCTGATAAAGAATTTGATTCAAATGAATTTTATTTGCTCAAAATGCGGATTTAAGCTTACAATTATTCAAAATCACATATTATACAGCAGACTTAATAATTGAGAAATTAATACACTATTAATAACAGTAACAAATAATGAAATTAATAATAAGGCTTGAAACTCTTAAAAATATAGTTTTAGAGTACTTTTTCTGAAAAAATTTTCCCTAGCGGGAGAAATCCTTCTTCAGTCCACCATCATTGATAGCTATTTTTATCAATCTATGACCTTGGCAATAAGTATGAAATTCTAGGTATTGCTAAGCTGTACTGAATCTGATAGTGAATAATAAATTATTGTAATAAGTAATTATGCTTTGGAATTTCGCACTACCAAACTAACAAAATTGGCAGTTTGGCACCTATTTATTTTGTGGGAGTTCAATTCAACTTTGAATTAATAAAATGAAAACTTATAGAAACTTCAGCTTGAAAATCGAAACATGCAGTGGTTCTATTGGCATCAATTTTGCAAAGTGAGCAAGTGAAGATTTGCTAGTGAAGACTGCAATTTTCAAAGAATGAGTTGTATAATTTCAAATTTTATCCAAATCTCAAAGTGAACGAGTTTTTAATAACTCATAATAAATATTTCTTGAATTTGTATTTGTTTTTGAATCTCAAACTCAGTATTGAATTGGTCTTATAGTCTACAGTAGCCTATATAGGCTATCATTATCAATATTTCATGCTTAAAAAATAAGAATTTCCTCATTCAATGGACCATGAAATGGTCTTCTCAAAAGCAATTTCAAAGTAAATTTTTACAAAATTTCCCGGGGGAGGGCCCCCGGACCCCCCGCTTAGCTGCGATGGTACAACCCTCAGTTCAATGCTCTTGAAAGAGGGTAATTTATTGAAAGAAGCAGGAATGAATAAGTTACTTTGTATTCTTTAGTTTCAAAGTGTTACGTCAAGTGAAGTGTAGTTGCTGAAATCAACTTTCATTGAATTATTTCAATACTTCCAATCAATAAAGTTCATGATTCTACTGGTAACATTATGTTTCTCACGTTTTGTTCCCGGGGTGTGAGTGGGTTTTTTGTGGGACTATTGGACAAGCAATGGATTTTGGGGGGATTTTGCGCCATCAGCCATGGGGGGGATGGGCACCCCTGAATAAAGTTTTCAAATGTTTGGAATCTGCACTTTCGTTTATTTCACGGAAAGTACTGAACTAAATACGTTCAAATCATACACCAGGTTGAGCTGAGGTATTAGAACAACTAATTCAGAACAATTACCTGAAAGAACCCTGTTAATTGATGAATGATGATCAAAGCAGATCTATTCTAATGGAATTTGCCGGCGAGCAAAGTGAGCCTGTTTATCTTATCTGACACTGACAGATGTTTTGCAGGCGAGCGAAGCGAGCCTGTTTGACTCACTGACACTGCTGATACTGACGGGGGTCCAGGCGGCGGAGCTCCCTGGCTAGGCGGAGAAGGCGAGCGAAGCGAGCCTGCCGGCTAGTAGCCTTATATTAATGCTGTGTATGTGGAACATAGGCGTTGTGAGATTCTGGACGCATGACGTGGGATATGAAGAATTGAATTGAGTAAAGTACATGGGATTGTTCAAATTTATCTTTATTTTGAACGATCTTAATAAAGTAATGGAGGAGCTACTTCATATCTAAGTGTATGTACCTCTTGGACTTCATTCATGTATCTCAAATCACATAAACTGACCTCATGCTGTATTAAATCATTGCTGTCTTTAATATTAAGTTTGATTGAGGTCATCAACAGCTGGCCAGAAAAATTGTAGCCTACTGTAATAGCAATCGTCATTCTTGCAAAGTAATAAATAATTTAAGTATAAAAGTAATGAAATAATTTGAAATAAAAAGATGAATTAAGGTTGAGTGGTAGAAAGGACTTCCTAGTCCTAACTCCGCCTGATAATTTCATTTCATTTCACAATCACTATCTGAATTTTATTGATTTAAAATAAAGCAATAATTATGAATCGAAAACTTGGAGCTAATCAATAACAAGTTTTTGTTGAAGTATCACTCCCTTCACAATTTCAATTGATATACATTCGGGCACAAGGGAATTCAAAAGTTTAAGTCAACAACAAAAGCTTACTCGGGCAACAAGATATGACTATAGTTGAATGAGAATTTCCTGAAACTTTCCTATTTCTCTCTATTTTATTAGTTCACGACTGTTGTCAATCGATTCCTCCCGTTTTGTCATATTCATGTCTCCAGCCTTCCAGCCCAAAGGGTGGGAATCGAATAAGGAGATTTACAGTCGAAGTTTCACAGAGCTATTGAGAGAGAGGCAGCACAAAAGGACTTTCCCCAAAAGAGACCGCACCTATTGGTTCCGACATCGGCTCAAAGCCCAAGCATTCCAATCTTGGCAATACTCCAATATCCAATTGACATGCTCCGATTTGAATCACTAGGTTAGAATCTTAATCTACTTCCAGGTTAATAAGAACGCTACTATAGCTAGGAATTGGTAACAGTATAAGCAATGATCTATTCTATAATTTTCATTGTTTTTAGATCTAAATTATTGTTTCGCTGATTCTCAACTCATTTTTTTTAATTTTTCATGTAGATTTAATTACATCTTATAATGAATAGGTAGCTTGATTACCACCAATATGCGAGTATAATTAGATGGTTTAGGAAGTTCCCATCGGGTCCATGATTTTTAAAATTTCATTGGAAAATTCAAATATTAAGCTTTCAAAGAGTTCCAAAATCCATTCTATACATTCTAATTGTATGATAATTGAATGAATTGCATTTGCATTGAAAAAGAGTGCCTTTTCGTATTTTGATCAATATGCTACATGATCATTTATGTAGAATGCTTGGAAAATTTTATATAGATGATTGAAATACCATAAGGAACTACAGTTATTAAGCGAATAAGAATTTATCCGCCTTTCTTATCAAGCTCATTGAATTCAATAAAACAACATAATTGCTAGGAATGCATAGATTATAATAGGCCTATGGGTTTGGGTAAGTAAGTAATTGAATGTGTTTTTTCTTTATTAAATTCACTCAATATGATTATCCAGGAGCATCTGCTTTCATCAGTATTTATACGCTATTGTTAATATTTTATGTCTATCAGAATCTTCAAGTTTTGGTTGAAGAAAATTATTGAACCATTTATTTATTAATTTATTATTTATTTTATAATTTATCATTTATTTTATAATTTATAGTTTTGAACCATTAAGAAAATTATTGAAAGAAATATTGTTTATTAAATAGAGAACGGAGCTTTTGATCTTGAAAAAGATGTCTTGGAGATTATGGGCCTGAAAGAAATAATTCCGTAGATAACAATCATACCTTACTCTTCTTATGGTATTAGTTAAGACTTGAATCAGAATAATTAAACAGTATAAGACTCTTCAAGTCGATATACGAGTACAGCTTCCGTTCGATTTTGGAATGATCTTGAGGAGTGATGAAAATATTTTCTTCCCAAAATTCAGAGCATACTAGGCACGTTATGAATGTAGCGATATTTTTCATTTCTCGATTCATTTCATGAAAACCCAAACCATGCATTTTCCCAAATGAGATTTTTCTTCTAATATCCGAGAACGAGGATATTATATCTCATGTATTCAGTACTAAGTTATTCTCATTCATGGAGACCACAAAGCTATTCCCGTGGGATTTATTACCGTACTCTAGAGTCTAGAAAGAGGTTTGCTCACATTTCCCACAAACGCATGCAGACAGGATATGGCTAAAATAATAGTCTTGTCGAATATGATGTTGATTCAACCACATGAGTTCAGATATTAAATAAGTCTGGATATTTTGCAATTCGGAAGATGTTCCATCATTTTTAGATAAATTTCACGATGGAACTAGCATTAAAGAATGGAATTAATCTAAACTATTGATGAATGGAAAAATAATTTCCAACAGTTCGATTTAACATGAGGACAATTTATTAAAGACAATAAGAAGTGGAAAACTTTTTAGTGATTTTCACTCTCTTGCATTCAGGAGAAAATGACGTTGAAATATAGTTTATTCCGCTCGAAAATATATAGCCTACCTTTAACGAATTCATTCTGAAAGGGAAATATCAGCAAGTAAGGAAATAACTATTGAAAATACTGTAAATGGATATTGAAGGTTCAAAATAAATGAAGATTAATGAAAATGAGGAACGATTTAACGATGACAGAAGTAAAGTTGAATTGCACACTTCCCATTTTGGAAAACTGAGTTTTCAATTCTAAATCCAATGCTTCAAAATTCGCTTCTATCACTCAATTTCAAGGCAATCATGTAGATCGCATAGAATGACTTGTTTAATCCAGAAGCTTTACGATTTCATTCAAACGAAAGCCGAAGACAAACGAGTAGTAGTCAATGGAAATCCACTTTTCGCCAAGCTGAGGTTGAATGAGTTTAGAGAGCATATAAATGCCTTCATTTTGAAGTCAACACAACAAAATTGTTCGTACTCAAAGCGGATGATTTCTTGTCAAGTTTATTTTGTTTTTGTGTACGATTTTGTTAGAGAACAGAATCACCGAGGATTTACGGCCGAAGCAAGGGGAACAACAGCGAGCTCGAAATCGTATTTCAAATAGTACTTTTCCCGCTAGAATATACAAAACGCTGAAGACTTTTATGAGACACGATAGCTGTAACAGATGAAATACAACACAGCGCGAGCTGGACATTATTCCAGAGAGTATATTCAATGTACCGGGCTCGGTGGAGACAATGATATAAGTTAGCTCCTAGTTATCATGATCTCAAGCTTGTGTTCAGGTTTGATAAATTTTATTGCTTATAGTCTAGCATTTTAACGTGTTAACTGTTATTTGAATAATTTGTCAAACTTCAGATGATGGGAGTGGGTTGAGGAATTACGGGCTCCAAAAAAAATTCTGGTTATTCAAGTATATTAGGTATGAGTGATATAGAATGGTTGAGAAACCCAAACGTCATTGAGGATTCTGGCTCCTTGGTTTATCTATATATTTAAAAGCGACTGACCGACTGATTCATCAACATAAATTCATATCTACTGAACCTAATGCGTTTAATTTGGCAGACATGTTCATTAATTTGACCTTGAGGCGCGTACTATCAACATGTTTTTGAAATACCCATGGATACACCCGATATTTCAGTTTTTCTCTTCAATTGAGAAAAAATATTACTTGAGGCTGTTGAATTCATGTTTATTGGATGGAATTATTCTTCGAAAAGTGGCTGTGCCTAATAGGGGATACTTTTTTAATGGCGAAAGGGTCACGCTTGATGATTCCACCGTAATCTTTTTCACCAGGACATGAGAAACATTTCAATATAGCATAAAATTTGGCTGGACGCCAAATATTCAACAACAATTATAAGAATTGAATGGGTGGATTCATCTGATTTTTCAAGGTAGAAGCATTTAATAATTAATTAATAGAATTCAAAGTCGAGTATCCAGTACTTCGAGCTTGAATTTGATAGATGGAATTCCTCTTCCGAAGTAAATACGAGTATTAAGCCGTCGCCTTCGAGCTCCTGAGATTACCATCATCCTTTCTTTCATAATTTATGAAAAGCCTAGAACAAAAGTGAGCATCACCTTTAGGTAAAAATGGAGTAAATCTAATTCCACATTATATTTCCATACAATAAAGTGGAAGATATTCCACACTGCTATCTACTATAATTGTATGATTATTAAAATGCTGCTAAATTGTGATGGTATTATACGTTGATTACGAATAATACTTATTCACTTACTTTTTCTATATGCTACACCTGAGAGAACCTATCTTATCATTAAAAATATTGAAAATACGAATTCTACCATTTTTTGTTATCTCTTCTCATGACTTAAAGTCATAAGACTCCCCCACACATTCATCAGATTCAGCAGCGACTGATACGACGCAGGCCTATCACACTCGATCATCTATCCACATCATTAGACGAAGCTCATCTCTCTTTGATGTCGTTTCTTGCAGCCTCGACCTCAGCCTCGAGACCACTGCCTAACTGACTAACACACATTAATCATTTTCAACTTATCAATTTCTCTGCTCACATTATTGTGGCAAGCACGTCTTAACTAGCATCCCTCTCCTCTCACTCGATCTTATCAGAATCTCTTTTTTCACTCCTCTCACTTATTGGCAAATTACTACTCATTGCTGACACAGTGAAAGTCTAAAGACTCCAATGTACGAGTAGTTAACGTATTGATGAATCGTTTCGTTGTTACATAATCATAGTAGTTACATAAGAATTGATTCTATCGCTCTTGAGGAATGACTGTTATCTATGTAGACAGTATTTCTCTTACTCACACCTTATAATCGCACTTGTATTGTTATTTTTGTAATGTGGATTACAATTTAACATCCAACTATAACATTAGAACTTTGTTTGTTTGGAAGCTTCAAAGTCTGATAATATAATAATAATTAATGGTGTCTTGAATTGATGATCTCGTTACTATAAATAAGGATGCCTGAAATAATAATTTTTCTTTTTAATAATGAATACGAATGTCCAAGACAGTTAAAACTCACCATTCTCCATTCCATGAAAAGTGTATTTTTCCAATGTAACTTAATATCGGAAATTATTTAAGTACTGTTCGGTGAATTAAGCGTTTCTTACTAGAAACATTAATCCGAAGCGATCATTAAAATCTAGGAAACTTCCATAATGAACCTGAAATCTAATTGATATTTTAATTAATGAATTAATGATGGAAAAATCAATTTTTTTGTAGATTTGAAGAAAATCCATCATCTATCTCATTGATGAGCCTATTATAAATAACTTTGCAAATATGCAGAATATCAAGAATAAACAAATGATGTTAAGGTATTATCATGATAAATATTCTTTGAAACAGTCAGAGAATCAATAAATTGAGAGGTAGAGTTCACTCACTTGATTAAATCATTCCCTTGGATTACTATTCTGCAATGTACAACCCTCTATTCCCATGATTTCAGATAATGGTAGATTTATTATAAAGTGCGATATGCAATACCAAATTGAAGCTGCACATGATTATAGACAATAGTGCTCATTGCAGAGCTTGTTTAAAATAAAGGAAAGCGACAGCGTTCACTTATTCGGATGCTGGATTAATCTGTTTGCTGCTTGAAATCTCTGCCATGAATTATAGAAATGCCGGCAAGAAGCAGCTCCTTGGCCAGCCGGCGTGGGAGCTCTCAGCAAAACAAAGGCTTCCCACTTGGGATTGTTAATAGATTTTTCCCGAACAACATTTTCCCAGATGTTATGCGGGTCACAGACTGGAATATAACTCAGCTTGGCCTGCCATCTCGCACTGCCTCTCGCATGGACGTACACGTTGGCTTTATCTTCCTACTACCAGCTGACACCGGACCTGCTTTAAATATATCGCCTCACCCTTTCACATTCCTAATGGAAAACCATGAAGCATCGTCATCGAATCTCCACTTGCATCTTCTCAAAGTTCCCCAACTCAGTTCATCTGCTATATTTGTCTTTTGTTGACTTACTACAGATAAATAACTCTGTCTGAGAAACCCCCCATTCATTCCGGCTATATCTGCAGATGAATAACTTACAATAATGCAGTGCAAAAACAGAGAGTTATGAAATCCGAAGAAGCTTCACAAACAATAGATTGGAATTGAAAATCAGATATTTTGAAGTACTGAGAATTATTCTCATAACTCACTGAATCCCATATCTTTCAATATAAAATAAACGGAAGAGAATGAATTGGAAATTCACACGAAATAATATATTATAGTTTGTGATTATAATGTTGAAATTAAATGAGTAATAAAAATTCCACGTAGATTCAATGAGTTCAACAATGCGGTCACCCTACAGAGCTGAATTGAATATCGTATACTTTGTGAATAGTTCCCATTCATTGATTACACATTTTGTTTTGAATGGATTTGAATCACCGTATTATTTTAATAGGAGTTCTTTTTCATAATGTAACTATTCATATCTCTGAATAAGTAATAGATTATTAATTTTTCAAACGAGCTTCGGAAATGGAATTAATCCTCTTTCTCTCATGAAATCCACTACTCTCGATAATTGAAGAAATTTTCTCTCATTGGTGAAATAAGACAAATGAAATCTTTTATTCCCTCTATCAGCATATCATTTCAATTCTCCATCTATATCATCTCTGATAATTCTACTACCTATTGAGTTGCAGTATTGTTTTGGAACGCATTTTATTGAATGTACTCGATATTTTTTCTAAACAGCGACTTGGTGTTGGTATCTGTCATGTGTGTTCATGGACATACATAAGTCATAAACTGGCAGACTTCGCCGATATAAGAAGCAGGCAGCTTCTCATTCCGATACTTCAAGTGCTATGAACAGAAAAATGAGATCTACCGAGTGGAAAAGATGAGCTCACCCTAAATCTGTCTCTCACGACGGGTTTTCAACAAATAATATTCTGCCAAAGAATGAGAATTCAGGTCCCAGTGTTCGAGAGCTGGATGAAATGTTCAGTCTCCATCATGAAACTGTCAACGTTACCCAAGATTTTCTGCTTACGTTTTGGCAACAAAGCCAAACAATTTCTCACGGAAAATGATAAACATGGAATGGAGTTCTATGTAGTCTTCATTGCGAAGCAAATTACCGATTTCATATGTTTGAATGAATTTGATTGATATGATTAAATCTATATCCTTAAGTAATTTGACTACTCGATATTTCGATTAAATAAGAAATGATATTATTTTGATCAAGTCTATATTCTCGATGCATGAGGAATGAGACCGGTCTCAAAACAAAAAGATTGGTTTGGTCAACTAGATGAAAGGCTGATACATAGCTGATTTCAAACTAATCAAGCATTTTCTAGGTCGGGCGTATGCTGAGACACACTTAAAGCAGCCCACGGGAACTAGCCAATCACAGCTCATATTGATGACAAGAAAAGAGCTGTGATTGGCTAATTCGCGTGGAATGCGTTACGTGTGTCCCAGCATACGCTAGGCCTAACACTACTAATCAAGCATTATTTTCCATAGACTTTCATCAATATAATTGAATCTCAAGTTCTTTCACCAGATACTTATTTAATTAGATCGTGTATTCATATTACTTCCAAACTTATGTCCTCAGAACTGGATAATTTATAAAATTATTCATTGGAGACATGATTATCCATTTTTCTTCAGAAATTCATATTATATCAAGTAATAAAACTCTACCATTGATGCTCATCGTTGATCATTTCAAGTGACTGATCATCATCCCCTGAAATCTATGATTGATGCAGTTGACGTATATAGAACCAAGTTATACTTGCTCATAGAGTTAAACTAGTATGTTTGAAAATATCAAAATGTCGGTGGTCCAACGTTGTTTTGAATCCAATTGAGACCGCCTTATTTGAACAATGGCAATTGACGTATTGTACCACTCAATTGTTTATCGCAATGAGACACATCGAATGATGTGAGTGGGAAAGGGGGTAAGGGGGGGGAGGGGTTAGCGGAATAAAGCCACCTTCTCAATGTCCTATTTAATCAAATATCGCTGTCTATTCATCGTCAATGCTGCTCTGTCTGTGTCTGAGGTCGTCGCTCTGCCCCCCGCTGAACGGACTCTCTATGGGGCTCCTCATCGTTGCTCATTCTTTCCAACATTTCCAAGCCTTTTCTATCCTAAAACAATTTGGCTGCATCCAATTTCCGTCAGTCGCGCCTCTCTCCCAGTAATTTACTTACCTCTCCATCCTATCCGGCTGACATTCTGCCGCCGACGCTATTTCATACAAGTAGGTTCGTCCGATGGACGGCAGACGTTTATAATAATATGTTATTGTGGAACTAGTAATGTATCCGACTATCTCCACTACTATACCTCCTCACATTTTACAGCGACAATAAATTTCTCTGTCTGTCAACACAAAACTCCACGAAATTCGGTGCTATGATGATGGGTCATTTATTATTCTCATGTTGCTTCCGAGACCAAAACTGAAAGAAAATTCCTCAGGATGAATATTTCTATTCCATAATACAATTATTAGACTTCCATCATCTATAGCCTTTCAAATTCTACATTCTTTGTTTATTCAAAACGTGTGTGTTTTCTTTTATAGTCTATAAGTCTAGTTGGTTTGTTGCTATGGCTGCTTTCTATATCACATGAATTATGATTCACTTTACTTGAAGGCCATATTTTCCTTAGACTTTTTACATTATTTCTTATCAAAATGAATTTTCTCCTATAGATCGTGATTAGGATCTTGTCTTATATTTGTATCTGTACAATTTCTGAAAGTTATTTCAATATTTATATTATGCGCTTCTATCAATATCAGATGTATTGTGTCAGAACAGATTACAGCAGAAGAAATATAGAAAAACTGGTGGCTCGTCAGGTGAAGTGCCTGTGTCTTATACTGTACAACACTTCACTTTTTCCCACGGCTTTTAGATCAACATCAGGCCTTGGACCTAATTTTATGTCCAGTGGACATGGCGTTAGGAACCTTCACCCCTTTCAAGATATAAAATTGATGATGCTGTTTTAAATAGCCTACAATAATTTCAACTCCGCTGTCAACTATTCTATGTTGTCCATTATAACATTACTACACAAGAAAACAACATATGTAGAATTTTGTTCTTCGCCATTCTATATATATTTGATCTTTAATGATTCACAAAATTGTTCTTTAGAATTGTTTCATGTCTGGCATAAGCCGCTTCAATGCAAGACGAACAAACCTCCTTTGAATGGATTTTTTTTTGTAGTACACAATCTATCTCTGTTCTAAATTACTGATGCATATTCTAAGCGACAACGTAATAGAGAGCAATAAAAAGTTTTCATAGTAAGCGAATTTTTTTAATCTCTTCCAATCCATCTTATTACATCAATAGTTGTCTTCTTGCTATGGCTATGATGTTATCAATATGTGCAGTGAACATAACTATAAGATGTAAACAGAATTATAAGGTTCATCATATCAATGTTACGAATGTCTCACAAGTTAGAAGATTATTATAATGCTGTTGTCAACCACCAGACACAATTTACTCACATTTGTCGCCTTGCTGGTTCATTCCAACATACATTTCCTCAGTTCAACAGCGATGGTGATCTGTTTTAATGTCAACACCTGAACGGATCTCATAAGTTGTCGGTGGTGGTTTGCATTCTCGTCGTTTGCCAGTGTGGTCCAAGTGCTATTCGCAAAGTGCAGAAGTGAACCGATGGCAACGTGGACAGTTGGTGATTTTATGATAGTGTAATGCGACCGTTCCCTTCACTCGGAAAGTCTTCGACACATAAGTTGGATGCAAACTTGATCGGAGCGACTGCACTTCCAATTTCTCAAACTGTTGGCCAGCGAGTGCATTACCATTTTTCAACGAATAAATGTCACTAACCGGTTTGCTATACAAGCAACAATAATCGAAGACATCTACCATGCAACAGCATTCAATCGGATAAGTAGTCTACAACTCGACTTTTACGACTTCCCACTAGTACTTGTTACCTCTCAACGGATAGGTTAAATATTGCAACTTTGCTTTTCCAATTCCATAGAATCAAGAAGTTATTTCTCTACAAAAAATGAATCATCCTGCTTGTCAATGAACGATGATTTTCGTTAAATGTTATTCAAATGGGTAATGCATTCTTTTAAATTTAGTAGAGAATATCATCACCACAATGACATGGGGAAGAATTGATAATTCGACTTGAATGGAAAATGACGAACGTTATTAGAATATTTTAATAATAAGGAATGATTTTCATCCAAGATTATTGGAGAATAATTGAGGCTTTTATTCGGTAACGGAAATTCATTGAACTACCTGATCAAAAACCAAGTACGGTGAAACGCTGTAGCCTATTGTTCATTGTATTGATTCAAATCTGATGAATAAATTATTGATTTCTGGTAAATATCAAATTTTTCAACGGTTTTATTGAGAAATAGAAAGTAACCTTGTATTGATTGAAGAATCGATAATGCAATCAAACTTGTTGAACATATAAAATTGTATTATTGTTTTATTTTTGATCTCGTAGAATTCTGGAGAATCATATTTGATTCTCCACCTTTTCAATTTCTTTATTATTGTGGAATGTGAGAATTAGATGATATTGTTCTTTATCTCCGCATTTATCAATTATAACAAATTTATTCAAGTTTTTGTGGCAGTCAAGGAGCAACAATGAAACTTGTCAGAGATGAATGGTGGAGCTCATTGAATCGACTTTGGTCATGCAAATGTTGTTCCACTAGATAATCGCCTTATGTTAATGGGTGTTGGAGAAAATCTAGTCTGGACAAGAGATTGCTGTCAAACTTGAAGCCAGTTCAAATTCTGCCGCGTTTCTTGGTGGGAATGAGTAAGGGTGAGTTGAGTTGGTGTGAAGGTGCCTTGATGCGCTGGGAGGAAGAACGAACAAGTCTAATCCGCCGACTTGCCAGTGTTTCTGTTGGGACATCTCTCTTATATTCGCACTTGCTCGTGGTTGGTGGATCTGTCAGAAACGAGATAAAATGAAGTGTTTCGTGCTTGACTTGAATAAAAAGTATTTATCGTATCGTACACTCCGGCGGAAATAGAACAGGATTCAGCATTTATGCGCTTCAGTACGTTATTTTTCTGGTGCACTGAGCCGTGTTTGAGTGACGCCGCTTCCCTCACTCAAAAATTGAATGACATAGCTTTTCGCGGTCCAACAGTTTGTTGCCCTGCGATATCGTATTCTAAGCTCATTCATGGATTCAGTTAATCTTTACTAGAAATATTTCCTGACAAACATTTCGCGTTTTTACGTTTTAGAATGATTCTTATCCAAGTTGAAAATGTAGATACTGCTAGATTTAGCTGGATAACTCATGCATTAGGGCATCTCCCCTATTTTATCATTCCAGATCAAACTTCTTACTTAAACGTATGATTTGATATAGGCCTATTATAATAATAAACAGTTATTTTCTCCAAAAGAGTGGAGGACATGGATAGTGTGATTGGTTACACATAACCAATACATTGGTTACATAACCCGAGTGCATGAAATTGGAAATTACTTGTGTAATGTTTTTAAACAAGCAAGAAAAAGAACAAGAATCAAGAGTCCGAGGCTAGTTATAGTAGTTATCGTGTACAATATACTGTTATACAGAATTCTGTAAACACGCAAATCAATAATTGAGATGGGCATTACCACCAGTGTCCCACGCGACTAGAACGCATCGGAACTGCACCAATCACTATGTACTTTCAGAATAAGAGAGATAAAGACGGACTGTTCCAACATTACTATGTGACTAGTACTGGTAGATTGGAGATTAATGATAAGTGGAAGGTGCAGAGGGAAATGAATTGGAAGGCTGAGGGTTGGGAAAGATCATTGTGGAGTTGATAAGTGTGGAGAGTCAGTTGAAAGAGGAAGAGAGATGAATGAGAAGGACGAAGTGAGTGATAGCCACCACATCGGCTTGCAGGTTGGAGGAACACTATTGTACATACACCTAGGAAGTGCAAGGGGCAGAACACTGAGTAATAATCCCACTGGAGGCGTGAAGGTACAGAACTTGCCTTGTTTACTGGCTAGGCGACGAATAAGAAGTTCTAGCAGCTTGGAGAAACGCCAGGGCCCCATGGTTTTCAGAGATGCTTTCTCCACTCTCTTAATCAACCCCTTCTCCCTCCTAAATTAACCTCTGGACATGTTATTCGTACACTCCCAACACCTACTAAATCATCATTAACGGCTGGAAAGGATTACAAATTGTTAGTGGTCATTTATCGACTACAATGCAATCCGAACAGATTCTCTTATCGTCTGTAACTAATGTCATCCTTGTGGGATGCTGAATGCTATTAGTGACTGGAGTCGATTTCCTTTAGATGTTTTATGGCTCGACAATCGTAAACACATCTAACTTTTTGATAATCAACTGATGTAAATCAGTCGAAGCGAGGTACTAATGGTAGAAAGTAAGGTCATTCGTAGTGAGAGAATAGGATCCGTTCCTACTGACATTAATCAGTAACAAACGGTTATAATTTTTTGGAAACTATCTGATCGCAGTATTGCAAGTTGATGCTTTCCTCCATCTATACTGGTTATTGAAAAGCAATGACCATTTAAAATGATATGTTTAAATATTTTTTTATAATTGATTAATTAATTTTTGATTGTGGTAATCAATTATTAGCTTTCAATAATTGATGGTAGGCTAATACTTTTATTAATTGATTACTTTTTAATTTCATGAATAAAAGAAGCAAAAACAATGAATATCATTGAAGATAATTCAAATCAAACACAGAATGCTCACCAATATGGAAGTGTAGAGTTTTTGTTTAGCATTCTGAGATTCGAATTGGTACAATACAGAGAAAGTAGACTTCAATCGTCAATCTCCATCCTCACTTATCATTGTTCACTTGGATTATTTATTCTTGGAGCATTAGTTTGTCAGTTTTCGGAATTATTAGTATGTTCGGTGAAACTACAAGCAGCCAGCCACCAGAAGGATGCTCGTGCGATCATAAATTTGCTTGCAGAGGAACAATCACACTAACAGCTTCACGCACGTACGTTTCAGCAAGTCTGCATTGAGTCCAATCTCCAACTTCCTCAATAAATATCATCTTGGCTTTGTTTACAACATTGTAGGCCTCTCTACAAGTTTTCGAAAACTTGCAGACGATGGAGCATACCAATCATTTTCTCATGAGAATTATCAGCAGTACTGCTACAAGCTCTTGAATCAGGTATTGCTACAAGCTCTTAAATCATTCTGAAAGAGAAATAGTACGGAGGAAAAGACTACTATTATGCGCATACTATTGTGTGATAATCTTAAAGTCAGAGTGGGTGAAAATAGTTTTAATAAGAGTGATAAATCACGTCGTTGACAGTAATTTTAAGCGTAAAACAATTATTCAGACCATTTTAAGTTCCGATTTAACTTTCTAAATGTGGGACTTCTTAATGTGATTTTGGAAAAAAGAGATGATATGATCAACCTCCTTCTTTTGAATACCTATATTTCATTGTCAAGACGAATAACCTGAAAATACATTCAAAGATATCAAGTGAAATTTGAGTCGTTTTTAATTTTAATAGTAGGCCTATATATATCATTCGATGGAGTATTGGACTCGAACTGTGGTATTATTACATACTTAGGATAATGGAAGACGGATTCAGTCCATCAAACAAGAGAAAAAATGTTGGGCCAAGTTTGAGTTTTGTATAGTGTAATTTGAAGTATAAGAGACACTCTGTGTTAGTAATGTACTAGATTCAATCTGCTCTTTGAAATATTCTTCGAAGTAATTAGGACTTTATGAATAATTGGAATTGGACCACATTTGCAAATCTAAAATACTTCCATGCAATTCCTAATCCTATAATCTATGCTCCAAGAGCTCTATCTCTCACAGTTCATTCGAAAAAATTAGCAACTCCCACTACTAAGCTGTTGAACATGACAGCTAAATTTAACACGGTCTGCCAAACTCTCATTTCACAAACAGATTATGATGTTTGGATGCGTGTTTGTTCCTAAAACAGCTTCGACTCTTCTGATTTGATTTGCTCAATTTTCCCATTATTCGCAGAATTCCAAAGCTGGAACTTGATTAGACTGACATTACAGATTACCATTATATATTACAGATTTATCCTCAAACTTCAATTCTATTCTAAATAGAATCGCTTCTACAGTGTAGCTAACAGTTATTATAACGTATGGTGATATGGATCTGTGATAAGCATGATTATTTTTTATCAAACAAGGTTTTCTCACAATATTCAAGTAGCTCAATCATGCTTCTTAATGAATCAAACCACGGATAAACTCACTCTAATATTATAATGGTTATTTCATATGATGACTATGATACAATAATTGTGCTCTATCTACTTAAAACGGATGAGTCGTCGAAGATATATAATCTCAGAAATATACATTCAAAACAATGAATTTACTATCTAAAATTCGAGCTCTGCCAGGAAAACAATGAAATTATGTAATAAATTATTCAAGTTCATAATAATAATCTGGGCTGCTCTTGGCTTTCACTTGGGAAAAACTATTGTTTCACTATTCAATCCTATTCAATCACTATTCATCACACAATCACTACAATCCAATCACTATTCAATTGATACCAGCACATAAAAATCATCCGATCTACTACGCTAGATAGAGTATGATTGAACTATATTAGAGAAATTGTACATGCAATTTCTATGTGATGAATAACTCAATACCAGACAAGTTATTTCGTGAGTTTCTTCACAAGCAGAAATATTATAGGCTACAGTAAGAATATCTCGTTCTATTCTCTCTTAAAAGCTGAAGGAGAATTTCAAAGAGTATGAGCTGAGTTGATTGAACTTCTCTGTCATTACAATCCTTCTGTAACAAAGAACTTCTGTCTTATTACTAGTTTCGTGACACTCAGCCTATTTGAGCGATTGGAATTTAGTCTCCAAGCAAGGCAATTCCAAGACGAGCTATTAAGCAAGTATGCGCGGTCAAAGAGAATAAACAATTCGAATTCTGAATATTGTATGCTAATTGTACAGTAGTTGACCATCAGTCGTTGGGGACTGGTCAAAACTGTCGAAGAATCGAGAAGAATCGATTCACACATTCAGATAGCAATCGCTCCCTTTGATCAATTCGAGGGCGGAACAACCAGGTATCAATCACCTATCACTAGCTAAATTTATCACCCATTGTTGACTGAATTTGGAATAAAGAAGCTGCCAAACATTCCTTGGCTACCTAAGAAACATTTCAAGCAATGTATGTGTATTGACTGGAGAGATCTGATCATTTCATCTGGTTCAAAGTTATTCTTTTTGTTCTCATTCCCCTTGTTCATGGAGTTCTACGTAATAATATCAACTTATTTTTATCTAAAAATTCTTAATTAAAATTTTTAATTTTTTTCATCTGTCTAGAACTCACATTTTATTAATTTGAATGGTCAGTATTTCTCCGTTTCAAAAGGAGTATTGGGTTTTTGTATACCAAATTTCCTTCTGATAATAGAGCATTACCGAATGAAGACCGAATGGGCTATCCTCTGGAATGACTTTCCATTTTTCCATCTATGAAAAATTAACTCCTATTTTTGTCGAATTTTCATAGTGTATGCATTTCCCTATTATGCTTAGAGATAGGTCTTTTCTGTTTATAGAACAATGTTCAATAATGAACACAATTAACTTGATTATTGAAGTTATTTCTATTTCACTTGAATGATCAAATTCAATGATTCTATCTTGTTATGGAGAGAATAATAAACAAATATCTATCATACCATACACATTCAGAAATAAGTTATAAGCTATTATGCTTATGAGTAATTAAGACGTGATACGAACGGGTGGAAACTTTCCATTGTATACACGAGTTGATCTGCTACATCAAATATTTGCAATATTGCACCAGAGTGGATCCTTCAAGTTCTGGGAAAGTGCAAGGGTTCAGTTTACTAGAGACCATGCATCTAGTTCGAAATTTCTAATTATAATCGTTTATCGATTGAGTCTTCTGGCAAGAGACCGGTAGTACACAATTCAGCGAATAAATCAAGTGCGAAAATATCTGTTTAGGGCAGTTTTACAGGCTGCGTTCTATTTCAGCGTTGTTTATTATTGCTGAGGTGTTGTAAGAAGGTGGCACATGCCAACTAGCGGATGATTATTGCGCTGGGTGCGCGAATTTTGCGAATAGGTGGAGACGGGACGACACCGGCTTGTTAATGTGACATGTGAATTGGAACGTTGCCTCGTACTCTCTCAACGACACTCCAATCTGCTCCGCACCGCTCCATCTCTTAATTCGGCACACAGGCGCCCTTCTTCAATCACTCATTACCACGTTTGCTTCAAATGTGACACATTAAGAAATCAATCTAGACAGAGTGGAAAACTTTAATGAGTGGTAATGTGTTGTCTAATTTCTCGTGAAAAATAACCTATATTTTTCAAGCTTTCCAGTATCATAAGTAGTATTGATCGAACATACGAAAATAATTTACATTCTAATGATAAATTAGCTCCACTAATTTCCACTATTTTCCACTAATTCATATATTATTTTATGAATTCAGATTCTACATAGGGCCTACTACTAATTTTGAAATTTTCTGAACCAGTCTATACTATTATTTTCTGATTATTTTAGTATTTTTTCACTTGTTATTATAACAGTTATGATTTCAGATCATTATTCTATTCCTAGGAATAATATGAATATGATTTCTGGTTACTAATCAAAATGCGGTAACAAATCCAGCAAAAGTTTTATAATGTTGATGATGATGATGATGATAATGATGATGATGATGATGATGATTATGATGATGATGAATGATGTTCTCCAGATACTCGAGAGATTGAAATGAGGAATAAAGAGAGAGTTATTAGAGAAAAGAAGAGTTATGGCTATAAAATAATGGAAATACAGTATTTTAAATGTTTTATTAGATTAGATTGGCTGAAAAGTGATAAGCTTTGAGCTGATAAATGAGGTAGATGAGACTTGGAAATTGTAAAATGGAAAGACATGTTGTGAAAGAGAGCGAAGAATAAGGGATCGTAGTTATCGGACACAATCAAACGTGTGATGTTTTATAGGGGAGTGGAAAGAGGAGCTGTGATAATAATTAGCGAATCACGCATATCGAGAGCTGTAAACTTTTTGCAGCTAAACTAATGGCTCACATATGCAATTTAATCGGCTGATTCTATCGTTACGGCTATTCTCTCTTTGACATTTTTACGATGGGACATAGAGAGTGGAGGCTCACTAAGCTGCGAAATCAAAAATATTAAATGAGAGTTTCATTCAAATTGAATCAGTGGATTGCGTGCCAAAAGATAACGAACCCTTACAAATATTGTTGTCAAAATTGGAGGTTAATTGATAGTAATCACCTCTGAATCGCCATGATATAAAGTAGGTTTAGAGGATTTTATTCCAATTTTATACCATTGTTGAATATCAATGATATAGTATATACAGACTCAGTCATGCGTTTAATTTTCAACCTTCAAATGATGCATACACATTAGTGGAATCATGCTGCATTCATCACATCCACCTTGATAAGTCGATAATAAACCGGGCCAACTTCACAGACGTAATATATTTCGCTCTTTGAAGAAATTACACTTAAAACTCAGTGCAAGTGTACATAGGTGGACTTAGCTCATGTATAGGTGTACATACATATTAATAACAGTAAGAGATTCTGATGACATTTTCTCCCGGTTTTTTATCTACGATTTGTAAGATAGGTTAGAAAGAATCTGCTTATTACTCTCAAGACTAGATAGCTATAGTATTCAAAGAAAAAAAAATTCGATTTCACGTTGTTATACTGTAGCATGATGGTTTGGATGATAATGTATGCAAGATAAATATACAGGACTATCGGTGGGAGGGGGGTGGAGTTATATTCACTGTACATGTAATGCAGTTTGCATACTACTCCCCTTCCATTGAGACGATTTCTGTCTTGGCGGCCTTCAATCAAGGTGTATAGAAGAGTAGAGGTGGGGCGGAGTGAAGCAGCTGACTGTGAAAGTTATCATTTTGACGTCACGGAGTTCCTCTAGTCTAAAATTTAGCATTGATTTCCCTATCCTAGACAAAAAATTGCGCACTTTTTCTCAATTTACAAATTATAGAATTGTTTAATAGGTAAATTTCTTATATGAGCTTGTAGAGAATTTCAAGACCTACATTTTGAGTGATTTAAATCTATATTTTAATCAAATTTAACATGAGAAAAAGTCTGTTAACGTTTCGCGGGAATGCTCTGCAGCTGGGCTAATACAATTATGAATAGCAATGCTATTGATTGTAATGCTATTATGAATGTTTCCTTTCAATAGTTTATCAAGCAAGTCTTGTCATTAAATTCGAGCGCAATGTTATAATATAATAAGAATTGAAATATTGTGATTAGAACGTACTGACAGTAATTACATTCTTTCAATTTTTCTTCTCTCTCCTAACATAAGATTTTGGCCATATTTTGTTCTTTTGCAAATGCAATTAGCCTACTTCTTATTCAGATATAGGCCTACTAGCCTCATCATCATTCTCCCTCTTACAAACAACTCAATTATTTCATCGTCAACCTCTCTAGTTTCACTTCTTATGCATTTTTCAAGTTATCCTCCAAACCAGCCAATTTTGGTATGTCCTCTCCAACATATTTCAAGAAAGACCCTTCCATCTGAGATATTACTTTTTCGAACTCAATCGTAGGTTCTGTCAGTCCTCCAATAGATAAGCTTCGGACCCAAAACTCTTACTCTCCATTTCTCAAATAAGTATATTCTCTTTAGTGTGGAATTTTTTCTTTCAATCTCCTTGTAAACCATCCACTCATATAGCAAACACCATCATAAGTGACAGATTCTTGAATGTTTGATCCTCTGAACTCTGTTTTTTGACCATGTCCACCTATTTCTGCTCTCATCTCTTCCACATCTACCTCTGATTCTCCACACACCTCTCTATCAAGAATCTCATCTCTTTCTTCTTGTTCTAGATGAACTGCATCAGAATTCCTAGTTCCAATATACAAAATGTAATGGCATCAGAACAGCCGCATAGCAATCCTCAGACAGTGCATACCATATTATTAATGGACAAAATCTAGTTAATGGTATGGTGAGATAAGTAGTATATACCGTATCTGTACCAAACATACAATAAGATTTTATAGAAATTTCATCCCTCCCAACCGAAATTGCTAAGGAAATTCAATCACAAGTTTGTGTTGTTATACAAGCTGTGTTGATAAATTTAGAGTTCAAAACACTGGGAGTATACGCGTTATTGAAACATAATTGATACATTGATACATTTTATTATATTGGAAGAAGCTTTTTTATTATATTATAACATTGCGCTCTAATTGAATGACAAGAGTTGCTTGATAAACTATTGAAAGGAAACATTCATAATAGCATTACAATCAATAGCATTGCTATTCATAATTGTATTAGCCCAGCTGCAGAGCATTCCCGCGAAACGTTAACAGACTTTTTCTCATGTTAAATTTGATTAAAATATAGATTTAAATCACTCAAAATGTAGGTCTTGAAATTCTCTACAAGCTCATATAAGAAATTTACCTATTAAACAATTCTATAATTTGTAAATTGAGAAAAAGTGCGCAATTTTTTGTCTAGGATAGGGAAATCGATGCTAAATTTTAGACTAGAGGAACTCCGTGACTTCAAAATTGAAACAGTCATCTGCTTCACTCCGCCTCACCTCTACTATTCTATACACCTTGGCCTTCAATCACTATTGGCTCCTACTGGCCAGCTAGGGAATGCCAACTCCATCTGTGCAATTAAAGAGAGCAAGTCTGACAGTCAGTCCATGACTGGATAGCCAGCCTCCAGTGTTCAGTCAGATCGAAATGAAAACAGCTCTTTTTCATGACATTTGCATACCAAAATAACCTTATTAATCCTTATCTGCCTCTTCAAATTTCATCTTCTTCAAAACCTTATTCGTCAAATTTCACGCTGGCATTGGATGAAATTGGAATAGCCTACATAATTTTTCTCTACATGAACTATCCACATTTTCCATGATTAACAGAATAGTTCTCATCCTTGTATAGTATATATTATCCTAAAAATATCCATTATTGAGAGAACAGTTTTCATTCCTGAATAATTATATTTCCTAATTTTACAACAATCATCATACTACTTGTATTTTCTCAACAAACTTTGTAGCGAGTCTCTCCAAGAAGCAGATGTTTATTTACTGAACTTCTTCTCTTTCGAATAATTTAGCAAATTGTTTCCACAATGTCTAAGTCATTCTCTAAGTATTTAAGAGAATGAATTTTTGACGTAAATATGCTAATACGTTTAGTTGAGCTATAGTCATTCTTGAGGTAGATCATTTTCAGATTTCAGCCATGGGCCTTCATTTCAGTAATAGATTTCAATTGTATATGCATAGAATAAAATATTCAACTGGCCTCCTACCAAAGAATTTCTTTGGAGTTGTAAATTTGTTCCAAATCGGCTTAATAATCTGATTTGAAAAAAAGTTATAAAATTCCTCCTCTCATCGACAATTGGATAACCAATCATTTCCAAACTTCACCTCCATTACCAACCAGTTTTGTACTTTTTTAAAGTATATTAAGAGTGTTTCCATAATTTAGAGAAATCCTAGTACATGAAAAATTAAAATGTAAATGTAAATGAAAAAATTGGAACTGAGACATAAGCCTTATTTTTCAAGTAAAATCCTTTCAATAATATTTCAATCCTATCTATTCTCAGTACAATAAAACCACAGTTATATAGTATTTTATTTAAAGACAAAACAATATTTCAAGAATTCAGAGCTAGCATGAAGAGATAAGAGCAAAGACACTAATTGGGTATCGGACTAGTTGTTTCCGACAAGAGTCGGTACAAACATAAAATATCCTCCTCCTTATTAACGCTGTTGAACAGGTCGCTGCGCTGTGTTGTACAGCTCACGATTCCGCCACATGCACTAGTAAGTATAGTATAGCGTCAGTGTGCTATTTATACACTCTACTCTGTACTCTGGTATTTAATTCGCCTCACGCTACTCCTCAAGTAAATCACCTGCAACAAAAAGAGATAGAACTCATTTCAAAGGAACAGTTGAATCTTGCTGAGCGATTTATTGGATTTGTCAGGCAATTAAGGAAATTAATTAAGTCGTTTCTAAAAAAACGTATATGATAAAATTCCATGTTCTGGTTTTGAACGTTCTAATCGCCCATTTCTTGTCTTCAATATCTATTTATTTTCTAAAATAATAATATCGTGAATGATAATATTATCTTCTATGAAATTTGTATATTGTAAAATATCTTTCCACAAAAGATACTCAATTTAAATCTATATTGTCAAGTGGAATTCGAATATATCAACAGTATCATTGTATAATGTATAGGCTATAAGAATATAAATTTTTTCTCTTTCTATATCAGTCCTATATTATATTATATCGCAAGCCTAGACAATCATGGTTCATCGATTGCTGTTTACAAATCAAGAAGATGTTTTGTAAATACAGTAGCAAGGTTTGCAATTTGCAATTATGTTTCAATCATGTTTTCAACTTTGTCTTTGTTTCAGTAGAATGTCTTCAGGTTTTAGTGTGAGAACGGATTACTCGCTCTTTCACGCCCCTTCAAGCTTTTTTCAGGACAGACGTCAGAAATTGTTCACTACATCACTCACAATCATTACTTCCTACTGACTAATAAGGAAATAGGGAAATTTATCGTTTGCGATTCACTTATCAGCTTGAGGAGAATAGAATGAGAAGGTGATTATTCAACTCTTTTGCAACTCATAACATTCAAATGCCTTGAAGTCTGACATCGGTTCATATCGTTAGTAGTGAATATTCTCCTCATTAGAGTTTTATGAGCAGAGTAAATGATTTCTATTCAGAAACTCTATTTACCATTTTATTATCCACCATAGGAATATTCATCATCAAGCACTCTATGCAATGCAGCCAGAGACCTCCAACAATCTGTTTCAAGTGCGGAGAGAGCATAAAATTATATGAGTTAGCTGTGGTTTCATACAGCTGCGTGCGCAATAAACAACAGGCGTACTCACCAGCTGCTGACATGCTCCTGATCCTCACTTGGTCATGGTGTGCAGTTTGGCCAATAAACATGCATTTCAAAACCTCTTCTCACATTCAGGTGACTTCATATTGACTATAACATTATCAATAGGCCTGTATTTTTCCTGAGGGTGATGCCCACATGTGATTCAAGCATGTGCGAGGGTAATGATTCTAAGGCTGAAAAGAGATGACTGATTTCTAGGCACTCGAATATTTTCTTAGAGACATAATATATCGAAATGTGGCTTCCAATAGCTCTAGAGACTCAAATACACATTACATCTTTCGTGAAAAGCCTTTTCAATTACAAAAGAAGAAGGTCCCCTCAATACATAAAGTATTCGTCGACAACCTAATCCTCCTTGTAATCTTTCTTAATGCATTAATGATTTCTAGTCTCCGGAATTTCATAATTTTATTCCATTCGATCGATTGTTAGTGTTATTCATGACATAGCATCATTAACACTTGGTAAACCGCTCCTTCTTATCATTCTTATCATCCTTTTTCATGCGCGAGAATTTTTCGAAATCATGGAATATTCACAAAAAATATTCAAGTTCATGTTCAAGTTTGCTTACTCGTGACTCAACGCTTGCCTTCACTTCCACTTTGAGGTTGGAGAGAAAAGTGCCTAGAAAGTATGTGAATGAAATAATAATAGTCTAGAGCAGCAGCGTTCAAACTTTAAAACAGCTCTCTGAAACACTGAATGTTTCACAAAGTTTCAGAAAAGGAAAATGTTCGTTGCCAGCTTATCTCATTGTCTACATGTGTTACAAGAAGGACTCCTCGAGAAAGAAGTAGGCTATGTTCATTATTATTTTTCGTTCATCATTATTGCTGCAAAGGAATAATAATGTGTTGATGTATGTATGAATTGTTGTATATGATAATTATTTGAAATATTAATAATGTATATGACCTCAAGAAATTTTCAGAATCGTGGAAAGCTGCCTCCAAACAGAGTCTTTTTGAAAAAAAACTATTAGCGAACAGATGGAAAGTCATTGTATGGAATAATTGATTTTTGGGTGATTTTACAGGGTGACTCTGAAAATAACTCACTGGGAGAAAACACGCTTGTAGGCCTATAATTTCTCAATAGTCCCAATAGTCGCGCAAAGTCACCGTTTTCTCGACTTGCTCCATGTGGAATTATGCTACGTGAATCACGTTAGTATAGCATCACCCTTATGAAATGTATATGTATATGTAGATTAAATTGATCAATATATGAATGACTGACTCTTAGAAATCAGCTTGTTATCTTCCAGAAAGAGATTTGTAAAGAAAACTCATGATCTCATAGAGAATTGAACAGCTCCCTCGACAACTAAATCCCACTTCATTGAATTTGAAATGGAGATCATTTTGAATCTTGAAGTCATTATTCTACATCCTAATCATATTCTCTATCTTGAGCTGGTATGGCGGAGTGCCAAGAATTATCATTCTATAACCAGCATTTGATGCTTGAAGAAGTATTCTGCCCACCGAAAATATGTTTCACTGTTGTTATTTCAGTTCTCCTTATTTTGATAGATGTTTGTCTTGTAGCTTGGCTTGGCACTAGTATAGCCAGCACTCTCCTTTCTGTTTACCTTCAAGTTGACTGGATCACTCCCAGCTGAATGGGGAGAGAAGGAAAGAGATAGTTCGCATTTCAATTGTTATAATGATCAAGGAATTATGAATTATAATTTTAAATTAGAGTTACTGTTTCCTCGATCCATGATTAACTGCGCGGATAAAACTGCATGACGAAAAAACTTGTGAGAAATCATCATAATTACTGATTTCTCATTAACTAAAGTTGAGTATGCACGGGTTGCGACTGAATTAAAAAAACAAAACAATAAATTTAATCGTATTGTGCTCTCCAAGATCAACTTAAATTGGTTTTTAAGATGTATTAGTTTTTTCAGATGCAAATACAAAATTAAGTTTTTTTTCATATACTGTATACAATAGACATAGACCACCAAGAATACAATGTTTTGAATTTATAAAATATTGAAATTCATTAAATGTTTTATTCTTTGACTTTGGTTGCAAGAATCAATGTTATTAAATTATATTCGAATTTATCTATGTGGAAATAGTTGATATCCCAGGTACATCATAGATTGATATAGTTTATGTTCGAAGTATGATTTTCTTGGGAAGAAATATCTTCACTCTCCGATGCAGTTTCATAATAATGTTATTGATTACACAAGCTTAGCATGGATTACTCTAAACTTAGCTTAGATCACAGAAACAAAGCATGGAGGAGGGTTTCAACTATCTATTCTTGGAAATTTTATGATAATACTTTTTCTTCAATCCTCTTCATTCTTAATTTTCATGTTGTGCAGGACTTAAAACTACCGGTTTAACAATTATTCCACTGAAACTTGATTAGTTTTGATTTTGAACTCTAACCAAGAATTTTGAGAACAGGCAACTGATGTATTTGTAACGATTGACCTTTTATCAAGAATGTATAGGCTAAATATTTTTGGAACTACAGCATCTTGTAAATATGTTAATGATCATGATCAATCACTTGCAAAAAGATAGATCACTCTCAGCATTTTCAACGCTTCATTAAAATTTATTGTAGGCCTGAATGAAACATTAGATAGCCGTCACAGAGCTCTGTTCAGGCTCCTCTCATTCTTTAAAACGCACTCCTCCTTATTCATTCAACATTGTTCTGCTCTCTTGATAAATTTCAATATAGTTCATTATTATAATTATTATTATCAAACTTCAGTTATTTGGAATATTATTCTCATCTGAAATAGATATTCTTACTCAGAGACAAGTTGATAAAACTTATTAGACAAATTAAAACAGTCGATATTCATTTGAACGTGAAAAATCTCTAATAGGAATATTATTATTGATGTAACATCCACTTCACAATGATCAATTTACATTTAGAATCCAGAAATGTCTTTGAAAGTTTGATACTTTATAAGATGAGAGAACTCTTTTAAGACAAACTGAATTTCGAGTGGAATACGAGTGACACATTTTAAAATTACTTGAATATTCTTTTGTGAAATAAAACTTCAGACAGGAGAGTTTTGGGATAAAATCGTTTTTTCCCCCAGTTTGTTTCGACTAGCATGTTTCCCACTATCTGCTCGTGCCCACAAAACAGGTGAAGTTCTGTGCAGTAAAAGATACGGGCACTTCACCTACTTCGTGGGTACAAGTCGCCAGTGATGTTTCCTTGGTCTAATCTCATTTGGGAAGCTTTCTAATCACTGCAATTTGTCTGTGCCGCAAAACAATCAAGGCTCTTCTCACCGAATTCGTATCTCAACACGAGTTGAGTTGGAGGTCGAAAGGTGACGAGAAAACAAATGGACAGAAAAAACACTCATTTAATTGTAGTGTTGTAAGCCTATCGTCAAGCTGGCGTAGGCCCATATAGATTTCGCGGCACGTTTGAACAGTCTAACATTGATTGAGAGCTAAAGAGAGACCAAATTTAAAAGGCGGCGCAGCCGAAACACGTCGTTTTGCACTTTGTCTAACAAAGAAATTAGTCGTGAAGCTGGCAGCGGCTTGTTGACATTTAGCTCACAGTTCAGACAAACCAAACTCACCGTCAATGCCAAACTCCCACGAATCGTTTCCTCTCAATAATATGGGTGATTGAGCGTTCAATCCATCCAAGTGTAATCAAACGAAAATAACCTATTAAACTTTGTTCCACCGCTCTCCAAACTTTGAGGTAATTACTGTACATGCGATAATTACTTGATGTTCTACATCAATGGATCACATTTCACTGAATGGAACAACCAATTATCAAACAAGAGATGAGATTAGCATCACTATGTATTCAAGCTTACCTGATTTCGCTGATATTAGAGAGCCCTTTCACCAAGCATAAATCGTAAGCGTATTGTGTTATATGCGATCATATACGAACACCCAGCTCTTTTTGTTGATTTAACAAGTAATTCATTTTAAGTCCTGAAATACTTTTTCTGTGAAATTCATGGAATACGAGACAGTTTCTTCTCCATTACATTATTACGCGAGATATCGGAAATGGCCGTGATACAAATACTACAAGAATTCTTTGCTGGTCAAAAGAAACAATAAAGTAGTGAAAGGGAAGGCGATTTTACAGTTTATCATTCTGTTTGTTCTATGTGGCGAGTTATTACAGAGGTTTCCCTCCAGCTCTTCTAGCTTATCCCTAGAATCAACACATGAATCTTTCTGAGACTTACAGTCTCATTATTCTTGTAAAGTATATTTTATTGCTAGAAGCCTTCTACGGAATAAGAGCGATATACCTTGTTCGATAAAAGAGTTGTAATGGAGTTTCGTTTCTAAAGCAATGGATGGTGCAGGTTGACGTTCACATTTCGAACGAGAATAAATAGTTGCAGAGCAAAATCATGTACGGGGTGGTGTTGGAATTGATCAGCAATAGTGGACTGCCTATCGAGACGGCTGTCATAAATTGCTATCTGATCTTGTGTCAGGGTCAGTCCAGTACATCGGAGCCTGTTTCTCCAGGCGGGATTATGCTCGAGGCAGGACAGACCCCATGGGCAGATGACGAAGCTCTCTCTAGCCACCAGTCCAACACATCGCACTAACGCTTCTTGTCATAAATTAATGTCCCTTCTCACAAAGCGGTCACATACCCACCCATAACCACTATTATTCTTGCCGCATACCAACACAAACGACGCCGTTCATCCCCAAACGCAAACGCAGGCGAAAGTGACGAGATCCTGAATCCAGCCAGCTATTTCCCAATTTATTTCCTCACCTTCGCTTGCATTGTTTCCTTCATTCACGATTATCAGTACCTAGCGTAAATAATACTACACATTGGAATTATATTTTCTTTCCACTGGCGTTATCTTGAAAGGATTTTCAAAAAATATATACACATCTCAATACTTAATCTAAACCTGTCTACCAAAATTCAAATATCAACCTAAAATCAACTCTGTTAATTGAATCATTAGAATCTCGTCTCGATGGTGATCATCCGATCTAGTCACTTAGTCAGCTTTCTGGCTTTAAACAGCTAGAGAATATAAACGAAACAAGTTCACATAATAAAGCGATATTTCATGCGACAGGTTGACAGCGAAACTAGGACGTTATTTTAACAAATGGCACCTCCTCTAACCTTCTCTTTTTCACGGAAATAGATATGATTCGAGACTCGTTCCATGTGGAATGTTTATACAAGGAATTGTGAAATAGAGCTCCAAATTCATCAAGAGGAAATTGGGAAGTTTCACATGTGAAACTGACGAATGGGCTTCTCGCTGGAAAGATTCTGGAGTTGCTCACTTTAATATTCCGTGCGATATGCAAGGATTTAGTCATAGTCCACAATCAGTACAGGATGAACAGGAGATTATCAGAGTTATGTATCAAAGACATTCCCTGACATTTGATGTCTATCCAATTAAACTTGTTGTATTAGTTTCGCTGCGTCAGACGTACTTTATGTTTAATTCATCTGATGATTCCATATTGAACTATTGATCAATCTGGATTATTTTCAATTATTACTCTGTTGGTTCACGTGCATTTTCGAGATTATCATAATTGGAAATTTGAAGAAACTGTCTGATTTCCTGGGTTTATTATCTTAAACTTAGTGTTTGTTGCCTGGTTCGTTGTTCATATGATATTATATCTATTATATCTTTCAGTTTCTGCCATAACAAGACTTTTGTTATAAGATGCAGAGACGCTGCTCCCTTGTCGCAGATATGAGTTACAAGTGAAAAAAAAAAAAAAAGATTGAATGATAAATTGAAGGCGTTTAAATTAAAAAGTTATAAATTCATCAATTTTTCAAGAAATGCTATCTCTTAACAGCTATTTTTATATTGAAATACCAATGAGGAATTGATTTTATTGTAATTGTTCTTGACTGCATAGACGATCGAATCGTTTGAATAGAAACAATTTAAGATAATAGCTGAATCATTGGATGAATGCTGCTAGCTCTACTTTCCACTTCCTCATCCACTGTACAAGTGATTGGAAGACCTGGACGTAATTCAAATTGGACCTTGTCCTAATCTGCTTTCTTCTTCTTCTTCACCTTCTCTTTCACTCCTCCTCACCCACTAAACATCTAATTGCGCTCCCACGCGCCGCCGCTTTTCACTCTGCTTCCTCTCTTATTCAAATTCCTCCTCTGATCACCTTAAAGACAAGAGACAGTCTTAATTCACTCAGAAGTTCTCTCATTCATCAAATGCAGGGGACAAATCGGCTCTCTCTTTCTTAATTCTTCGCTCTTCTTCATCATTTAGATTAAGTTTCTCAATACCAAAGTTTTCCGTCTTAGCTCAACTTGTTCAATACCTTCTCAGTTATTGCTTTATCACGTCATGGATCTACTTCATCATCCATTGAAATCAGTCGGATCTCTTATTGAGTTTCGCACAATGTGATTTGAATGGAAAGCTCGCTGAGACTCTATTTTAATTAGATTAGCAAACCATATCGGTTGAAGGGTATACTGTATGTTGTGGATAGCCTACCTCTCTTTTCAACTTTATGTCCACTTCTCAGTAAATAAGTCCACTCTATTGCCTATGACATTGAAAAAACCTTGAGCAAGGTATTCCTCCAACTTTCACTTGGAAGACTTAATTATTAATGCGAAGTATGGTTAAATCTCAGGGAGGAGAGGTTCTTTAGGGATAGTCGTTGTTCAATTTAATGCATAGATGTTCATTCACAGCAATTCTAATGCTCACGTTTCCAACAACCGCCCTTTTATTTTTATTTTTTTACCGGAGATTCATTCTGTATCAATGTATTCAGTTAATGGGATGGATATATCAATGTCAAGGAAAGCAATCAATGTTTTTTTTTATTTCTACCGGCATTAAACAAATCCAGTATTAAATTCACATGAATTATTCAGGGGACGATATCACTTTCCACACGCCAAAGTCAGTACCAAAAGGCTCGAACAGTACACAATTTATTCAACGAATTCGTCCCTTGAAGGGGAGCTATGTTTCAAATTTTAGTATTTACATTATTTTTTAGAATCTTATGGATGTCGGATCAAGTAACATGGTATACAGAACACATTATCTTAGCGATGCCAGCCAAGAATCGTGCTTCGTTATACGTACATCGAAGATTGATCTGGCTTCAAGGGTGCTGCAGAATTAAGGGAAGAAAGCAGCGTAAAACATCGCATCAAAATCTTGGAATCTTGAGCGATTTGTAAGCGATATGTTTGTTGGAGCTCTACTTCTGTGGAGTGCAGAGAAAAGCAAACAAGAAACTCAAGACCTCTGACAACAGTCCATGGTACAAAAGTGCACGGCATCCGCTCTCTGTCGATAAATTTTGCCGGTTGAAGTAAAGAGCACAATGAACCCGCTTTCACACTTTTGATAACACTCACACATCCACACCACTAGATGAATAAACGCACTCCAGCGTAACCACAACATATATAAAGGTGGCCTCTCATTCTCATCACAAAAAGTAACGAAAATTCCAAGAACAGAAAGTTTTTGGTTTCACGAGTTTTTGCTCTGAAAGATGCGTCATTTTCCAATCCAAGTATCATATTCCGGGGGATAATCGAACTAATGATAGTCAGGCTGAGAAGAGTATAACAACAATGCTTCCATCATCACTCTGCTAGTGCGAGTTTTATAGAGATGGAATTGGACTTAAGAAAAGAGTTGTTATCTTTTTAAAATTTGAATCACATGAAAAGGAGACTCAGTATAACTTACATATCTAATTTTAATCTTTTTTCGATTTCCATGAGAAGCCTTGTTGAATTATTTCTCACTTAAAATTGATTTACTCCGCAAGTTTATTCTTAATTATTCAATTATTCAAAAATGATTCGTTATTCGTTTCCAATCAATTTGAGAAATTCATTATCATTAGCCATTGCATTCTAATAAAAAAGTTGGTATATAGTGATAGTAGGTACAGGTACACAGGATTGGTGAGACCGCAACGAGCCGCAACGGTACTAGTGAGTGCGAGTGAGAGAAAGAAATGTGTGGGAGTGTGATAAACTATTTCAGCTGTTTCTGAGTGGCCGAGCGTCCGGTTTCACTCATGTGTACCCTATCTTAATTGACCGAACGTAAGTGAGGTCTAGATTCAAGACGAAGATTTTGCATTTCTCTTTATCTATATCTATAAAAGCGAAATGGCACTGACTGACTGACTGATTCATTCATTCATTCATTCATCACCAGAACTAAGAATCCACTGAACCGAATGCGTTCAAATTTGGCAGGCATGTTCAGTTGAACGTTTAGACGCGCGCTAAGAACGGATTTTAAAAACTTTTCAAGGATACGCCAAAGGTTTTAGTTTTTCTAGAGTTTTTTAGAGTGCTAGGAAATTGCGCATGTCTCTTATCTCACTTTCAGAGGCTGCTAGTTGACGGGCAGCACTTAGCTGAGCTCTTTTTCCCTCCAACAGATTATTTTAGAGAGCGGTTTGCAGACTCCGCAACAAGCAGCAGCAGCAGCCACCGAAGAGTCATTGCTCGTGGGATGGGGCGGAAGGGCTGCTTGGGGATGTCGAGAGCAAACCAAAAGCACGGGGAGGACTTTTTTCGGGCGGTGAAGACTATTCAACGCTGACAGCAACAACCCGCTGTGTCCTTCACGTCTGACAAAATACTTTTGCACTTTACTCAGCTCTTAGACCGAAACGATTCAAGATCAGCACTTGGATTGATGTTTATTTGCAAAGGAACTCTCGCAGTTTAGTTTCATACTGAACACGAGTACAATTCTATTCACTTTGACAAATGAAGAATGAAGGATTCGTGGAATTTAGTTAAAATCTACTTAGATAATTGAGAATTTCTTTGATTATGGATCAACGTGATTATTATTGACACTCCGCTGTATAAAATGATAAATTTTTACAATAAATCATTTTACAAATATTAATTACGAGGGAATTTTACGAGACAATGAGATCGAAGGACAAAATTCGCGTGAAAGTCGCACAAATTGAGAGAAAAAGTTGTGAAAATTGAAAAAGTATTCTTTGTTGATGAAAATTACGTTATTCAGCCAAGAATATGTTAATCACAGAACTTGTAAAGAATAACATCTCTATATATAAAAGCGAAATGGCACTGACTGACTGATTCATTCATTCATTCATCACCAGAACTAAAAATCCACCGAGCCGAATGCGTTCAAATTTAGCAGGCATGTTCAGTTGGACGTTTAGACGCGCGCTAAGAACGGATTTTAAAAACTTTTCAAGGATACGCCAAATATTTTAGTTTTTCAACGTTTTCTTCATTTTTTCGAGAACCAATCGGTAGAAAATGTTGATTTTTGGTGGGCAGGTTCAGATAAGGTCTAGAAATGTTGTGTTAAAATATTTTTGCAATCCGTTCAAGATTACGCCAGTAATCAGGTTTTCAAAATTGTAGATGTGTTGCGGGTTGCATATCTTCCGCCTTGATACGACCAATCCTAACTGTTAATTGTATGGTTCAGCGAGATTAAAGATGAATTAATTTGGAAGATATTGAATCAAGTTTCAAACTATGTCCGATATACTTCCCAAGGTTACGCTTAATATTAGCGTTTTACTATTTTTTCGAATTTTCTGAGTTTTTCTTAGATTTTTCTAGAACAAATTGGCAGAAAATGTTGAAATTAGGTAAACAGGTCCAGATTAGGTGTAGAAATGCTGTGCTCAATTAATTTCAAATCCCTACTGAACGGAATTTGCAGGCGAGCGAAGCGAGCCTGTTTGACTCATTTACACTCCCTATACTGTCGGGGGTTCAGGGGGCGGTGCCCCCTTTCTAGGCGGAGAAGGCGAGAGAAGCGAGCCTGCCGGCTAGTGTTTGTATGTATGTATGTATGTTTGTTCCGCATTTACGACAAAACGCGGCAACAGATTCGGATGAAATTTGACAGGAATGTTCCTCTTGAAATTGCGCGTCGATGTATATGTAAGGTTTCTTGAAATATTGAATTTTAAGGATAAAATATAAAGAAAAAGGAATTACCTCCATACTAAAATATTATTTTATACATTTATACGTTTAACATAGGATAATTCACACTATAGAATTATTCATGCTTAACCAGCTGTCGAGTTTATAATTAATTGCATGCAATGACGCATGCAATTAATGAACCTATGTACTCCCTTCATGAATAATACCACAGCCATGGGTGACTTCGTGAGTTCCACTGTTCACAGAACTACTAGTGTTAATGAAGTGAGTGAGAGTCAATCAATATTCATGATTTTTTCATTGAAATTCTTTAATACTGGTTTGATCTCACTATACTACAACTGAAGTGAAATATGATTATAGTATTTATAATATAGTTATTTATTTGAAATAGTTCAATATTCAATTATTCAAAATGATCGATAAAATCAATATCAATCATTTCAGTTGGTATTGAAAAAAAATACTGTCATCTTATCAATCTGTCATCTAATATCGAACAGTTTATTCCATAGAGAAGAATTATATGAGAATTAGTAAGAATTATCAGAAATGATTGAAGAGTGAAATGCGAAGACAATTTTTCTTGGAAGTGTGGAACCGATTTCGAACTCGCTGATTATTATAGAAGGCCTACACGTGTTCTCCTGTGCTGGAGCAAATTCCTGGAGAATAAACTGATGACGTGATTTGCAGTGAAGTGAATGTTCATGAGATTTTCCAATATTGTACGGGAGCTGGGAGAGGGTTTAAGGGGAGATATGAGCCTAGGGATTTGGTCCAGCATCTGAAAAGTAATTAAGAATTTTTCGTCTCTTTGGGATTGAAGTCAAGTGGTTGATCCATGTGATATTTCGTGGCTATGTGGGAGGATCTTCGAGAGAGTTCATATTTCCAATCACTACAGTATCAAGAGGGATCAGTCCTTATTTTTCAACATCCTCAAAACTGCGCCACATATTCTCTCTTCTTGTCCTTTTTTTCCTTGGTTGTCCATATTTCTGCTTTTTCTGAGAAAGAGAAACATATCTACCACAACTGTGGAGATATTCAACTTCATTTTCAATTCTCTCAGCTTCGATTAGTTGAATAATAAAAATACCAAATTAAGACAAGTAGCCTAAGGTGTCAATCCATTGAAACGCTTTCGAATTTAACAAATTCCTGTTGACAAAAATACAGTTGACTGTTTTCTATAGTATCTTTCATCGGTAGTATAAAGTTAACGTAATAATCCGCTTGAAGTGACACTCAGGTGGTAGCTTTATTTTGGCCAATATATAAGTAAATTAAAATCCAGGGTCGAGGAATGATCTCTCTCATCTCCCAAAGTTTTTGAAACAAGCCTATAATTTGATAGAGCCAATCAAATTCCCTTCAGAATTTCACAACTTTTCAACATGTACGGTTGCGTGTCAGTCTTTTGTCAAGAGAATTGTTATTTTTCGTATTCAAAACGTGAAGAACGCATCTCATACTCTGAAAAAATCCATAATTTCTCGAGGGAGGCTGCCGCCAAACACTGGAATCGCATACAAAATGTTTCAGTTCACTTTGTATAGCAGTTCTACTGAGCGATTTATTTCGATATTTTTATTTGTATTTTTTTAATTGATCAACTCAGTCACTTCAATGATCGGAGACTACTTTGATGATCGATTAATCGCTTTAATATAGTCTATAGACGTCCACGCTATAATTCACATCTCACTGAAATAGTTCGTAATTTTATTTCAAATTATTATTAACAAATTAGTGTTATCACAGTTGCGTTAAGATTGTAAAGATCTTGATTGCAGGTTGCGTACAGCATGCAGTTTCTATACATTTCATGTGATAAGATAACGGTGTTTCTTGATCACATTCTGTACGATATTTATCCACCTTCTTAATAATTTTCATCGTATGAATTACAAGAAAAAGAAACAATACCATACATGGTTTATGGTTATAACTTATAATTTTTTTTCAATTATTGACTTGCATTAATTATATAGTGTCCTGATGGATAGAAGGAAATGCCTCCATCAGTGTGGACTTTCAAGGTTCCTTTCTCGTATATCGTTCCTTGATGGTTGACTTGTGAGTTTCTAGGGATAATGAATGATATGAGTTATTGTTATGAGTGTTGAAAAACTTGCCCATTTTCAGCTGGATTATTTTCTGCGTTCGTACCCATTATACCTGGCAGTTATAAGCAATCCAGCCCCACTGAACAAAGTTTAGTTGGAAGAGTTTAATTCTCCATTTTCACTCAATGAGCCAGTCCTGATATCATCAAAAACTTTCCTCTCTAACAATATCCCATCCAGTGTGTTCCATTCGTAGTTTTCCGACTTGGATAGACAAAGTTTATCCAAGTAATTTTTATCAATTTCCTCAAACTTTCACGGTCATTAAAGAGCACTTCCACATTGTTACATTTATAAATTCACATCACAATAATATTCTCTAATGTCTCATCCTCATGTTATATAACGTGTTAGTAGCTAATTATTCATCTTTTCTCAACTTCTGATATCCAAAAAAGAGGTTTATAACATTTGAATTCCATTGTAACTCTCCATCGTTTCTCTCCTCATATCAAGAATATGAATATAAATTGTGCATACCTCGTATGGTCAACTTAAATTGCATTCGTCAATTTTATAGAGAATATAATAAACCCAAGCCAAAGATTCAGCTTATTGGGTAAAGAATAGTAATGAATTATTGATTCGTGCTTATAACAGATAGTCCTAGATTGTTTACAAGAATATAATCCGTGTTGTTTACTTGATCCATGATATCAGCAATGGTTGAAGACATTCAGCTAAAATTCATGGATAGTACCTTTTCAAGTGAGTGATGCATTCACCACACAGTATACTGATTTTGTTTATAGTAATAAAGTTTTTTTTCACTGTTATGGATATGTTGTGAACTCAGTACTCATTTTAATGTTGAATTCATTCCGAATCCATTCTCAAGTGCATTGAGCCTTATATTAATTTTTGAGCTCCCGGATGCAAATTTACCACGAAATAATTGTTTTCCCAACCGCAAGCTTTTTTAATTTGCTGCTGTATAACAGAACAGTATCACATACACTCGAAATTCAGTGGAAGGGAAAAAGCTGCTGTTTGACATTGGACAACGAAAAGAACATAAATTTTAGCTAGCCAGACCTCCGCCTCTTTTTTTTCTGTGCGAAACTACATTTGAATCCTCGTGTGATGTGAGCCCTACTCCCAGAGCTCGTTCTTTGCAATGATTATGCATACTCATGTTTATCTGGTTCCTTATGTCGTCTCCTCTTCTTCTCACTACGCTGAGAAAAGATATAAGAATTATCACGCGAGAAATTATGATTTTAAATTTTAAAAGTTGGCTACTTTAAAAATAGAAGTACTTTTGTCTTTCAATAATTTGTCCTTAATCTATTAGATTGGATTACATTGTCCTTAGGATTTAGATTGTTGTTTTTTGAATTTATTTGTTTTATGATGTATATTATTAGTTTACGGGTATGACAGTGAGGAAGGACGTTTTTAAAAAAATAATAAGATAGTTCGTTTTTTTCAAGAATTTTCTATTGATGCCAACATGTTCGCATGGGAGTACCATTTGAGACATTCATGTGTGGGAAATCACGTCTTATCGGAAATTTGGTGGCCGAAATCATTGATACATTGTGTTCTTTCCTTTTTTGTAGGCACTTTCCAATAGTAGAGTTCCTTGTGTATTACCGCGAGCAGTTTGTTTCGTGAAGAAAGCTAAGACCCAAATATTTCGTTCTGTATGTATCTGAGAATTTTCGAACCGCTTATTGATGCTATTCTAGATGGCCAGACAGGCATCTCAAGACTGGTCGTGTGATGACAAATTAGAAATGATTTAGTTTAGCAGCACTCCATAGAAGCGTTCATAGAACGGTAACCGTCGATGATAGAAACTTCGAATAAACGGAATTTGATTAGAAAATAGCCGGCAGGCTCGCTTCGCTTGCCTTCTCCGGCTAGCCAGGGGGCTCTGCCCCCTGGACCCCCGGCTGTATCGGCAGTGTGAGACAAACTGGCTCGCTTCGCTCGCCTGCAAAACCTCTGTCAGTGTAAGATCAGACAAACGTGCTCGCTTTGCTCGCCTGCAAATTCCGTTCAGAAGGGGTTTGAAATTTATTGAACACAGCATTTTTGGACCTAATCTGGACCTGTTTACCAAATTTCAAATTTTTCTGACAATTGGTTCTCGAAAAATGTGAAAAAAACTCCGAAAAATAGTTGAACATTTATATTAAGCTTAATTACCTTGAGGAGTATATTGGACATAGTTTGAAACTTGATTCAATATCTTCCAAATTAGTTAATCTATAATCTCGCTGAACCATTGAATTTACAGTAAGGATTGGTCGTATCAAGGCGGTATATATGCAACCCGCAATACATCTACAATTTTGAAAAACCTGATTACTGGCGTAATCTTGAACGGAATTCAAAAATATCTTAACGCAACATTTCTAGACCTTATCTGAACCTACCTACCAAATATCAACATTTTCTACCGATTGGTTCTCGAAAAAATTTAGAAATACTCCGAAAAATAGTTGAACGTTTATATTAAGCGTAATAACCTTGGAAAGTATATTGGACATAGTTTGAAACTTCATTCAATATCTTCTAAATAAGTTCATCCATAATCACGCTGAACCATTGATTTTACAGAAAGGATTGGTCGTATCAAGGCGGAAGATATGCCACCCGCAATACATTTGAAATTTTGAAAAAGTTATTAATGGCGTACTCTTAAACGGATTTCAAAAATATTACAACACAACATTTCTATACCTTATATGAACCTTCTCACACAATAGCAACATTTTCTACAAATTGATTCTCAAAAAAATTGAGAAAACGCCGAAAATCTATAGAAAAACTTAAATATTTGGCGTATCATTATGAAGTTTCAAAAATCCTTTTTTAGTGCGCGTCTAAACGTCCAACTTAACATGCCTGCCAAATTTGAACGCATTCGGTTCAGTAGATTTTTAGTTCTGGTGATGCTTCGCTCGCCTTCTCCGCCTAGCCAGGGGGCTTCGCCCCCTGGACCCCCGATAGTATAGGCAGTGTGAGTGAGTCAAACAGGCTCGCTTCGCTCGCCTGCAAAACCTCTGTCAGTGTAAGCTGATTAGCTGAGACAAACAGGCTCGCTTCGCTCGACTGCAAATTCCGTTCAGTAGGGATTTGAAATTTATTGAGCACAGCATTTCTATACCTAATCTGGACCTGTTTACCTAATTTCAACTTTTCTGCCAATTTTTTCTAGAAGAATCAAAGAAAAACTCAGAAAATTCGAAAAAATAGTAAGCGTAATATTAAGCGTAACCTTGGGAAGTATATCGGACATAGTTTGAAACTTGATTCAATATCTTCCAAATTAATTCATCTTTAATCTCGCTGAACCATACAATTAACAGTTAGGATTGGTCGTATCAAGGCGGAAGATATGCAACCCGCAACACATCTACAATTTTGAAAACCTGATTACTGGCGTAATCTTGAACGGATTGCAAAAATATTTTAACACAACATTTCTAGAACTTATCTGAACCTGCCCACCAAAAATCAACATTTTCTACCGATTGGTTCTCGAAAAAATGAAGAAAACGTTGAAAAACTAAAATATTTGGCGTATCCTTGAAAAGTTTTTAAAATCCGTTCTTAGCGCGCGTCTGAACGTCCGACTGAACATACCTGCCAAATTTGAACGCATTCGGTTCGGTGGATTTTTAGTTCTGGTGATGAATGAATGAATGAATCAGTCAGTCAGTGCCATTTCGCTTTTATATATTGTGATGATGCAAAACCCACTTCTTGAACCTAAAATTAATTATTGTAATTATTGGAATAATCAACAAGCCACTTATCACTTAATATTCATATTTATTGATGATGTATTAATCACAATTTAAATCACAATTAAATCATAAAATCACAATTTAATTAATTTGTCAAATAGGCCTAAATTGCCAATAGTACATTGCAGCCTAAAAACCATTATTATATTGTTTACATCTTATTTTTGGTTAGGGTGTCTTTATCCCGCCTAAATTATTTTTGGCGCTATCAGTAACCAGCTGATTGCAGGTATACCTTTATCTACCTGTTAATGTTCTATTTTGTCATAATCTGTGTTATTTTGAAATCTGCTCATTACTCTTGCTACTGCTTATTAATTTATTGTCTTTCTTTCCTGCTCGCATGACCAACAATTTAAATTAGTTTTACTTTACTGTTTAATTTTGTTCACCTGCCAATTGCATCCCTGAGCCTAAGACCACATGGAAATTTTCCTATTGGTGGAAATCTTTGGCACTAGGATGTGATTGGTCAGATGATGGTCACGTGAGCCGAATTTTTCTAGAACATTCCTAATTTCAACTTCCTGGTACCGGAAGAGAAATTAGGCAATACTTGGAATTGAGCTAGCTTTGTGGGACCACCCATTCCATGGTCTTTTTTGTTAAATGTATTAAATGTAAATTATCTGTTATTTTAACGTCAATCTAGATGTCCCTGTCAAATTGAGTAGCAGCCTCTGTTTCTGCGCACTCTAATTAAATATCCTAGTCAAGTATAAAGTTGTGAGAAATACGAAATACCTGATGTGGAGATTCCAATATAGTCGTCGCCATGCATCGCCAGTGATAAAGTGAAATAAAAAGTGATTTGCTGAGCTCAGCGCGACGAAAAGGGTGAGCCGTATCAATTTTATCAAGTGAAATAAATTACGACGATAGTTGATTCAATATTATTGTTTAATTGTGAAGAGGACGCAGGAACATTCCTTAAATTCACTGCATACCTTAGGCAAAAGCCCAACATTCAAATTTTGTCAAGAACTTTTTCAATTATTAATTATTCTTCAAATTATCGAAAACTTATTACAATTGGGTCTTACCCTAAATATTTCATTATCCTACTATTTCATCAAATACCGTTCTTTAATTGTATCAATAAATTTCCATGTTATTGTAACCTAGCATTTTATTCTATTTCCGCTCAAACTTACATACCGTATAATACTTTATTGGCTACATGCCATCTGATATCTTGATTTTGACAATGATCCAGAAGGACTTGTCCAATAATTATTGAGTCTTGCTGAATTCTGAATTGGAAATTCAGATCCTTTGCTGCCGTGGACGGCTTTATAATTTCGAACTGCTGGTCTCAAAGCCACAGTGTGAATTTATTTATAATATTTATTCATAGTATTATTATAATTTTAAGACTCTGTTTGCTGATTGCTGGTTGCGACTCTGTGACTTACTGTTTTTCAATTCATTTGAGCGGGAATAAGATATTGTATTGCTTATTTATTACCATACTTATTTTCTTTGCAATCATATCTTGGTCTAAAATTATTAAAGTAGAGTATTTTCGATCTGATCCCTGCTTAAATGTATTGAATTATAGTCACAGAGCGACACACTGGTCCACCTACAACTTGCAGCAACTGGCTTTGGAGATATTATCCACGGAGGACTTGAAATCGCCCACCAACGGCCACAGGACTCAATTAATATCAATTGCTGATTTTCATTCAATGCGAGGGGTTCTTAATTTCGTAAATAAAATTATATTTGCGAATTTTTGCACCTACTGCTTGAATGAGAATCATTCTTATTTTCTTTGTCTATGATATTGGCGGCGTGGGATTGATATTGGAGCCATTCTACCAACAGCATCCGGCGCTCTCTTCAAATATTAAATTATTTCAGCTATATTTAAGCCCAATAATCGATCTCAACCCCAATAGCATCCGACAATATAGAGATGTTATTCTTTACAAGTTTTGTGATTAACATATTCTTGACTGAATAACGTAATTTTCATCAACAAAGAATACTTTTTTCAATTTTCACAACTTTTTCTCTCAATTTGTGCGACTTTCACGCGAATTTTGTCCTTCGATCTCATTGTCTCGTAAAATTCCCTCGTAATTAATATTTGTAACATGATTTATTGTAAATATTTATCATTTTATACAGCGGAGTGTCAATAATAATCACGTTGATCCATAATCAAAGAAATTCTCAATTATCTAAGTAGATTTTAACTAAATTCCATGAATCCTTCATTCTTCATTTGTCAAAGTGAATAGAATTGTACTCGTGTTCAGTATGAAACTAAACTGCGAGAGTTCCTTTGCAAATAAACATCAATCCAAGTGCTGATCTTGAATCGTTTCGGTCTAAGAGCTGAGTAAAGTGCAAAAGTATTTTGTCAGACGTGAAGGACACAGCGGGTTGTTGCTGTCAGCGTTGAATAGTCTTCACCGCCCGAAAAAAGTCCTCCCCGTGCTTTTGGTTTGCTCTCGACATCCCCAAGCAGCCCTTCCGCCCCATCCCACGAGCAATGACTCTTCGGTGGCTGCTGCTGCTGCTTGTTGCGGAGTCTGCAAACCGCTCTCTAAAATAATCTGTTGGAGGGAAAAAGAGCTCAGCTAAGTGCTGCCCGTCAACTAGCAGCCTCTGAAAGTGAGATAAGAGACATGCGCAATTTCCTAGCAGAGCGGGGCTCTGCTTACTGTTTGGTCGGTCGTTACTTCTTCCACGATTCTCGAGAGAAGACGCTGTTTATCTCGGCCCGGTGCCTCCCAGTCTCTCTCCTTTTCCAAATAGGAAATAAAATAGTGCCGCGCGAAAATAGAAGAGGGACTCGTAGATTTATCGACTGATCTTGCTCTCATTAAAGACCTTCCAGCTCGTCCTTCTCATTTCTATTTAACAAATTTACCGGCAGCAGAGTCTTTCTAGACTGGAAGAACACTCTGCGTAAGCAGACAGCATGTGACACAAATTGAATGCGCGCACGAATGTACTCGATTAACTGTTCAAATTGATTGAGCTCCGTTACAAAATTACTTTGGCTCGGAAGAGATGGATGTTGGATGCTTTCGACTGTCTGAATAATATTGAATCAAAATGGATTAATTCTATTGGAGAGCATCTGATGCAGTAAAATTGATCAATTATTACAATTCAAGAACTTCCAGTTCTCAACCATGTCTGAAAATGATTTAAAGCCAAATGAATTGCTGTTACATTAGCCTATACAAAGCCTAGTGGATCCATAAAATGCGATTCTCATTATTCATGAAAATTACTTCAGCATCACTTAAAACAGTATATTTTATAAATTACTAACTATAATAATTATTTAGATCTTCAAATATTCAGCCATAATCATTGTAGTAGATGTATTGTATAATTCAATAAAATATCCCATTCCAATTATTTTTTTCAGCGAATCTATACCAAGTGCTTTGTTATTCTAGTATGTAACCCAAGTGAGAAGGAAGTTTAAAATCTCTAGCATCTTGTGTATATATTTTTAACCTATCATCTCTCTATTGTTCACAATATTCAAATTATACTGGATGTTTGAATTTTCTCCTTATCGTGATGAAAGGCCTATAGTTATTATTGTTACGGTTCAACTTTATCCGTTTTCCATAGAACATTCTCACGTGAAAGATGATCTGCGGACTGAGAATATAAAATAATTGATTTTGAAAGTTTGTGTCTATCAACGTTTTGACTGAAACTCAATATTAATGTTTGGTGTTGGTCAGGTTGTCTTTGAAGCATGTAGATTGAAGGTAGTGGTCAGTGAAGCAGCACGTTGAAGTGCACGTGTCAAGCTCAAGCAAGGGGTGTGGAAAGTCGACTGAGGTTGAAGGACAAAGACAGTAGTACCATTACCGGCAGATTGGATGACAGTCTGCTCTGCTCTCTTCATAACGGCCTCTTGCCTCGACACTCTTGGCATTCTAGCTTCCAGCCTCATCCTCATTCAGTGTGGTTCAGCTCGTCTTGTTTTGCTGAAACAAAAATCACTCCCACTTATGTACGGTATGGTTTGGGAGAAGCGATCACGTATATTGAACCCTTTCGGGTGCTTTCATGTAGGGAAACTGTAATGCTATTCCATGGTATGGCCGTTATTTTCATTCCATGCGAACGCCTCCTTGTTCATTCAAACGTTTTCTTGTTTCTATTCCGCAGACCTATGAAGTTTTTGGAATGCTTTAGATAGAAATTATCAACATAAAAACTATTTTCATACGCAATGAACATGATTAGCATGAGCAAGCGTACTACGATTTCTGGTATACAATGCATGATCTAGCATAGTATCTACGTGAAGCACTTGCACAGTATCTGCGTTCTGATATAATTCATACATCTGTACCTTTTTTCTTGAAACTATAAGGTATTCAACGTTCTTCAATTGATGTGTCCAACAACAATAAAATAAAATAAATAATGGATATAAAGAAAAAATTATACGATAAAATGTTTTATTAAACATCTTCTATTGTAGTCTCTCATATCGTGCGACGAATCATGTTCGAATTGAACCCCTACACTGAACATACCATAGTAGAACAAAAGAACATACATAGAAGAACAATAGAACATTCACAGTAGAATAAGAGTAGAAAATTGTTGAAGATGAGAAAGCTGTTCAATGTATCAAGACATGTTAGTGTAATATCCACCAAACTCATTCATGAGAAATAATAATTGAATTCAATCCCAATTCTCAGGTCTCTATGCATCTATCTGCAAGAGGAAAAAGTATCGTAAGCTCCATTAAGCACAGACTCCTTCTTACTCGTTTAAGGACATTCATGTGGAAGAGACGTCGTATATTCTCTGTGTAAACCCCAAAGTAAAATATTCGAGAGAAACAGAGGGAAAAGGAATAAATGAAAAAAGTTCGGAGGCATATATTTGATGGAGATCTCTGAGCTACAAGATAGGAATTGGACAGAAAGCTCCCCAAAGGACCTCCAATATCAAATTCAGAGAGAATAACTGAGTGAATTGGCCTCAGCATCATTCTTTTATTAATACGAAGCAATCGATATTGTGAGAAAGTTATCAAACTCAATGATGAGTTCCAAATTTTGAAATTTCAATATTTTTTCAAATTCTGATAACTTGCAGCCTACATGATTGCCATGAGGCTTCAGTCAAGATTAAATATATTTTTTCAATAATTTGAGTGAGTTTCATCATTTTAATGATCATTAGATCATGAATATCATCATGGCTCATGGAAGAAAGTTGAATTTTCGGAACTTGTCTTTTTGAGATACAAGTCTACAAGAAAATTATATTTTCGGTGATAAGAAAACAGAAATTCCTTTAGCACAGATTACAATTGCGATCATCAATAAGATTCTCTTCTGTGATAATGCAGTTCAATGTTAATTTTTCAAATCAATATTCGTAGTATTGTACTTATATCTATCTATTCCATTGCTACTATACTATACAAACAATTTCAATAAGCAAAGCTAATCATTAACAAAAATAATATTCTTTTTTTCTCCATTGCCTTACGAACATTATTATTTTGTAATTTATTTGTTAAGAATCCTCCCACACTTGACCAGCGGGTGTATGAGAGTTTGATTTTATTGGCAGGCTACGTAGAATTTATTTAATTTCTTTAATCGAAGCCTAATGGAAGAAATTTCCAGAAAACCTTTTAAAATATATTCATTTCAACTGAGGTTACCTTTTTCATCTTCTTCTCAGGACTGTTCAGGACAGCTGTCGAATGGTCAAAAGTGGTAATTTAGCAATCCGTCTTACCTGTGAGACCACTCGGAAGCGTTTGACGTTTTTATTGTGATGGGTTGGCTTATAATGGATTAATGGAGTTTTGTCTTCTTTTCTACTCAATTGAAGTATATATGAGACTTGTGTGAGTTTCACGCAGTCAGAGTCATTAAACGTTTTCTTCAGATTTACATCCTCTACTGTACGATTTACAAATCTCAATTGCTTTTAAAAGAGAGTTGTAATTTTTATTCCTAATTTTTTCAGAGGTTCTTTTGGTTTGATTCGTGAGGTTCTTTTGGTAAACGTTTCACTTGATCTTCAGTATAGAACTTCTCATCTTGAATTTTATTGTTGTCGTTGTTTTTATGAAAATTTGTTATCAATCCAGACACTAATTACAGATATTCATTCCACTATTTACTTGAAAGCCGTGAACCTGTCACATCATCATAGAGTTAAGCATCAACTGTCATTGTTTAAAATGCTCAAGATTGTGTTAATTTGAAACGTCACTCTGGCAAAGAGCTGCCAGAGACCAGTTGACATTTACGCGCCCATAAACCGTCACCAGTGTCATCTACTCGTGACAAGTTACTTTTGGCAAATTTTCCTAGCCATTGTAAAATGGTCTGTTTATCTCTGAGCTCGTAAACATGGTTCAAGATGAATGAACTCAGGATAGAATAAAATTGTTTCAACAAGATCAAGTCCAGCTCATCTTTTTTCAATTATTGTTGAAACTAAATAAGTTGTTTACTTTGTATAACAGTTCTCTTGAAACAAAATATTTGTGAGAAGTGTACTTTTAAGGGGATGAATAATTAGTTATATTGAGTCATTCATTATGAAACTTTTCGAGTTTTGTAACAAAAATGAATCAGCCTCTACTATTGGAGTAACTAATTTTTGTACTCTCGCGATCACATAATATGGAGTTCTTTCATTTTAGCTCAGAATTGATTCATAGAAAACATTTAGAACTTCTTAATGCGAATTTATCTTTAATCTGAGCTGATCATCAAGTTGATTGATTGGGTAAATTCCACAAGAAAATGTTCATGTATGTAGTACATGCGATGTACTTAGATAACATCGTCTAGGTAGATGAATCGATCCTTTGTATAACAGAATCCCCATGTTTCTAGTTACTGTCTTACTTTTCAATCCGAATATGATGTGCATTGGTTCATTATTTAACTATCAATAATGATCTTATATGAATTAATTCAATCAACTTGTCAAATTATATTAGTGTAATGATTGGTGGAGAAAAGTCAATTGCGTAAAAAAGGCGTTCTATGATATCATTATTTTATATGTTAGAATGGGCCTGGTGAATTTTGATTTCCGTGTATCTGTAGTATCGATAACATCAATCGAGGGCATTCATTGAAAACGTAGTAATCTATCTCACAAAAGGTGGTGTTATTATTTTCCATCTTCCATTGTTCAACCGCCATTAATCACCAGAATTATCATTGACCAATAAATTTTAATGCACAGTGCATTATTTTTGAATGTGGAGTTTGGCTTCACTTTCCCAAACTCATTAGCATGTAGCGAGATATTTCAACAGTGGCTTGAACTACTAGCAATATTTAGGTGAACATCGTTATATTTATTACTCAGTTTTAGGGCTCTATAAACACCTTTATAAATCCTTATTCAATTTACGAGCATTCAGATGGCACATTACTTCAAAAGGCACTAATAAGTTAATAAACAACTATGGAAGGAAGGGAATGATAATTCAAGAGAAATAAATGTTTGATGTTTTGAGGTGGTGAACTTTAAATGGAATGAGAGCCATTACATATCAGTTGGTAATTGTTTTCAAAGTGCTGTAGTTGTCTCCTGTATAATTTGACTACTATAATTCAACTGATTTGCAAAATATATTGTTCGCAGAACACATCGAACCAGAAAATGTGGGGCGTTTACGATGACGCAAATTTGAATAAAGATAAAGGTTGTCAACCTTCCGGGACATAAATATTTGCATAATTTAGGCTCACATCTATCTTCATGGTATATGGGTGCGCAAGATAAAACAAGAGGTCGGAAATTGTTAATACAGACTGTTAACATTTGTGGGGTGATAACGTTTGGGGAACACCTGTGCTACCAGGTAGCGCAAATATATCAGCATAGTGCTAATTCACTATGAACACCGACGATGGAAATTCGAGTGCTACTCAGATTTCAAATGAAAGCCGATATGACGTGTTTGGCAAGTAAAGGAAAACAATGTTGAGTGGGAGTTGCAGTCGAGTGACTATGGAAAAGTTTCCTCTTCAGTATTCTCCAACAAAGGTCAAAAAACCCTCATGTCATTGTTAAAGGCATACTCAACTCGAATTCGATTTCCTGAAAAGTAGACACTACTACTATTTGCAACAAAGCTGTGTTTTGTAACAGTATAATTTTAATCTGATGTGATTTATGCATAGTTAATCGAACTATTGTTAGTTTTTTAGAGCTTGTGAACATTACTGTTCAAACTTCGCCATGTCAGAAAAACAAAAACAGACAAAAAAGAGGATGGATTATCAATGTAAGCCCATACAATTCCAAAAGAAAAATGCATCCATTAATTTATTATTTATTCTTATAAAATGTAAATTCGCATTTATTGATTGATTGGCAGTCAGAACAAATACGTTGGTGTATTAGTAACCTTAGATGTCACTTTCGACTTTACGTCTAAGGGATGAACAATGTATTCGCATTCCGAGTCAAAGGTTACATTGTCATCAAATAGAGTCTTGTAAAATGCACACTCTAGTAGTTTTATCACTATCTATCTCAACTATTTCACTTGTGTGCTCGCATACGTGAGTCCTGTATACTAGATTTTATATAATATCGATGACTCATATGAGCTTTTTCAGAATATAGATAACTCATATTGGTTATATTAGCTAACAGAGGTGCCATACTACACCACTCGATGGCATTTTATTATTTCTACTATCAAATTATGTGAATGTGATGTTTCCATCAATACTCATTTTGTTGTTGTTTTTTTAACTTTTTGATTTAGGACATTGAGTGGCACTCGACTATCCTCCAACAGCCGTTGATCACAATTATATTCTGTTCCACTAGGCTGCACATAACAGGACACAGCAGTGTGATATGGCTGTAGGCAGAAACGCGTAAAGTGTTTCACTACCGAACGTTTAATGGAAAACGCCTCTTAATGTATTTCCTGTGTGGAATAAGTGGTAGCGAACAGGCTATTAAAACGTCCAATTGACACCTGTGCGCTCCTCCACACTGTTTATTTCCACTTTATTACCACCATTTTTTCATTTCAAATAAGTGGAAATCGACTTTAGTGGAAATCATGGCAAGGGATAAAGTTAATTCCCCTTTGCGAGTGTATAATCAATCTCAGACAACTGTGATTGTTTGGTTCAAAAATGAAATTAATATTATCAATATGAAAGTGAAAACTGTTACTAAATCGAGATTTTAATGAATTAATGCTGAAAAAGAGTCGTTAAATTTGAACTGCCATCAATGGAAAGTTCTAGAATCATCAGAAAGATTTGAGTATGAAAGCAGAAAGCGATAAATAGATAGAGGTCTAGATTGATCATGGATCATGTCATAGAATGTTATATCACGAGTATATTATTCAGAACACATTATTCGTGTGATTATTGCGTCTTTAAAGAATGAACAAACTATTCGCAATAATCGATATTATCACTACATAAACATCCAGCGTATCATAGGCTATCATAGAACAACGAACCACTCTCATCGATTTGTAATTTGAAATTGGAAAACGCATGAATGTAAACAACTCTCAGCAGAAAGAGTCTGGAAAGACCGTCTAGTGAGATTTACTAATTCTTTGCCAGAAGGCCATCTTTTTCCCTCTAATGTGGTTATCTAAACTTCCTGAGATTCATCATTTTGATAACTTCAAAGCACTTTTGATCTTTGCCATGTGTAATGACCTGTTGCTAATTCTATTAGTAACTGTTTATGACTCATAAGTGTTGAGAAAAAGGAAGAGGAAAACATAGTTATTAATTTAGTAGATGCATACCAGTTTCTTAGCAATTTGTCCATGTTCAAAAAATACATGCACGGGATGAGAATTAGAAGCCGCTCTAGAGAAGGTAAACAGAGTTGATTTACTGCTACAAGAGAGGAATTGAAAAAGGAACATGGCGTAGCTTCTGTTGGCAGATTTAACAGCTCACTCGCAAGCACATTAATTAAAACACATTCAATTGCCACCTAGACTGCAAAAATTTTTGGTATTGAATGTTCAATACACTTTGTGTCTGAGAGTACTGTGGGTACATTCGATCAATCCTCCACTTTTTAGTGCAGTTTTTAGTTTTAGTATCTATGTTTAACACACAGGTCAACAATCAGCACTCTAGCTTATCCTCAAAAATAGTTCTGATTTGGAAAAATCATTAAGTGAAATAGAAATGAACAATATAGCCTACTACCATATAACAACAAATTCATTTTCAACTTGCACTATAAAGTACAGGTTCCCTCTTCAATACTAATTACGAGTATCTCATTTGATGAGAGAGGTGTGCTCATTTCAAGTAATACACAGTAATAGATACAGCAAACAATTAATAATGAAAGTTACTCCGACGAGGATAATTTATTAGGAGAAACTTTCCGACACTCTCTAACTTTTCTATTTCTCCAATTTTCTTCTAACCAGCACTCCATGATTTAATCAAGAGCACTGTGAGAGGAGAAGAAACTTCCGCAAAGCATCTCACTGAAAAGGACAGACCTTTCCATTGAAATAAACATCATATTCCAGTTGAAGAAGAAAAATTACGACGAGCACTTCGACTCAAATTTTCTGCCTTACAAACTATTTTTTCCTAGTTATCGGCCAATTTAATATAATTCATGATACTCTTGAATATTTGAATATTCGTAGTATATTCGTATAGTATAGTTGAATATAGTATTTGAATATTCGTTCAAAATTACAGTTTCATATTACATTCTACTACCATTGTAGATTGAATTAAATTTTGGGTAAATACAGCAATAAGAAAATGTTATCCATTATTCAATAAATTATATATTTTCGAATACATACTGAGCATATTTTTTATATAAACAATAAATCAATTAACATTTCTCCATTACTGAAAAAAGGATAAGGATAAGGATATTTAAGATATTGAAAGTTTGAAATTATTGTAAAATTTCCGTTTCTTCAACAATTGAAAAGCTTGATTTTCATCATCCATTTCATCTGAAGTTAGACAAATAGTTTTAGGTTATGTGATACCAGTGTTTATTTTCAATTTCAAATAGAAATTGAATTCCATGAACGATTATTGTTTCGTAATTATTGTGATTGTAATTAAGTGCCATTTACACCAAGAGAATATTATCATTTTATTATCATAACCAACATATCAACGAAGGAAATCTAGACATTAATATCGAACATTGAATTTTGTTACAGGTAAAGCAGTACCATTTGTAGAGCTGACAGTGGCTCACGCCTCAGTCTTGACAATTCTTGCGATCAGCTTCGAGAGATACTACGCAATTTGCGAGCCTCTGAGAGCTGGCTACGTCTGTACCAAAGCTAGAGCTCTCTTGATTTGTGTGCTGGCCTGGGCATTTGCTGCCATCTGTACTAGGTTGGTTCAATTATTTTATATATTTTCTACTTCACTATTGTATCAGTCTTCCATAGTTTCTCAAATTCATTTGCACTCTGGTAGTCTGGGATCAAAGGAAAAACCTATCTGTATGGACATGATCACATGAACACTATAGAAAGCAGAATTTTATAGATAGCTTTTAAAAGAGCAAATGGAAGATTCTATTTAAGAAAAAACTATTGAAATCAATAGGAATGAGAAATCCAAGATAAGATAATTAAATTGGCATGAATCAATTAATAGGACAGAACCCAATGTGATAATTACTACCAATATTTCAATTGCTTTTGCTCATGAGGAGACTCTATTGGTTAAAAAAAGAGATTCAATTAATAAGAACTAAACTTGTTAGTTTTTTATAACGTGGAATAATCTCTTGTTGATATAAGTTGAAGTTTGATACACTTTATTCTTTAACAACTCTATTTTAAGCCTAGAGTTTCTGCTAACTACTAAATAATAATGTCCTGATGAATCATTTCCAAACAATTATTCTGATAAAATGGGGTGTAATAATTACCCTACAGAGAATACTTAGACAAACTCAAAATTTTTCTGCAAGAAATGGTTTATTATTGTTACAAACGAGAGTTTCTGTTCTTCTCATGATTGAAGAAAGATTCTGGAGTTCATATTTTTCTTCATTTATAGTAGTGGAAGGTTCGGAAACATAGATGACAATATTCTCGTCCGGTGGTATATCCTTTATTAGAATATGTAATGGAAAAATCTACTTATCATTCAATTCATAGGGGAAAATGTATTCCAATTAGTGTTTTTGCACTGGAAGCTTGTACGAACGAAACAGGTGGAGTGCCCGTATCTTTACTGTTGAGCACTTCACCTGTATCGTGGGCACGAGCCGCCAGTGATTTTTGGCATGTAGAAACGATGCATGCAAGAGTAGATGTACTTTCTGGTGCATAAGTGCTTCTCATTCACTCGCTCTCGATACTCGTTTTCATCACATATGACCTATCTCATGTCCAATGATACACGAGCCGTCAAAGATGAAACTCAGATCATCTCAAAATATATTGATGCATGTTGCAAATATAAACCAATCTCGCAATCATTCAATCACTCTCATTCTTCAACCGATAATGCACTATTCTATATTAATGTACTATTGTCAATCATTATTTAGAACCTAAAATAAACTGAACAAACATTTGAATCCCTTTTCAACTGGTTGGAAATAGTAATGAAGCTTTGGAGCATGAGTTATCAATTTGATTCTCATTCTCTATATTGATATCATAATCGAATATTGAATTTCTGAGTCCAGGCGGAGATAATACTTTGGTCCCTGATATCCAAGTTTTTAGAACTCCTTTACAAACTCAAGCCATTTTTTGGTTCCTGAAATCAAACACAGAAATTAGACATCACCGGTACTTTCAGCATTGAATTGATAAGACGCGAAATGTATGAGTAAATGTCAATTTCACATTCAAAGCCCTCCTCCAATCGCCTTCAATAGCCTCTATTCGAAGGGGCTACTAACTGAGGTGTGCATTTTATTCGAGCGCTGTGTCTAACAAGACCTTCTAATTATATCCAACGTCTTCATAACGAGCTTCAATACAGAGACGACACGAAACTCTATTAATTGCCTCCATCCAATCAAAGTCGAGGACCAAAGTCCTTCATTATTGACGAAATATGATATGATTAATGAAATTGTAAGGTGACTCCTGTCTTTCCAGAATGTACAGATCGCCTTTCTAGTTGCTTTGCACGAGAGAAAGATTTCAAATCTCAATCGATTCATTGAGTAATAATAGGGACTGATACAAGTCTAGGATCTTATGAAGCTCAATTGATCAATACAAATCCAAATTTGATCAAAATGGAATTGAACAGATTAATAATCGTGTATTCTAATTAAAATTTAACCAGAGAATATTTTCGTCGGTAAAGCAACGGTTGCTATGGTTAATTATTTTTCCTTGTGAGTAATGAATTTCCAATATTCTTCCGGGTCTTGATACATCACAATAAATTATTATGTTTCTAGGTAATCGTAATATTAATTACTAGATGTGAGCGTTGGAAATTTCCAAAACATTTCGCAAAATGAAAATAAGAATGATATAAGATTCTCTATCAAAAAGCAGTTATAAATCATTAAAGTTTGACCACTTAAGAAGTTGATTTTCTAAGGATCAGGATTAAATAGTTGTTTCCTCCCCATAGTAATTTTCAATTCTTTCTTACATTTGCATGGGTAATTGTCGCTTTTCGCCAATAGTTTTATGGTTGCATGACATTTTCCATTTTTGGCGTTTCGCAAATTTATTCTCGCACATCAAGCAAGCAAACAAGTATGTAATGAGCTCAACTTTGTTATTTATCTCTTCATTCAGAGAACCACTCAAACTCCGGAAATTGAGGTACAGGTTATTTCCGCAGGCCTGTTAGGGAATCCTTTGGAGAGAATATTCTTCCTGCAAAACGTGTACACCTCTGTAATCAGTGCAGCCTTTACAATTTTTATTGTAAATGAAAATTACAAAATTTGAGAATTCGGTTTGTCACCAATACATCCAGTTACTCACTAGCTCCATCTAAAAAATAAATACTTGATGCTTGTGAGTTACAACTACCACATGAGAAATCTTAAATACAATATATTAAAAAATCTCAACTGTTGCTGAGAAAATTTACGCTTCATGAATGTCATTTGCATGCTAGATATGCTATCAATAATTTTATATCTGCATACTATACGATATCTATTCATTTTTTTCACGAGTGCAAGAGCCTGAAACCGCAATGTACAAAAATCGCTTTTAGTTGGAGAACTTTATCAAAGTGTACAAAATGATTTAATTATACTGTATCACTATTTTTCATTAGTTGTGTAGTTTAGTAATGCATTGAACTTTCTCTGTATGTGAATGATCTCACGTCTCCTTGATCGGAATGATTGAATATTTTGAACCACTACTGTCTTGCATCGGACGTTATAAATGTTAGATCCATCCCAAATTGCTGTTCACCTAGTAAACACCTGCATGTTTTATGTCAGGTTAATGATTTTTTTATACTTTGAAAGCGTTATTCTGAAAGGCTCAATTCCAAAGGGAAATTCTAATAAAAATAATGCTGATGTATATTCAATTTTCTGCAATTTCCAAGAATTTATGCTAATTGATCACTTTCCTATCAACACCTCAACAGCCCATTAAATTTCTCCTCGATTTCCATCAGAAGCAAGCAACCTCAATAATCACTCAAGGAGTTGAACCTCAATCGATCATATGGATGATATCAGTCTAGTACAATGAATTATTCCAACTGACAATTATTATAACCATGAGGAAATTTATTGTTCAATTGAGAGTTTTGTGGAAGATTTGAAACTGCACAGTCATGGAGAGATGATTATTGGAGTTTGAAAGAAGTATTATGAGAACGCAGTGTGAGTGTTCATGATTGTACTTATAACAAGGTTTTCCAGGGAGGAAGCAGTTATATGCCATTCAATTTCGTCAAGATTAAAATAGTTACTTGTACGCATCTGTAAATTGATATGCTTACGAAAATATCCCTTATATCTAGAGAATTTTTTATAATATATTGATAAATTTGGTTAAATTGCAAATAACGCACATATTAAATTATTATGTTTGCCTGTCAATTACTTTATTAGTAGCCAATCATGGGTTTAATCACTTCCAATCTTCTTGATCAATAGCCCACTCTCCATTCAACATTTAAAATCAAATTCAGACTACATTTTTAATTTTATTTATTTCTATTTTTTTGAATAGTCAATTTCACTTCTTTTTTATCCTTTTCTGATTTTTTCAAGATTTGAACTTCACTTCAAATGCAAAAGTTTCACCTATCAACTTGAAGGCTTTGTTCCTCTCACTTCTTTCTTTTTCATTCTGGTAGATTAAGATAGTAAATTAGAAAACTTCCTTGTTTATTGTCCATTTGAATTGATTATAATCCATAGCCTATCCATATCCATTGTTCGTAATTCATTCCTTCTGTCCTTTGTATCCCAGCAACAATTTGGATTGAACGTTCTTGAGATGTTCCCAGTTTTTATTGGAATCGACTTTTTCAAAAGTGGTAGGCTACACATAATTTTGAAATGTTTCAAAGCTCAGATCAATTGATCAGATCAATCATATTCTTACAATGAAATAATTTTTCATGGGGGACACTCAAAGGATGAATAATTTACATATTACTAGAAGAATATTTAGAAAAAAATCTTCAACCTAACTCAATTCACCTCAAATTTGTTACCAAGGTAGGAATAATAGGGATTATGAAGACTGTATGGAGACAATTTGTAGTTTCACTCAAAAGTGATACTTTTCTTTCGGTACCATGATTTTCTCAATTCCACTACGTTTTTTCATTTACTATTGATGCTCTTCCGGCTTACGTGATCTTATATCTGACAAACAAGGATCTTGAACCACAGAGGTTGAAACCAATATGTCCACCTCCAAGATTTCCAAAATCTCCCTTCTCTCACTGGCGGCTCGTCTGGAAAAGTGCCCGTATTTTATACTGTAAAACACTTCACTTTTCCCCCGGCACGAGCCACCAGTGCCTTCTCTTGATCTTTATACTACTTCTCCTATATTCAAAGCGCTCTCCTATTTAAATAGATGGATGGAATTGGAAAATCGCTTATTGATCTTCTTTTTAATGACTTCCCTATAAAAAATAGACAGGAACCTGGTGCTATCTTCACTCTTTTCCACATCTTTGGATGCATTCTTTCTCTTCTGATTAATATTAAGTAATGAGTGGCTCTTCAGTCTAGACGAAGTCCAGAATTATCGACTTCATTTCAGAATTTTCTATGATTCTTCCCGGTGTTTCATAACAGCATAACCAAGTGATAAAATGTAGATGTTCAATTGTTTATACACCGTTTAAATTATTCAATTTTACTGTGTGTCCTCAATGTAAGTATTCTTCGTTTCTCCCCAGTGTTTTATCACAGAATAAACGAGTAATAAAATCCAGTTTTTGATCACTTTTCCAATGATACTGTAAGCCCTCCAATGTTAATTTTTTGGTCTTCTTTTCATTATCAGTGAGAATGACCATCTACATTATATTATGTGGAATTTCCCATCTCCGTGGCAAGACAGTGGTAGAAATATTCGCTCAATCCAACCGGGAGGGGATGATGGTGGAACTGAATGCGACTGATGCTGGTTTCAGCCCGATGATGATGATATCGAAGTACCGGAGCCGGGTACGCTACTACGACGGCAGCCTGGTGGACGTGTGTCTGACGCAGGCCGACACCGACTGGTCGGCGATCTTCTTCCTGGCGACCATTTCGCTGTTCTTCGTGCTGCCGCTGGGCGTTCTGATTGCGCTCTACTCGACCATCGCGCGCCATCTCACCGCCGAGCCGGGTCCCACCCGCGACGCCTCCAGCGACGCCTGCAACCAGCGTGCTCGACGCCAGGTCGTGCTCATGCTCGGCACCGTCGTTCTCTTCTTCTTCCTCTGCCTGCTTCCCTTCCGCATCCTCATTCTATGGATCATCGTGTCACCTCCCGAAGCCGACCTCAAACAACAATTCGAAACCTACTACGTGGTTCTCCACTTCTGTCGCAGTATGCTCTACCTCAACTCAGCCATCAACCCCATACTCTACAACCTTATGTCCTCAAAATTCCGCCAGGGTTTCAAATCCCTCTGTGGTCTGGGCCGACGACCCCGTAACATGCTCCTACTTAGACACACCGGCACCCTCACCACAACCCTCTCACAGTCGAGCGCACGCACGCACCCCCACCGCGCTTCCTTCGATCTGTCTTGGCGCTCTTCGTCTATTGACTCGCGTACGCCGTTCTGTGCCAGCCGCAATGGCTCCATCAGGAGGCACGTCGTCATTGCTTCTTCTCTGCTACGCAAGCAAATGACTTGTCCTGAACTCACTGACCAGTCTGAGAGCTATGTTTAGAGTCCCCTACAGATTGCATCCCCGACATTACTCATCACTTTAATTTTAAAATTGACAAAATACCAAAGTCGTAGATTGTTACGGTTGTTACTTAGTGCACGGTACATATTGTTTGGTCCACTTCCAAATGTAGAAAAATCTTTTACTGTGTTGAAAGTCTCCATCAAAATTTAGATTTCTTCATTTCACGAAACTTCTTAATCGGTGATTCCACTCGTACTTTCCTGTAAATCTCCCACAAAATTTGCATCATTTCAGCGAAAACCTTTCATAATTTTAGCGAATTCCTCCTGAATTGTAATTATGCTTCTATTTTGAGCTTCATTTCCTTGTAACAAAACAATATTTACTCTTCATCAAACTTATCGTGCCTTCTCTTCAATACCCACATTCTTCAAACTGTAATTATTACTACAAGGAGACTACGAGCTTTCCATATTTAGTTGAATTTCGTGATGATTTTCATAATGTGCATGCTGTAAGCTGTAAGGAACGGCTTTTCCATTTTATCTATTATTCCTCGATTATCCATTTGAACATCCAAAGACGCTTCCATCCACTCTTTTTGTGCATATACATAATATGTCTGTGTAACTATCATCACTTATTTCTTCTAGTTCTCAACCCTTGAACAAAAACTCAGTTCTTTATACCATGCTCAAACAATAGAATCAGCTGTGTGGAATAAATGTAATTAACATTAAAAATATATTAACAAGTGCTCTAGTCTTGAATTCGTGGAAATTTGACAGATGAGGTTTGGTGAAGCGGCCTTGATTGAATGAAGAGGGAGAAAGTATTGCAGCCTTTCAAGCTGGACAGTTGGTGAAAACTGAATATTGTGAGATGAAAGAATTTTTTTCATAATTCATGTACCAACATCAGAGAAATGGTTGGATTGAGGAATTTGAAAATCTTTCAAATTTATTATAAAGAATAGTGAATGTACCAAGCTAAGTTGTTGAAGAATTTATACGATTGGGAAACGTGATATCATTCCATAGTTATAATATTTGTGAAAGACTATCGCAATCATGGTTCTGTCCAAGTGGACAAAGAACTCAAATGGACGATTAAAAGTCTGAGTATCGAATATTCCATGATGCGTTGCATATAGTCATATAAATATATTGAGTGTTACTTGTTATTATTCATGTATTCTAAATATTAACTTGAAATTAAGCTTTTAATATCTTAGTCACATATTGTACGTATAGTCCGTTTTCAAGATCTCACCATCAAAAACTGTATAATCACAGGAAAGCTTTTAAAATAATTTTCAAACCAATACGAAGTCCATTTGATGAATTTTGAACTAGAATTTTCAAATGTATCTTCTGCACAACTGCCGTAATTGATTTCATGAAATGTGATAATCAAATAATATTGAGAGGTATCCATAATATTTTGTGTGAAATAATCATCTATGGCAGAGCTTGTGCTGCGTTAAAATAAAAATTATAAATGAGTTTACTCTTTCGATGACTCGATATAACAAAGTGTGTGTGTGAGAGCTTTCAAACAATCATGCATAATATCATTCCAAAAATTTCGCCAATAATTTGAATAACTGAGAAAGTAGAATTCAAACAATATATTTTACAAGTGGTATATATTATCATCCATAATTCTGATATGCATCCAGTATATTCAATTCATATCTATACCTATAAAGCTAACAATCTACCGGTTTGACTTTTTTATTAGAACCACCAAAAAACATTAATTAGAAATATTCAAACGATTTCATAAATATTTCGTTATGAGAATCAACATTGAAGAATCTTATTTTGGAAATCAAGATTACTTGATTAACTTGATAACTTGATAATTTGATGGACAAGAATGTAGTTGTTTGAGAAATTATATAACTTAGTTTGTACGAAATTATATAGGTATGGATAACTAGTGGACAAAGACAATAGTCTGGAGATTATTTTAAATTATATACTGTAATATTGACACATAAGTCTCTCTTAAATGATTCAATTAGACGATTTTTGTTTGTTTTTTTTGGAATTCATGAATGGTCAGTATTGGTTCATAGTTTGATATAGTTTCTCAGTGTTAAGTTTCTCGCTGTTTTCTATCATTCCCAGTTAATTTATGAACAATATTGGATTTCAACTCGATAAAATGTAATTTATGGCCATAACTTAAATTACATCTGTAATTGATACAGAAATTACTACTGAAATCCATGTAACTTGAATTCAATTGAAAAGAAATTAGGCTATGTTAATCCATGCATGAATAATAATCGACTGTATTGCATAGGCTAGGTACTATTTATTTATTATTCATGAAGACCAGAGTCTTTAAAAATATTGATCATAATATTTATTGCTATATTATATTTGTCTGAATTAGAATATTATTATAATAGATAACTGGTGCCAAAGAATTTTATTGGAATAATGGAACATGGCCTATAACAGAGTTGTAATGTTTGTTGTTAAAGGTGTAAAAGATGTATTTTGATACATTTTTGATGTAGAGATGATGAAACCATCGTTTAGTGAATAAAGCTAGTCCTTTGAAAGACTTAAATAGTTTTTTCTTTGGATTCCCACTCCTCGATGAAAGAAACATTAGGACTGGGTTCGAGGTGAGATGGGAACTTGGAAGTACCCCAACAAAGAGAGATCATAATGGTGATGATGATAAAATCATTTTGAGAAGAAAGAAAATTCTCTTTATATATATTTTTTCTCGGATTTCACAAACTCATTTTCTCTTCTAAGGCCCACTCAAAAGTACAGAAACATGAATAATAGATTCGAATTTTTGAGACAAGTATTTTACTGTTGTAGAGCTTCCTAAAAGCTACTGTCTCCACAAAGCAAAGCCTAATTGCTATGTACTCTTTCTGAACCAATTCTTCTCTATGTAAGAGAACACACGAACGACAGTTATTGTCGTCCGTCAACGGACGATAATCATCACAGCAGTTTTTGAACGATTTTATGCGATTTAAGGCGACATCAAACGATCCCGAGAAAATCGTTGCGGTTACAACTTTTTCCGTTGATCCACCAAAAAATCGAAATCGTTGGGAGTCGCATCGAGCATCGATGAGTCGTACCACACCTACTGATAGGCTATTATGTATTAGTATGTGTTGGTCGTACCAGATTTTTATAAACCAGCTGGAAATACAGTATTGTAGACGATACGAATCGTCCAGTGTCGGCAACATTATCGTTCGTGTGTACCTGGAGTTCTACCAAAATATTGAGCGAAAAAGAATGTTTCCTGAGAATTTTAACTGAATTGTAGCTAGTAAAAAATTATTGTCATACGCAGAGTCTTGCTGAATTTGCATGAACATTTGTAATGTTATTCCAGCGGTTGAATATATGAGATTATCAAATTGAAAGAGTATTCATCACGAAAAACAAGAAATTATTTCTATGTATCGTTTCACAAATTATATGTTAGGTGGAATCTTTTCCATGAATTCTTTGGCAATTAACGATTACTTACTTAATTTTTTTAAGTAAATAAATTAATTTAAAAAAAATAAATAAAATTCTCATGTTTCACTCACTACATACTTTGGTACCTCTCAATCCAACTCAATCAAATCGTAGAAAAAACAGTGAAAGAATGAGAGAAAGAGTTCTCCACTATCATTTTCTATTTTCAAGTAATCTGAAGAATGTGGCATATTTCAAAATAATTGTGAGCAACTCAACAACGATGATATTGTAGAAGAAAATAAATATTCCCTACTCCCTTCTCCATAGGTTTCCACTCTTTTTACGCTCCATATTGAATTGACCCTTGAACTTTATGGTGAGTACCAAAAATTATTCATAATAATTTATCTGCATGTGTAAACTGTTATTAGTTGCATAATTCCATGCAGATAATTTTGACTATCCTGGAATGCATAAACCTTTTGTCATATTTTCCTTCTATGTTTACTTTTTGTTTCTAATAAAAATGATAATGAATGAATTCAAAAGTATCTCTCATCGTATGTATCAAACCCCAGTATAATGTTGGAGTAACGAAATGGCGAAAACAATGCTTGAGAATAAAATTAATGTGAGCCAAGTTCCAGAGACATTCTATTTTCAAGATTGAGTATCATGGTAGGTAGCTTAGATGAAGAAGTATCAGTTCACACTCATAAAACATTGAATAAAATTCAATACTTTTATTTTATTTATTATTTTAGAAGAATTTGCATAGTTCTATGATTCACGAAGCACTTGTTTTAGATAGAAAAATAATTAACTCGTATTATTGAAAAAACATTATTTAGAAAAACTCTGAAAACACAAATTTACAACTCACACATTTCCATTTATGAAAATGTTGTCAAGCTGTATCCAATGTTACCTGGTTCAATGTTATAAGAATAAGGATACGGTATTCTTTTTCTATGATTGCTTATACCCTCATTACAGTATCCGGAGTAATAAAAACCAATTACAATTATCAATTTTTGGCGTATTGATTAATTGTTTTTGTTTAATTGTTTTATAAGACAATATTCCAGATAATTTACTTGGTAGGCAAACATTTTTTGTCAATGAACCCACAATCCCCGAACCAACACACTGACCAGGCCGAGCCTATTATCGATATTAATCCCTAAACTACCAAATAATTAAGCTAGAATTCACACTCTATCAGATATTCTGTGGAAAATTTTTATCTATATAATATGGCGAATAATAACAACATGAGTTTCGTGAAATTGACAACATTCTTTGCGTATTTAATCACTTGAAATTTACACATAAATTATTTCGAGAGTTAATATAGTATTCTTCAATATTAATAACGTTTTGTCAATGGCGCAACAATTCAAGAATTAATAACGTAGCCTATCAAAATTATTGTTAGTTTATTGATGAATGCATGTTTGATGTTGCAGTCCAATGCTGGTGCTAGCCGAGTACGGGTTTGCTGAGTATGTGGATGGCTCAATAGTTCCGGTGTGCTTGACACAAGCCGATAAGCTGTGGAAGGCGTCCTACTTTGTGCTGACCATATCGCTGTTCTTCGGCCTGCCGCTGGTCATCCTGATCGTGTTGTACTCTGTGATCGCGCGTCAGCTGATGACGCGTCCCGGCCTGGTGGTGACCATGCCGACCACTTCGGCGCTGCGCTACCGACGACAAGTCGTGATGATGTTGGCCACTGTAGTGCTCTCATTCTTCGCCTGTCTGCTGCCTTTCCGCGCCTTCACACTCTGGATCATCCTCGCCTCGCCCGAGTGGATCAACTCGCTCGGAGTCGAAACCTACTACAACATCCTCTACTTCAGTCGCATCATGCTCTACATCAACTCAGCCATGAACCCGATCCTCTACAACCTCATGTCATCCAAGTTCCGCGACGGCTTCAAGCGACTGCTGGGCATCAAGTGTCGCGGCGACATCCTCGACCGCAAGGGCACCCTCACCACCACTACCACCACCACAACCAACTCTTGTCACCGCAAGGCATCCCAGGAAAGCCATCAGCTGCTCAAGAGGAGCACAATACGAGTCACTGCCTCTCATGATGGCTTTCGAAAATCGTCTGTTGATTCTGCTCTCTCCAGAAAAATATCTCGTACTAGTCGGAACAAAAGTTTCTCCAAAGATGGGGAAAGCTTCGTATAATAATGGAAACATATTAGTTAGAATAAAGGCTTCTCTTAAGATAAAGAGAGCTTTGTAAAATAATAGTAGAAGTAGTTTTCTATTCTTGGAAATAAGGTCACTTGAGAAATAAAAACTTCAAAAACGGGAGGAGAAAAAACTTTATACAAATAAGGGAAGAGAAGAGAATGAAAAACTTTATAGCGTGTTTTTAAAGTGTAAAAAAAGTTTGGGTATGATTAGCAGGAAGGCAGATAGGCCATTTCTTCCAATGCAAATTGGAAATTATCTGCAAATCCAACTTAGCTGGACTACGTAGGCCTACGTAAAAAAATAATTCCATATTGATGATTGAGATTTTCATATCGAAAGCATTTTTACTATTCCAACAATATGGGGCTTCAATTTTCAAATCATGTACATAATTTATCAGATTTGAAATTTCGTACAAAAAGAGAATAATAATATTTGTATACTTTTTTGTGAGTCTACGGCGCCGACTTCATAGAATTGTTTTGGAAGGAGCAAGGTCACTGTGACCATTATCTACTGGGAGGGGTGGAGAAGGGAGAGTCTTGGCTGGAATGTCTAGGCTACTATATATGTCTTTTAATTAATTTTGAATTTATTAATTTATTCAAATTATTCATTATGAATTATTACTCTATTATTCTTATTATTTTCTCTGTAATTTTGTAGCTTTGAACAGGAAATGTCAGAAAAACTGAAAATGAGTTGTCTACTTTCATGAAATAAACTAATGGTCATACTTACGCTACTCAGTAAGATAGGTACTGAGCCGTACCGATTGATCCAACTGAGCCGTTGGATTCCATGTGGAATGGGCTAAAAATCCAATAAAATGATAATTATCAGATTTGTTCCTCTAATCATTCAGAAAAAATCGGGTAGAACAAAAATCTTGAGAATAAACACACTTTCCTACTTCGTATTTTTTCTTAATTCCAACTCCATTAAAAGGGTTATACAAAGACAATATAGAATTGGTGAATCACTCAATTAAAAATGTCATTCTTTAATAAAATTGAGTTTAAAATGAAACTAGTCGGACTAGTCCTTCTTAATTCTATTCACAATTTGATTTTGAAGAATGGAGTGTGTATTTTATCAATCATGTTGAGAAAATTGAGGGGGCAGTGCATACTCTGCTCCATCCAAATGACTTTTGGCGAGAGAGTACTGTCAAAAAGTGCCTTGCCTCCCTGGTCGGCGTCACTGCGTCCTACGCAAAACAATAATGATTATAATCCCTTTGTACAAGTTTTCAGCAGGAATAGTACACCTTTGTTTCAAGTTCAACTCAACTAACTCTTATCCGTCCTACATGAACAAAACTTTCACCAGTCTTCTCGTGAAAAGTACTTTTTTCTCACTTCTAAATTTTCCACAGTGTTTAAGAAACAAAAAGTACTTTAATTATGGTTCTTAGCATGAATTTTATTATAAAGCTCGATAACTTGAATGTGCTTATTATTCATTAGATGGCTTTGAACCCTCACTATAACGTTTAAATTAACGAAGAAAACAACATCCCAGAGAAAACCCACCTCTATAGTAAGCCTATTTCATATTTGATGTTTTCCTTCATAATATATGAGACTTAACAGTGTTTTTATACAGAAAGTGTTATTTCAACAATAGGAATACAGCTTACCATGGAAATATCAAAATTATTCTCAAGATTAAAGATTCATTTTATTGGCCATGAGGCTAGAAGAGCAATTCAAAGTAGCAAAAGACTTTCAAAAGTGCACACAATTATTGAACTTGAAATATTTTTTTCAATATTGATTACACATGAGAAAAGTAAAAAAAAATGTATACACATTTTTTTTTAATACTGTACTCCTCAAGTAAGTAAAATGAATGATAACCATTATTTAGGCTATAAGATATATTAATATATTTTTTTTTTTTAATTCGTTTAGAGGCACATTCCTGTTAGTTCTAGTGAATTTATTATATTTTGTATAAATATATACTGCTGGTGGGTATGGCTCCTCGGTGTTTCATCAAGTCTTACGTGTGGTGCTACATTGTTTCTCCTGTTCCTGGTATCATTTGCATGGAAATCCTCAAAATAAGAAGAGCTTTTAAATTTGAAAAATGAATCACTGATTAAAATAAAATGTGACATTATGATCCAACATTCATTCAAGAGCGCATATTATGGTTCAACTATAGTTCATTACACTTATTTTTTTTAATATCATACATAGTCCAGTACGCAGGGAATTTTGTAAGGCTAATTTCTGCAAAAGGCGGTGTATGCGATTTTATTGTTTTAATTGCTTCATTAGGGTCCCAATAATGTGTATTCGAAAAGTGCACACAAAATTTCCCCCCGCACAACTTTTGACAGCCAAAAAACCATGCATTTTTTAGTTTTTCGCATATAACTAAAAAACGGTCCACATTTATATAGGTACATTCTCATAGTGAATTGTAGAGGACAAAATTCTGCGTCAATTGAAAAAAAGAAAACAAAAATCTTTCGAATAGATAACGTTTTACATCATTTTTTTTTTTTTTTTTAATTGAAGCAGAATTTTGTCCTCTACAATTTACTATGAGAATGTACTTATATAAATGTGGACCGTTTTATAGTTATATACGAAAAACTAAAAAAAATCATGGATTTCTGGCTGTCAAAAGTTGTGCGGGGGGAATTTTGTGTGCACTTTTCGAATACACATTATTGGGACCCTAATGAAGCAATTACAACAATAAAATCGCATACACCACCTTTTGCAGAAAAAAATCCCTGCGTACTGGACTAACAATATTATTATGGGAAACAAATTTGGTGTTTCTTCTATATTCATGAGTAGAGGCTACATTGTTTATTTTCCATGACAATATCAGATTAGAATTCAATAACAATTGAATAGGCAGTGGTATCTCTATTTTTAATTCCCTTTCGATTGTACATAAGCTATGAAAAATTGTAATATAGTAGCCTAGTAGTTGAATAACTTTTATATGTCTAATATTTATTTTTTGTACATAGACAAATATTTGAATCTAGAAGTTGATTTTCAATGGATCAACTGAAAATGTACATATTATATGTGGCTTTGTATGTATATACTTGATAGTAAAATCAGGGCAAATGTTACGTATGTGTTTTTGCAGACGTAATTATTGTCTATCATTTATTTTGGTCATAAAGTAATGCTTTTTGCATTCGTCGAAGTGAAAATGTTTGCTGGATTATAACCACAGGAACCATGATGAGTAGCCTGCAGATAATAACAATGAGTACAAATTGGAGAATTATTAGAAAAATGACCTACCCTCAACCAAGTAACTCTTTTACTTTATTATTTAAGTTTCAATGATATCCATAGTGAGTGCTCTAGTACGGTATATATTGTTTCTTCACAATTTGTAAATCTTTGCAGTAAAGCATTTCAGAATAAATAAAGGGTAACTTACCTACATTCACAATTATGTAGAATTAATTTTACTGCTGAATAACTCTCTGAGAATAACTTTCTTAAGTAGTATTAGGGACACTGAGGCATTCCGACAACACAATCTCTGTAAAATTTTCAAATCAATTAACTAGAATAATTTATAATAAAAAATAATCCTCGGAAGATATAAATTTCATAAATTATTGTTCTGGTTATTATTCTGTTTCAAAAGCCTGATTTGGATTTGACATAGAGAAATAATTTTAATCTAAGCTACTTGGTTCGAAAGAGGAGAGCGCTTATTATTGTCAACTGAAACTCACAAGATATACTTTTTCAAAATAGTACTATTCAGTATAATTATTCAATCTATCTCATTGAAAGTTGTTCTTTCCTGGAAACTTCGGCGAAGTCCGTCCACTATCACTATATTAAATCATTTTTATCAATAATAAATAACAATAAATTATTATTGTAAACTCAAAATTATATGAGATATATTAGATATTCATAATAAAGCTGAGAAAGGGGAATTACACTTTGAAGTTTAAAAAAAGTACTCTTTTACAACTCCAATAATAAATTGAAGTTACCCATGCACAGGCCCAAAAACTCATGTGTGCATCATCAAAAAGAAAAAATATATATTCTGCCATAGCTTCCTTTTATAAATAGAAGCTATGATTCTGCTCATAGAAATTTCAAGGCTATGCAGGTCACAAGCTTTTCAATATTCTTGTGAAAATTGATTGATTGTTACTTGCTGTGGTCGTTATCGATGTACGATAATCCAAAATGATTGACTATCAGTGAATAGTTTTTATTTAAGTTTATTTCTCATATACATCGAAAATGTATAAATTTAGCTAGCACCAAAACAATATGAATCGAAAAGGGTTGTAAAATGCAACTTCTAATATTCTCATATTCAAGTTTTTTTAAGTAAAGAAATCTTTTTCATTTGATAGCTTTAATAAATACTTTTGAGAGCTTGAAATTTGTTTATTGAAAATGTTATTATTTATAGGTTACTTACTACATACATGATCATCAATTATTATTTATTAATATCTTATTTTTTCAATTAATACTATTCTTTAGAAATAATTTGTAAGAAAATGTTTTCGTAATAAAGTCGAAGGGTCAAGGGTCTTATAAAATGTAAAGTTATGAAAATAATATTGTGTAAGTTCTTCGATTAATTGGTGAGCAACAAATAAAATAATACGTCTTCAAATCGATTCTTACTCAAGTTATTAGCAGAAAGGACGTTGATAGGGATGATGATAACTGTATTGTAGTTGTTCTAATCTCTCTGGTCACGAGCTTCAAGATTGTGCTTCTTCTGAATTGAACCTTTATTACTACATATTTAGTTTAAAATATTTGTACATGAATATTATATTTTATCTATCGACGGTACAAGTTTCCTTATTTTGAAATAATTGTGCCATTCATCCTATCGAAAAGTTGGTTGTGATCATTAAACTAATATAGCTTATAGTACTAGTACTATAATAATATATGAATACGGTATACTAGTAACTTATATTTCATATTATCACTAATTGTGAGCAAGAAAAGTTATTTTTATTGAATTAACATATCAGACATATTTTCATATCTTTATTCAAAGATTTGTATTCGTGAGATAGAACTAGTATTGTAATGATTGATTAGGAAAAATATCAATTATCAAGAGAAATAGGCATGGGCTCCCTTTGTGAATAATATTATCGAACAATTGAATGAAAATTGCTTGACAAAGGTAAAATTGGAGTACTGTGATTATTTCTATTTACTTTTAATTTCAATTCATCTTTCATATTATATTTGATGATATTTTCCTTGCCTTCATGGTAATTTCGAGGAATAATTGTTGAATTAACAGTTGGACTACTATGTATTCTAAAAACATATTCTTGTATGTTCAATATGTTTTTGGGCTACTAATGATTGGATTTCAAATTGTTATTAAGATTCGAATCTGCACTTATAAATAATAACAACTTATTATTTCCCAATACGCTAATATGAAAAATAGCTCTGAACTTTTGAGCTATAAACTTATAGGCTTCACATTTGAGAAATTTCTAATTTTATAAGCTACATTCTAGATTTTGTCTTGGTCTGGATATCTATTTTGATGTAGATTTTTTTCATATAGTCTAAAATATTATGAAATGAAACACTGACAGGGGCAGCCACAGGTGCGGCTCTAATATACCTGAGTATATGCTCACTTCCAACTCTTAAATGCAGTCCTTACAATATTGTATTTCTATCGCCATCATTTCGCTCTGACATGGAGCTCTGAAGCAGCAAAAGACGACAAATTAAAGAATTTCAGTATCACAGAAGAAAGAGTATTTTGCGATAATAAGAAGTAAAGTATTGTGAACGTTTACATAAGAAATTGAAAAATGTGATGAGATATGTGATGACAGGGTACGGTACTCAATTTATGCAGGAGAAAACCATTGATTGCATTCATGTATGTGAATTAATGAAATTCATCAATCGTTGATTACATAGGCTAATTAAAAATTCTATACAATCTATACTGTATAAAAAAAATGAATTTTATACGGTAACGACTTATGCAGTTATACTTTTTAATGGTACAGTACGGTATAGTACGGTATATAATAATGTGTTGGAAAATAATTTAGGGTGGAATGATGGAATTGTGTTATTCCAAAAAGAATCAATCAAAATGAAATAGACATTTTTTGTACTGTTTCAGTTCAATTATATTTTGTCATAATGAAGTTAACTTGTGTGCCCCAATAAATTATTATGGTCAATCTCTCATTGAAATATTTGATTTGAAATAATAGTTCAGAAGAAAAAGTTTCTGGTGAGACAATCTCCCCAAGTCTCTCCTCATTGTAGCCTACTGGATTCTGCGATTTACAATTCCTTTCACGACATTGGATATTTGAAGGCTAGACTTGCATTCAATCACACATAATGTTAAGTACCGGTCTATAAATACTGAGAGATTCATGAAAGGTGGAATATTATAACTTAGTAATATTGAATGACGTGTTGCTTTGTATGGTACCATAGATACATAAAGTCTTGTCAGGAATACCCTGGTAAAATTTGAATGTACCGTAATTTTTTTTAATTGTATTTGAAGGAAGTAGAAATAAAATTAATTAAATTTTATATTGTTTCAATTTCATATTACTGTAGTAGGAAACGATGCAATTGTGTTTATACAAGTTTAACAGTTCAATGATGTTGTATATATTCTTTCCTGGAATTTTCCATCAATTACTATCAGAAGATTTTGCTCTTATCAACTCAACATTTCCAAACAATTACTTGAAAAGTTAATGTTATCATTATAATCGAGTAGGCTGTTGAATATTTAGGAAAATAATAGCATTATCAAGAGTTGAGAAAGTATCATTAGGCTACTAACAGCTGATTATTTTTTAAAGAAAAAACTTTGGGATACTATACCGAGAGAAAATATCTTGCTGCTCTCATCCAATTACCCGTTCCTGAAAAAGCTCAGGCCTGATCTGATTTCAACAGTGACGGGGTGAGCCTGCCGGCAAAAACGCATTCTTTTGTTGCTTTGATCTTTCTGGAACGTGAAATCCTCACCCAGCTGACAATATCTACTTGTCAGATCTGTTCAAGGGTTGCACAACGATTATTGAAATTCCTGATGCCATTAGACATGAAAGTTATTTACATACCGTACTGTTTTCAAATAATTCAAAATATTATTGAATTTATAATATCAACTTACATAGAATAGAACTTGAATATAAAAGAATCAGTCTCCCCACGTTTGCTTTCTGTATCAAACTCACTCAAAAATAATTTTCTTTTTAGAGTTTATTTATGTTATTCCTCCAATATTACTTATACCAATGACTCAAGTTACCAAGGAATGATTGTAGGCTATATATTTTGTTTTCCAACTTTTATGTATCATTAATATTATTAATTAGAGAATAGTAGTGAAGCTATTCGTCTGTCTATTTTTAAGAGAAAATTCTCATATTATTATCATCGAAGGTTTATAATGTATTTCAGTAGGATTTTGTAGAAAAGATGTTTCATAATGACAATATTAGTGATAAGATGTATGAGTGTGAGAATTATATTGTACATTTACACCTTTATCTTTTTATGTGTAATCTATATTGATGTCATTAAGATGGGTGACTAACTGTTTCTATAGATTTTCTGTCGAAATGTTATGAAATTCATATTTTAGATAATTATTATAGGAGATTGTATTCCAGTTAATTCAGCTTCAACCTCATTTTTCATAGACAGCCGCAGTTCCAGAGAACTATTTTTAAACTGATTCATCAAAAATAGCAGAATATTCTATTCTCTGAAAAGAATAATCACAAGTATGATGAATATTTTTATTGTTGCAACTTGAAGTTTGCAATTAGTTTAGACAGGTATCTAGTATGAATATTCATACAAATGATTTTTTTAAATCTATTTTGTGAAAAATTTTTTTTGCTCAAAATGTCCAATTACTGAAGATTATCAATTACTATTATTATCATCGTCTAATTTTAAAAAATATCCTAATTGAATGTTACCAGATTGCTCACCATGGAAAACGCAATCGTTATAGTTGTTTTTGGATCTAGATTTTGATGTGAGATATTCGTTCTATGTTTATTTATTCAATAAAAATTGACGTGAACTTATTAATATATTCAATGACTCAAGCTTATTCTAACCTGTATCCTATATTATGATGTAATAAATACTCTTGCACTTTTAATAAGAACCATGCCAATTATTTCATTATAATTATTATAAAAAACTAATATCTAGTAGCCTATTGCTCAAAATCAATTCCACTTAGTATACAATTATTATCTCATAGATGCAATAAAATGGAAAGCAATATTGGAATGAGGGACTAGAAGTATATTCTAGTTTCATATTATAAACATCTATCAATCTACAATCGTTTCCCATATTCCAATAAACTTCATTTGTTTATGTTTTTTTCTCAATGACATAAATACTTCTTGTACTCTTATGAGAATCACTAACATTTTTTCACTAAGCTTCATTAATTTTTTCTCCTAGATATATACAGAAAAAATAATAATGCGTTAATGACAATATATTTTTTTACAATGAGAATAAGTTTTTCTTGTAAGAGCAAATTGAAGTGAGCAACTGAAACGAGGAAAAATATGTTTCCTGGAATTATTGCTAGATTTTAAGTTGCGGAGAGAAATTAAAGAGGGAAAAATGTTAAAGTCAACATATCGAGAAAGTTGTGTGGCAATCAGGGGTTGTTCACGCCGGGGTAGCCGCCACCCACTCCTCGTTCTCACTGTAACTGGGACAACATCCCCCTTCCACAAATTACTCTTTACTCTCTTTCTCTCCATTTCACTTTAACTCTCTCTCTGCTTTCTTTCTCTCTCTATCACTCTCTCTCTCTCTTTCGGGGGCCACGTGGACTTCACAAAGCGAGACTGTCGTCGTGGTCCAGTCGACTCTTATTAAAGAGGGCGGAGAAAGAGACCGACTCGAAATGAAAATCTTTTGCGTTCTCCAGCAAAATAAATCGAGATAAGCACGAGAGAAATGTGTCTCTGTTGTTTTGGCCGCCGCTTGCACCTGTTTACAAAAAGACAAACAATACAAAGTGGTTGGATATTGTTATAATTCAGTTGCTTACACTGTAAATATAGGGGTAGCTTGATATAGACGAGCTTATAAGCACAAGATCAACATAACGTTTGGTGAACCAAAGGTACAAAATTGATAGGTCGTAGAATTCATAACTCTTAGATATTCATAGTTCATTATTTTCTTCTACTTATTCTTATGAAAATTCAGGAAAAAACAATTTTGGTGCTGACCAAGATAATAAATTCTCTACTATTTCTAGATCACATTGGTGTTACAATGAAAATCATTCATATTAATGTTCAATGATATGGACATTAAATATTATATTTATTTTTTGTTATATTGAAAAATGAAAATGTTATGCTTTTTCATTCATATTTTTAAATTTGTGAGACTTGGAAATTCATATTACTCAATATGATTTATATCATCCACTTTTCATTCAGATGTGGGTAGGGAAAACTTATAAATAATTATTCAACTGATTTTGATGAGAAAGGAATCCATTCCTCTCATATTTCCACACATTTATCTTTTCCAAACTGTACTATTACGTATCCAATCATAGCATGTTGGATTTCAGGTCTTTATAGTTCCTTATTGGATCTAGTTCCATTGAGAGCTAACCGAATCGGAAATTATTTGAAGCTACTTAGCATCAAAGATGCACTATTAGATATCATAGACTAAGCAGGTATCAAATGGATTGAAACTGATATTATTACATATTGGTGAGTTGGAGGATATCCGAAATGTTGCTCTTCAATAGGCTGTATTCCATCACATAGATAGACCCACGCTATTCAAATACCAAAGGGACTTCCTTACGAGGTACAGTCGGTTGTTAGACAGTCCAATCAGTATTACACCCTCAACAGGCTCCGTGATTTGTTACTTCATTCATCATTTTCCCGTCCCTTCATCCATCTTCATTTTCTCAATAATTTTCCCTCCAGAAAATACGGTTCTCGTCAATCTCATTCATCATCCCTTACAAGCTTCTACTTTCGGGAGAATGATGAGTTGAAATGTACTCATACTCTACAATAATGAGAGTGATTTTGACAAACGAAATATAATAATAATCTTGTATTGATTTTTCTTCATGGTATTATAATATAGGTTATATTCCTTCCCGTTTCTTATATGGCTGGGAGACTATTCATTCAAGTGTAATTTTATCCTTATAACGTTATTCAGAAAGTGAGCTGATAACAAGAAAACTATATTAATTGATTTTTTCTTGTTGGAGTTTACTGCATAGAACACAGGTAAGATTAAAGTTCCAATTTTATAAGAAGGTGCTGAACATTAACAAGGCTTATTTGAGAATTGTAAACTGTGGAGTACAGCAGTGTTGTTAAATCTAACACTTGCATAAGAGATTAAGTTCTTTAATTGCTCTTTATACATCCTGTCTACTGGCTGTATCACTGGAAGAATAAACTCTCCCAAGTCAAAGTTGCTCTCAATGGGTCAGTGAGAAAAAAGTTTCTCCTGTTGTTAAGAGAGGCGTCAACCAATCTACCTGAAGCTATCAATTTGAAAAGAGAGGGGAAAAGTTGACCGAGCAGGGCATTAGGATCTGCAAAAGTTTTGAACGTGCCAAGCAGTGCGAAACGCCCGCCCTGTCTCAGTCCCAACCATCAGAGAACGTGCTCTCATTGGCGCGCGGCGAGTTCAACGAATAGCTAGTACCCACACTCGCATTATAAAATGAGAAGCTTATCTACACGCTGCAAATTAATGTTGGACGACTGAATCTCAGCGGCTGGCTCATTATTACCGCAGAAATGATCATTAATAGCTCTTCTGTGCCCTTCGTCCTTGGCGAGACTTTCGATTCTGGATTCCAACTTTGAGCAAAATTTCCGTATAATACTAATAACAAACTTGCAAATACGACTCCTAATTTACACTTTTGTTCTTTAAATGCTAGTGGGACCATCTAGCACAAAATATTATAATTCAATATTGGGAATAATTACAGTGAATAAATCAAGAATTTTCACCATGTTTCCTATCGGCGAAGCATGGTTATGTTGACGAGGAGGAATTTAGGAATTACCTTCTGGCCTCCCCACCAAATAAAGCCATACGCTAGTAATAGTAATAATAATATTGGGGGACAGTATTCATATCATATTGAAGAAGAAAAGTTTAGGCCTTTTAAAGAAATCTATTTAAAAGTAGATAAATTTGCGTAGCCTGTTTCTCTATTGTTCTCAGTATTTCAAATTTGTATCTAGCTATTAAATTTCACAATCGAAAGGTCCATTGATTATAATGGAGAATAAAGTATGAATCAATAGAGTAGTAGCATTTATGAGCGGAATTTTGATGATAATATCTATTATTTCAATCAATTGCTTAATCTCTGTCGATGGATTATCTATACCTATAAAAGCGAAATGGCACTAACTGATTCATCACCAGAACTAAAAATCCACTGAACCAAATGAGTTCAAATTTGGCAGGCATGTTCAGTTGGACGTTTAGATGCGCGCTAGGAACGGATTTTAGGAACTTTTCAAGGATACGCCAAATATTTAAGTTTTTCTATAGTTTTTCGGCGTTTTCTCAATTTTTTCGAGAACCAATTGGTAGAAAATGTTGATATTTGGTAGGTATGTTCAGATAAGGTATGGAAATGTTGTGTTAAGATATTTTTGAATTCCGTTCAAGATTACGCCAGTAATCAGGTTTTACAAAATTGTAGATGTTTTGCGGGTTGCATATCTTCCGCCTTGATACGACCAATCCTTACTGTAAATTCAATGGTTCAATGGTTCATAAACTAATTTGGAAGACATTGAATCTAGTTTCAAACTATGTACGATATAGTTCCCAAGGTTACGCTCAATATCAGCGTTTTACTATTTTTCGGAATTTTCAGAGTTTTTCTTGGATTTTTCGAGAATAAATTGGTAGAAAATGTCGAAATTTGATGAACAGGTCCAGATTAGATCTAGAAATGCTGTGTTCAATAAGTTTTGAATCCCTTCTGAACGGAATTTGCAGGCGAGCGAAGCGAGCCTGTTTGTCTCAGCTTACACTGACAGGGGTCATCCAGGCGAGCGAAGCGAGCCTGTTTGACTGACTCAATGACACTGCTGATACTGTCGGGGGTCCAGGGGGCGGAGCCCCCTGGCTAGGCGGATAAGGTGAGCGAAGCGAGCATGCCGGCTAGTTTACAATATTGCGTTCTAACCACCAAATGTCAGTATTATATACCGGTAGTGATTGATTTGCTTCCCACATTGACTTAAAAGTTTTTTAGAGGCATGAATCGATGTTTCTTCAGCTATACTGTACTGCCATTCCAAAGACAATCAATATTCGTTAGATGGCGATGTAGCCTGGAGTGTATAGAATTATAATAATATATTTCTATCTTCCTATATGATATTCTTTCTATCTTACATTCAGTACTCGTCTGTTATGAAAAAATGTCTTGCTGTGGCTGCCCAATATTTTCCTCAAGGTGGGGTTTCCTTTATGAGTAACGGTCCTACGGTCAGCCACAGTCAAGAGAAGAGCTGTGATTGGCTACAGCTGTTCGAATGCGGCCGACCGTCAGACCGTTTCGCATAAAGGAAAACGTACCTCTCAAGCTATCTCTTGAAATAAATCTCCAACAATATTATAAAGTTTCACAATTTTTTTTAATTCGATTCTCTACAACTTCTATAAATTAATTAAAAATACAAGTACATGCTTTCATATCCAGTTATAAATCTTAATTGTTGAAAAATTGTGTTTTCAAGTTTTTAGTTTATCTAACCTATTATCAAAAACCATTCAAGCTACAAACTTTTAACTGAATTTCTCAGCCAAGTTTACATAGAAGCAGATTATTTTTATAATTGCATTAATCCTCTAAAAACTATAGATGTTTTGAAACACTATTTAACACATTATTCTCGGTCATTGTTATCTCGGTAACAAAGCATTTCTTGAGTATGTCGCAAGGAACATTTTACACTGCTTGGTGTAGGGAGTCAGCTTGAGAAATATTTGCACTTTCATCCTGAAACACCTGTATAATAAAAAGTCTCGAAGTATGTAGATGTAGAACAACACGGAAGGGAGAATCCGAGAATCTTTTCTTTATCTATGGCAAAAGCAAAGCGAATCATATTTCTAACGATTTCTTACTTTTATTATTCTCTATAGGAGGGCACATACGCAAAGGGATGGTAATGACCAAGCAATGAACTATGACCGTGACCGTGGCAAGCATTTCACAAACTGTACAATCTAACGTCACGTCATTTTGCCGCCACTTTAAATATTGACGCTCCAAATTCTGCTTCTAGCACGTCGGGCAATAATTGTCTGAATGGTTTTGGAAGCTCCCGCTAGATGGCAGTAACTACTCAGATACCAAATCGCGGATGGAGCTTGTTGGATAGGCGGCAGTTTCGCCGTGGCGGAAGAGTCTCGTCAGTAGTTCATTTGACCGCGTGCGTTCTGTATTTAGTTGGTCTTCAACTGTCTGTCAGTTATTCAACTAAGTGACTCTTTCGGTCCCCCACATGTTATAAGCCAGCTTAGAAAAACTTTGTTTATATTGGATATGTACGAGCAGAAGAGCATCCTTCATCTCTATAAAGCCTATCATCAGTTTGCCAGGTTAATGCACCTTAAATATTACTTATCCTTGTTAATATTTCTAATTTCAATGGAGAATTTCATTGTTAATTACTTAATTTAAAAAATTAACTATTTTGGGAGCCAGGGTCTGACTGTATTTTGTGAGATAGACATTATGAAAAAATATTAACTTGAGCGTGTAATTATACACAAATAAATCAATCGAAAAGAGAAATAGTTTATCAAAATAAATCTACAGGATCCGCAGGATGAATCAACAGAGAGGATAAGGAACATCATGACATTATTACTGTATTTCTAAAACACCTTTCAGCTATTAAAAATCTTTTTTGTTACGATTTCAACGATTTATCAGAGGATATAATTAAAGTAGTTTACGCAGCCCAAGAAGATCAGCTAAACCATTCTTGTAGATTCAAAAATACTATTATTTATACTGAATTTGTATGTATACCATATTTTCCATCATTAAATGGATTTTAAAATGTAATTTCTACCAACGCCGATAGTTATTTTGAATGTTATTTCGGATTCTCATTTTAAAATTTATTAGATTCACTAGATAGGCCTACACTCTATTCTAGTGAATCTAGTCTCCTCTTCCAGACACATCCATATGATAACAATTTTCAATGGATCGTTTCCTTAAACGTTTTGAACACACCTCTTCGAAAAAAGTTCATTCTTCTCCTTGCAACTAATATCTCTGTTTCTTACTACAGTACTGGTAATATTGATTGTTATTATGGTATTTGTAAGCATATAGTATGGACATCGGACATGTAGTGTAACGGTATGTATTAGCTAGAGAACCTATATACGAGTCCTTAAGGTGTAGCAGTTTCAATGATGAATAAATTTACACCCGCTTTCATATTTTGAAAATAATAAAACTGTAGACCAACCTCTTCACGATCACTTAGCTCAAATACTCGTAATACAACATCCATAGTTAACAAATATATGAATTTCTCCTCAATGGAAGAAATGTCATGCCAAATTTTCAAAGAATAATACAATTGTTTGTTTTTTCTCAACAAAAATCAGTTTATTTGAATCCTCATCATGAGAACAAAACTTTCAAACAATCAATTCAAATGTAGACAACGCCTTCGGTATTGTACATCAATGAGTGCAGAATGGGAATGACAATTCATTCACAACTAAACATAAAATAAGCTTCCTGTTTGTCTAATAATTCTCCTCTTCTCTTTGTGTGTGGCCTATTAGTAGGCCGGGATTGTATTTCGGAATAAAAACTTTATAGTGAGCATTTTAGCTGAAGTGAGCATCCAAACCATGGATTAAGTAATTTATGCATAAATGTATAACTTACCCTAGTTTATGATTTAAACGCAAATCTTAGAAGAAGGGAATCGAAAATGGATATTCGCTGTATTTTTTAGGCTAATTACAATCTAACTTACTTGCAATCAGGCTACTTATTAATCTACTTAATCTACTACAAAATATTATTATCAATAATAATTATTTCTTATGATAATGGGTGAATGATTTTTTGTTGTGTTAAATCGCATTCCCTCTGGCTTTCAGGATATTTGTATCAATGGGTTTCAAGTATCAAACAATTAAATTCACTGAAATGAATAATTATTGAAATGTTTTCAAGGATTTCTATAAATTTGAAATAGTCGAAGAAGATGGTTCAAGCTTGTGATCTGAATAAATCATTAACGTGCGGAAATAGCCTATGGTAACTTTATAGCCCTCGTCTTCTTATTACATAATTCAAAGATCTTCGACTTACAACGGCTTTAATCTATTAATATTTGAATCTCTATTCATTTCATCTTCCTTTTTTACTAATTCAAATCCTCATAGCCTAGTTGTATTCTATCGAAATCTTTTATGAGGTCCAACTATAATTACCCACTTCATATCTCTTTTCCCTATTGGATGATAGTTTAAAATTCTCAAAGGAATTCACAGTAATTTAGATTCATAAAAGTTATCATCCACAAATGGTCGTGTCTTTTGGACGAGACGTAAAGCCGAAGGTCCCCAAGAATTAGAAATTGCCATGTCTATCTTTTTGTCATTGTTAGCCTGTAGCTTTTGTGGACATCACAATTCGAAAAAAGGCATAGGCCTATATGCAATGCAACAAGAAGGCTATGGAAATGTGTGTAGGCTATTGGAAGACTTTGATTGGATAAGGAGCATTATTTTGGATCATTTATGAGGGATTATAAAACTAGAACCGTATGACAGATTTTTCAAAACATACACTCTCACACTTTGTTTTTCTTTCGCCATCTTCGTTTTCTCCGGAAGTAAGAAAGCCATTTCGATTTAACGCTGTATTTAGATCAGCTTAGTTTTTTATAAGCTGTCGGCTGAGTTGTGGCGGTCCTAGAAGACTCCAACTAGTTAGAGAAGGGTGTGGAGAGGTGAGGGGGTTCCCTGAGGGTTGGAGTAGCTCTACTAGCCACGACAGGTGGGACCGTTTTAGTTGGCGGTGATTCAAAATCCACCACCTATGACGTCATTGCGCTTTGATTTCGGTTCTCCACTAGTCTATGGGCAAATATCACACAGAGTTATTAATATTTTGCCGGGCCACCCACACACGCACTGCAGCGCTAACAACGCGGCCACATAAACAACAATTTACAGCGCAACACCTTTCGGTTTTAATTAGTCTTCTGTCGTCTGCTACTTTGATCCCCACACATCGAAGCGCACAGGCAACAAAAGCAATCCGTAGCTGGCGCAGCTCACCAAATCTCAAAAACAAAACTCTTCCTTGTCGCTCAATATACCGTACAACACTTTGTTTAGAACAAAGGGACACAACTTGTAAAATACATTAAACTGATCATAAATCGAGGAAACAAGGAAGAAATAATATTATAGTTCCACTATATATTATCTCTCTCTTCATATCTCTTCACACATTGAAATAATTACTAAGTGATATTCAATAAACTTCCTACTACGGTAATATTGCAAAAAGACAGTAGATTCTGAGAGTCTGAAAAGTAGATTGAGAGTCTAAACAATCGTCACTATTCAATTTATGTTTATAATTATTCAAAACGTTTTTCTGAAATCAGTGTAATAGACCAGTTTGAAAAAGAATGTACCTAATCTAATAATATCATTGGGCGGACGTAAGGGTGTTTTGTAACTGCTTGTTTATTCCAATATGGCAATATATTCCAATAACATTATCTACTGTAGGCCTACGTAGCCTACTACTGTTATTAGAGTTGGTTCAATATAGTATAGGCCTGTAACTTAAATTGAATAAACTTAACTAAAATTTGTATTAATATAGAATATAAAACTGTATCATATAATACACGGTTCATTTATAGCTCAATTTTTGAGTCTTCGATTATTGAAATATTCTTTGATTTAATCATTCAAACATCACTTGTTCAGTTACATACATAGGTGAGTGCAACAAGCTATAGAGCCAAAAACTGCTTCTCTGCTAATTTATTACACAGTCCAAATCAAATAGAAAATTAAAATAGATCATGAAGCTTAATACAATTTTTCATTTCACATACCGGTGTAACAGTTTTACTTTAAACAATTTTGAATTTCGATTAAGTTCACTTCTAAGTTCCAAAAATAGACTTAATGAATCATTCAAAAGGTCTCAATATTTCAAAATCAATACAAAAAATTTAACAGGTGGAAACGAACTTACTTCACTGATGTGATATGTGACTATACTGATTTAAATATCCCGATAATAGGCCTATTTATACAAATATACATGCTTAATATTCAACATTTGAGGAGTAGCAGCATTGCCGTTTTTCACACGTGTAGAAGCCTTACAAGCTTATTATATAACCGAAGCCTTATTTTCTCCACTATATCTTCTGCAACCAGGGAGAAGTTTCTCAAGTAGGCTACATAGCCAGAAATAATTTATATCCATGATAACAAAGAAAGAAGTTTGCAAAAAAAAATTGATTTCGTTGATTAAATGAATAATTTATTTAGTAGCCTTGTTTTATTTAGTAATTAAGTACGATACCTAGTAGTTTGAGACACAATTATTTTCAAAATATTCAGGAACGAAATCTTATATAGGCTAGGCTACTGACATGCTGTGAATGTTTTTTCTTCTAAGATAAAATGAGTTGAATTGATTGATTGGAAGCAAGTTAGCCATCTATCTATTGAAAATATGTAGTCAAAAATTTCCAATAGATAGATGACTGGCTGAAAATCATTATTAGATCAAAGAAATAATAAATGAACATTTGATCTATGAGGAAAAATAATATGGTCAATAAGATTATAATATGAGAAGAAATATACTTCTATAGGACAACTCAGTACCTAGGTCACTTTCATAAGATTTTTAAATAATTTATAAATATCATTTAAAAATTAATATTTTTCCTCATTTATTTCTATTCAGCCGGCCGTTTTTCATGATCAATCTGATATTATACGTTATCACAATATAACGCACGAGTAGAATTGAATTAATTCCTTATATTTTTACTATGAACGTTTAAGGTATTCTTCCCCTAAGGGAAGAATACAATAATGGACATGTATTTTTATAGTCTAGTAAAACACTTCGAGTACCGGTAGTAGAATGAATAGCTTGTTTGAATCTATTTTTATTTGAACCAGACGATCGAGCTTCTTTTAGCACACTTGACTACGAACGAGCAACACCGACTAATTTTATGGTCCTTTGATTGCGATGATAGCATCAGGGTCTGTGTAATTTGTGGCTGACAATTATCACTCATTTGGACTTTTACCAGTTATCACTCATCATACTTTTGCTGAATAAAATTTAAAAAGTCTACTTTCAATCGGATCTGTAGGCCTTGAATGAACATGCTTTATTGAATTAATACCGTACCGTACTTTTCATTCAGTATAAAATTAATTTTTCCATTTTTTTCTTCAGAAAAAATTAATTATTATTTTTCATAACAAATATGAGCATGGGAATGTAAGTGTGTTACCCGTAACTGAGAAACCCAATGAGCTGGATATGTTAATCTAAATTATTGTAATTGACTTGATAGAACTAATAATCATCTACTATATTTGTCGCATCACTATGGGAGAGGATACCTTAAAATACTCGTACTGACAGTATTATTATATTGTTGTCACAATAATTACGGAGGTAAAACGAGGTTACTGACATTGATAGATTCTCTTTTTGGCAACCGGAAATTCAAAAATATGAAAAGAGACCAGCTTGTTGCTTATTTTACATTGCTGTTTCACATGCTAAGCCAAAATTATTGTTAATCTAATTGGGAGAATTATTTAAAAATTTTATGAATATAAGAGAAGAAAATTTACATTGTATGTTTCCATTCCTTTTACGAACATATTTATGAAACTGCATTATTGTTTTGAAATTCTTCTGAAATTATATCTACCAATCAGCACTGATCCTATTATTGTACATGAAATTACAGTTTTTAGATTCAATTTATTGTATTGTAGGATTATTATTATTGTATTGGGTTTGAAAGATTAATTACTTATAATAATAATATTTTTCTCATAAATGAAAAGACATGGATAACTACCACAAAATCACCTTCACAACTACTCAAAGAATAGTTTTCTCTTTTGAATCTAAGCTTGATTGAATACAGGACTTTTCCAAAATTGAGGTGATGAATATTATAATGAAAGTGTTGAAAGTTGGATAGGCTACTTTTTTCTGAAAAAAGTAAATTATGTATAATTTTCTCATATCAACTAACACAGTAGGCTTCACGATACCAGACAGAAAAATCTTGTAGAAATGAATAATTTGAGAAATTATCCTACATTGAATCATTTATCCAATATTCTATACGAATTGTGGCAAATTCGATTGATGAATGACAGAAATTATGAGGAAGAACTGTAAATTACGAGTTTGCGGATACTTCACTGCAATGTATAGTAGCCTACCTATAATTATTGTATCTTCTATAACAACTTCCTTTTCCGCGTTATTAAAATTACAATGGGGATGTGGGCAACCGGTACCAAATGTTTTGCATTTACGGTCTCCCAACAGAATTCAAAAACTAGTATTTATCAAACTATTTTGTTCTCTAACTCACAATAACATGAATACAGTACGACTATATATAGGCCTACTATAGAGCTATTTTAATTTATTATTATTCAAGTACAAAAATCATCTTGAAAGTTTTATTCAATAGGAAAGATAAATTCCATGTAAGAGTTTTCTTGTAGTAGGTAGCCTACTCGTTGAGAATGAATACGTTCCGGTAATTAAATATTTCTTCGATGGAGAAGTTTTTATTCCTATATTGTGTAGTTACAATAGTGAAAACAAGAAGTCTACAATAATATTATATTATATTGGTGTATTGATTATATTTTGAACTTGATATAAAAATTATTGTTTCTGATTATTTTTATCTTTTGCAGTTATAACTTTTGGAAAGATGAGAGGAAAGGCTCATCAGTTGTATGAGGACTGGCCATCCTGATTGGGAAAAATATCACCATACGGGTTCAACTCTCATAGGATAGAAGAATGCAGACTTTCAAGCTTACTCCACGACGTGCCAAGTTATTGATCTCAGTTGCTTTGATATCTTTCCTTGTAGTTTTTGCTGTGCAAAAATCGTTCGTTGAGAATAATGATTTCTGGTGGAGATTTTCATCGCCTCGAACTGGAATCAGACAGGGAGAGCTGATAGTGGTTCACAGTGCTGAACCATGTAAGTTGATATAATTTTGATAATGGATATTTTAGGTGAAAATGATGTGGAGTAATGTCGGTGATGTTACCCGGGAATGATGTATGATATTTTCAACATTGGGATATCCCATTATGCAAAAATTAGAGCTTATTATATTAATTTACTAGCCGGCAGGCTCGCTTCGCTCGCCTTCTCCGCCTAGCCAGTTTCGGCAGTTTCGGCAGTGTGAGTGAGTCAAACAGGCTCGCTTTACTCGCCTGCAAAACCTCTGCCAGTGTCAGCTGAGAATAACAGGCTCGCTTCGCTCGCCTGCAAATTCCATTCAGAAGGGGTTCGAAATTTATTGAACATAGCATTTATTGACCTAATCTAGACCTGTTTTCCAAATTTCAAAATTTCCTGCCAATTTGTTCTCGGAAAATCTAAGAAAAATTCCGAAAAATAGTAAAACGCTAATATTGAGCATATTGAGCGTAACCTTGGGAAGTATATCGGACATTGTTTGAAACTTGATTCAATATCTTCTTAATTACTTCATCTATAATCTCGCTGAACCATTGAATTTACACTAAGGATTGGTCGTATCAAGGCCAGTGGCGTAGCCAGGATTCGATTTCGGGGAGGGTCCAAAGCCAATGAGGGGGGGGGTTTGGGGGGACCTAACCGCAAAGAAAAGGGGGTCCAGGGGGTCACCCCCGGGAAAATTTTAAAATTATGTAGTACAATATACTGCTAGAGCTCTTTTTTATTGAAACAAAAGTGGGGATAGAAGAGGATTGGGCGATAGCCTGCTTTTTATTTCCTCATCTTGTATATTTTTTTACATGAAATAGATGAATAAATAAATTTACTTTATATGGTTCAATCCTCAACATTATTTAATCTGGTTAGTTAAGGGAGCTCTTAGGCGAATTTCTGTGTCCAAAATAGCATTGTAAAACAAAATTGTCAAAGAGAAATCAATAATACAGATTCACCCTTATACAGCCTTGTACAGCCCAAACCTCAACAATCGGAATATTTTGAGTATCTATTTTCCTGAGCACCAAAAGTTCTGTTAATGTGCGATTTTTTGTGTCCAAAGTAGCGTTTTATAGCTCTGAAGATTACTAGTGAATAATTGATTATCCAGGTATTATTTAGATTATTCACTTTATGCAAAATTCACTTCAATCATTTCAACACCCAGCAATGAGCTTTTTTTAACACTACTTGATCAGTTCAGGGGGGCATTTTCAGTACAAGATTTCAGAGCTCTACATCATTATTGAGCTCGATTTTTCAAGATAAATTGAAAATATAGATGCGGGCTTTATGCAGTTTAACCCTAAAGAATCTGCACTTTTTGGACACCACTTGGTCAGTCGACAAAGAAGTAAGCCTAAGACAAACGTTTGCTCCAAGTTACCAAGTAGGAAAACTGAGTGGAAGTTGGACCCCCCTCCCATCTAGCTATTCTAATGGAACCCATGTTCACAAATAGAAATTTTTTCATTATTCTAATGTAAGGAATCAGCCTGAAAAGTTCAGTGAACACTTAAGAACACTTTTACGAACACTCTAGGCCTATGCGGACTGTAGCCTATCAATTTCTTAATCGTCTCTCATTCAGAAGAACAGAGTTCAAACATGAAGGTTTGTCCAAAATTGCGGGGGGGGGGCGGAGACCCTGGACCCCCTGGCTACACTACTGCTTTATGCACTGTGCTTCAAGCATTCCAACCCCCAGCAATGAGCTTTTTCATTTGAGTTTGCTCCAAGTGGGAAAACTGAGTTGGAAGTCGGACCCCCCTTCCCACTAGCTACGCTACTGGGATCCATTTTCATAGAAATTTTTTCATTATTCTTATGTAGGGAATCAGCCTGAGAAGTTCAGTGAACATTATAATCTTATGAACACTCTGTGTGGACTGCATCAATTTCTTAGTCGTCTCTCATTTAGAGGAACAGAGTTCAAACATGAAGGTTTGCCCAAAATTTCGGGGGGGGGGGGTCCGGACCCCCTTGACCCCCATCTACAATTTTGAAAACCTTATTACTGGCGTAATCTTGAACGGATTTCAAAAATAATTCAACACAACATTTCTAGACCTTATCTGAACCTGCCCATCAAATATCAACATTTTCTTCCGATTGGTTCTCGAAAAAATTGAGAAAACGCCGAAAAACTATAGAAAAACTCAAATATTCAGCGTATCCCTGAAAAGTTTTTAAAATCCGTTCTTAGCGCGCGTCTAAACGTCCAACTGAACATGCCTGCCAAATTTGAACGCATTCGGTTCAGTGGATTTTTAGTTCTGGTGATGAATGAATGAATGGTTTTTTATTCTTGTGAGTTGAAATTTGTGAGCATAGTGAAAGTGGACATTGTGGATAGACATATAACCTACATCTTAAACCTTCATTATCACTCATTCATCCTTTGCTTAAAATACTTGGAAACTAAGTCGCAATTGTAAAGAAAGAATAAAGAATAAAGAATGAATAAATCAGTCAGTCAGTGCCATTTCGCTTATATATAGATATAGATGGATTTATTCTATTCAAATAAGAGCTAAGAGGATATTCCAATAATAAGAGCTTCAAATGAGAAGCTCTCAATTATTGGAATATCCCTATATTTACCCCCGTCGTCACACGGGGGTAATCCCCCGTCAATATAATATCCCTATATTTACCCCCTATATATCCCCGTCGTCACAAAAGTCTTCAAAGCAATCAAACACGATTAAGAGGACTCAAATCGAATTATTCATAAAATGATCTACTGAAATCGGCATTAATATTTACTCACAATAATGTAGTGATTCAATATTTAAACAAAATGTGATGCTCTCTCCAAGAGAATCTGAAGGTGATAAGATGAATACGGTAGGTAATAATGAATTAATTATAATATACGGTAGGCATTGATGAATAATTGACATCAAGTAATAATACATTTATTAATTTGTTACTCTACTGAATAGGGTTTTATATTAAACTCAGGTATCTTTATATTTACGCTTATCCAGCCTATGTGAGTTTCCAGCACTATATATGAAAACCTTAATTGTGATTCATTTCATTCGTACGGTAATTGTGAACAATTTAAAAACTGTGAAGTCAATTCAAATGGCATTAGAAAGCCATTAAGATTCGCTATTCAAAGCTATACGAAATCAAATTATAGTTTTATAATTTATATATGGCAAGGTGTGCTGGCAAAAATCCCAGAAACTTGAGAAAGTTGTAAAATTTTATATTTTATTGTAGAAGATTGAAGGCCTACATATTAACCGCAATTTAATAGTGTCATTGTAGGTGATAGCCAGATATGCTCTATTATTGTTGTGTTGAGTAGCCTACTATAAAACGTGAATTCTGTCTCCAAACAGCCATCATTTCACTTGGTATTTAATGACCAAACCTCTGTTGAAAATAACTGGAAGGAAAAATAGTTGGGTGCCAAGAGTTATTTTTAATTCCTCATTAGTAAACAAAGAATCAGTCTGATTGCATGCTATTTCGGTGCCTATTTGGGGGTTGATTGGTGTAAGCAGACAAACTGCTTCACCTTTATTGAAGGTGGAATAAATGGAGGATATATAAGCCTTTTAAAACTTCTAGGCCTATGTTGTTTACATGTATTTACCTGGTACCAAGTGGTTAGGCCTACTTATACGTTGTGTGTCTTAAAATCTTTATGTTTGTGAGATTTTAGAGACTTTTATTATTATTCTCCAGCACATGGGTTTCTCATAGTTGAGTAGGTTAATTTCCAAAAAAAAATAATAATAATAAAACTTTATTCTTTAATTCTTTAAACACTAACTGGATCTAAATTTAAATTGTACTCATTACATTTGCTTGCTGTTTTGTCCATTTTTGTTTGTTTTTTAAGGAAATAGAATTATTATTATTATTTATTTATTATTATCTGTTAGATAGTTTCTATTTTTAGTGAAAAATAATGCATAGTTGATGTCATGGATAACGCATGCTCGTGAATGCTCAAAATTAGAATTTTATTATTATTGCAATTTTATTGGAGATTTTGTTCTATTATGAAATTTTATATGCAATTTTATTATGAAATTTTATTTATTTATTCAAGATAATACGTAAGCTAGATAGGATGAAAACACAGAAACATGTCTAACCAAATAACTTCTTTCCTCCTCTCTTATAATATAGCCTTAATTAATATATATATCTTTGGAATATTTGAAAAATAGGTAACAGTAGGCGATAGGCTACCGTAGGTGAATAAAATTTATAGGTACCTAGGCCACTACATTTAATAAAATAAAATTCGTGGGACAGATAAATTGGGTATTTCCAAAGTCTTCATTTTCAAACCTATAATACCAATGTAGGTATTATTTATTCAAATTATTTTAAAAAATACCTTACGTGAGTGTCAGTAGAAGTAATATTGTGAGTGAGATAACTTACTCCAGCTTACAAACAATAGGTAACTTACACATTTTTCAGTCATTCAATACTATTGTGTACATCCTCCGTTGCATAATCCATTCATAGAATTTTTTTTTAATTCTGCTTCAATTTTTTTTCAGCTGGACCTGCTCACAAAACTCTGAAAGTGGTTCATTTCGATCTGAAAGGAGCTCCACCAAAAATGAGTTATCTTCGCCAGCTGCTCCCCTTGCTTTCTAATGCAGGCTGTGATGCTATTCTATTAGAATATGAGGACATGTTCCCTTATCACGGCCTGCTTGCCAATATTTCAGCCAAGAATGCTTACAAACAACACCAGGTGAGGCTGCACTACCCTCTCACAATAATTTTTGAAGAAGTTTCAATGCAACTTGTAATACCGTAATAGTACGTTCAGTTTACTGTAGTAGGCTATAGGTATAGGCCAACTCCGCGCTATTTTTTTAATTTTTCGACAATTCTAAGATGTAGCCTATTCCTCCAAAAACTATAGCAGTTTTTTTCAACTTGAAGCTCAATAGACTTTATACTCTCTACATACGGTACCTTGGTACTATGAGAGTGCCAAATCGATAATAAAGACTGAATATTCGATCCACAGTGCACAGTACAGTAGGCCTACGGTGGTCTATAATGATGCTTCCTCGAAATGAGCTGATCGAAATGCTCACAACATAATCATTTATTCACTTGTAGGCCTACTAATCTACCATTATAAGCGCCGAAATTGATAGTTCTGTAATATAGAGTCCATGATAATATACTCACTCATTCATCCCTTCTCTCTAGACTAATAAAAAAATGGTCAAACTTGGATTTATATTTCCATGAATAATAAAGTTAATAGATATTGAATTTTGGAAATTAACAAGTGGATGTTCAGGTTTCCTAATAAAATTAGGTTCAGGTTTCCTAAAAGGACTTGTAACCACTTGTATAACTGTAGCCGAGACGATTCATTATTCTATTCTATACTCGAATATTCATCTATAGATTCATTAAAGTCAGCAAAAGAAATGGTTGATTACAGTGGTGTATTCTCCGGGCTAGCTAGGCTAGGTGCAAAGCCCAACTGGTTTTCATAAAAAAATAATGTTATTTAGATACCGTACTGTTATATATTTGAAGAGGTTTTAATATTTTAAAAAGCGATGAATAATTACATCAAATTCAGCGCATATATGCTGCAGCGCGACAAGTCCAAGTGCCGTACACAATGCAAGTTCTCCGATCAAACAAGCTAAGGCTAGCGCGGTGGTCCAATGGCTCATATTAGCAATGCTATTATCGTATATTGGTAGAGTGAGGTGGGGTGGCAGTGATCACGTTATCCACTGCAGTGAAAAAGACTCTGCGACTAGCTCTATGGAGAGAGCTTGTTGCTGAACATTTCCGATCACAGCCGACTGCAGCCGAAGTATTTCGGTCTTTTTGGGTAGCTACCAGTACCGTTAGACCACCACAGCTTCGACAAACAATCTGTTTAAATATTTTGCTCATATTCTCGTACGATGTTGTATTTTTTGAGAGTTCTGTATGTTCCTTTGTTATTCTTCCAACGTTATTCTATTTTCATTCTAAAATTGCATTAAATGAATCTATGTTATCAATTTTCGCTTCAAATGAGCAACACTGATGAGCTATATCTTCAGCATACCGTACCTGATTTTGAAGTTTTATAACTGCTATGTGGGTTAAATTTTACATTTATTATAACTATTCTATATTTATCATTGACATGTGAAATGAAGTTTATTTAATCTCCTATTTAGTCATGCAATGTTAGATACAAGTTTTAATACTGTATAGTGAATAACGTATTTTTGCTATATTTTCGTCATTGGCGGTTCAATTTTGTGAGAAGGGGGGGGGGTTGTTGGTTTGATTTCTAGGAGAGCTAGGTAGCCCAAAGTAAGTTTTGAGACTACGCCTCTTGTTGATTATGATTCCTAATTCCGTACTCAATGAAATAAATGATACAAATAAAATATTTATTATCAGTCAAAGAAAATAAGTAACTTGCATGAAACACTTTCATAAAAATAAAACAAGATTTTATCTGAAAAATAATAACTTACACATATGCAAGTTCAAGGAGCTTGTCCGCATATGGGAGCACACGCAGTACCAATAATATATTACACTGATTATATAAAAATTGAAATGGAATGAAATTGTTCTATTGGCAGAAAAAATATAACAATCTTGGAATACAAAATAAAATTAATAATATAAATGCCAATTAAGTATTTGCATCTCGAGGTACTAGACCTGTTTGAGATAGTAATATATATATTACAAAATTAGCCCTTAGGCTGAGGCTGCACTGCCTGTGGGTAGAGCCTGGAGGGAGGGTGGAGGGTAGTTGGTAAATCTATAGAACATACACACCATCCACAGTAATACATCGTATGAATGGTATGACGTCATTCTGTTTTTTGAGGTTATGTTGTCCATATTTAAGAATTTCAAGATGGCGGCTGAACACATACCATTCTACGATGTATCACTGTGGATGGTGTGTATGTTCTATAGATTTACCAACTACCCTCCACCCTCCAGGCTCTACCTACCGGCAGTGCGGCCTCAGCCTTAAAGGTATAGTTACTGAGGCCGGCAGTTGCTGATGAAATGACACATATGACATAATCTGGTTGATGATTTAACAATTTCAGCTTTGAAGTACATGAAGTGGAAAGTTCAATAGATAATAAAAGAAGTACAATATAATTATATACAAGTATACTAGTAAATAAAGAATAATAAAATGTATAAACAATTAATCAACTGACTTATCAATAGATAACTATCTATCTCTGTAAATATATTAAAATTGAATATTTTAATGACAATATTCAATAAATAAGGAATAGAATAAATAAATGCAACTCAAAATGTATTGGATACGGTAACAAAAAAATATGAAATTTCACATCACTCAATGACACAAAAAGGAAAATTTTAAATAACAAAAAAATAAATACACTCCTAGGCTGTAAAGGTTGAAGGGGGCCAAGAAAAAGAAGAAGAAGAAGAAGAGAAGAAAAAATAAAACCTGATGCACCTTCATACACTGCACAGAACCTTGTTGAATGAACAACCCAAGAATGAAGAGATTACCACTATAATAGTAGCCTACCATATTCCATCCTTATTCTATAATTTAAAAATAATTATAATGAAAATAGCTAGTAAGCTAGTTCCATTGTCACATGAGGGCTGAATGTTCACCATCCAAATATGAATTTATATTGATAATAATTAATCTCAAAACTCAATAAAAATCACTTTTATATGGAGATGAACTTACTTACATAGTAGTGTTACTAGTTCGACCTGTTGCGGTGGTCATTTTCAGACTGACTGTGTCTATGACAATGACACAGACTGACTATGTAAGTAAGTTCATTTCCATATAATAGTGATTTTTATTGAGTTTTAAATTCAAAATTGGAAAAAAGAATGGATACACAACACGTGCCATAATTAATCTCAGATACCTACTTTCATTCAGTAGTCCACCTGATTCAAAATGTTAACTACTTGACAATGATTATTTAAGAATCATTATTATCCATATTAAAGTTTCGAGTTAGCCTGATAGCATAGGCCTACATATAATTATATCTTATGTTTGTAGGTGATGGATCTTCTGGCACTGATCCATGACCTAGGCATGGAAGTAATACCTCTGGTACAAACATTTGGACATCTTGAGTTTGTGCTGAAACTGGAGGAGTTCAGGCATCTGAGAGAATTGGATGCTTTTCCACAAGAAGTTTGCCCGTCCAACCAGGATTCCTTGGTACTTGTTTATGAGATGGTACGACAAGTGATGGCTCTACACAGAACATCGCGATATATTCACATAGGATGTGACGAGGTGTTTCATCTGGGAGCCTGCAGTCGATGCACCCATAGACATGTAGACTCCAGGTGAGATAAAATCCTTTTTGAAACACTTTTTATTTATTTATTAATCATCATTACATAACATCATGTGTGGGAATATTCCCGTTTGATAGGTAACTTGTCAGATATATAAATTATAATTTATAATAAAATATGATATAGAATCATAAAATAAAATCAATTGACTTACATATCAAGTCACAGTTATAGACTAGTCATAATAACAAAATAAATTCCCCCTCAAAATCTATCAACAATAAACTCTGCCACCGAGTAGTAGACTCTCTCAGTCAAAATTGACTTGATAGTTTTTTTGAACAGCGGCAATGAATCTGTTTTACGGATGTTTTCAGGTAACTTATTGTGTAATCTTATTCCTGAGTGAGAAGTGTTTCTTTCGTAAGAGGCATGTCTGTGAATAGGGAATGATAGCAAGCTCTGATTACAAGTAGAATAGTTATGTCTGTCTGTGCAAAAAATTAAATTAATGGATATTACTCGTTATAAAAATTAACAAATGACATAATAAATTTATGGATATTACTCTTTATAAAAATTAACAAAACTTATAAAAACACCAATATAATTTACTACATAATACGAATAAATAATATACTCTTTTATCAAATAAATGAAATGAATAAATAATACAGAAAGAAAATTAAGTGTGGAATAAAATAATAGCTAGCTTAAATTGTACTAGGACTGAATAGTGAATATTCTTCATCAATATAACTTATATATATTTAGAATGATTGATGAAGGAAATATCTACTATAGGTACATAAAAATATAATCAACATTGAGTTTTAATGATAGATGTTCAGAATATAATGTGGGAATTTCTAAAATTATTTGTAATTTTTTTTCAATTTTAATATTATAATATTAAGGCTATAACGTACATGATGATTTGGTCTACTCATTTATTTTTTGTGATAAGCTAAGAATAACTAAGGAAAATTTTCAAGTGTCAGTATCAATTAAAATTTTTGAACGCTGGTTATAATGACATATATCGTAACGTATATTTATAGAATATATTGACATCTACATATTCTGGAGTAATACTGGAGTGGATGAATCTGTTTTTTTTTAATTTTAATATTCATGAATAATTATCAGCCTATATAATTATGTCAATATTCAAGGTATTACACGTTTCATAGTAGGTAGGTATTTGAGAATACAGAACAATATAGAATAAGATATATGTAGCCTACATCATTAGAAGAATTAATTGATGGTCCTTCAAGAAAATTTTTAAAGTTTATACTAAACCAAACATCCTTTTGATGGAAGTATCAACCCACTGATATATTTATGCCATTGTTACTGTACAGAAAAAAATAGTAAATTTTCTATTCAATTGGAATTCAATTTAATTGGAATAGAATTTAAATTGTGAGATTCATAATATAAATAAGTAAAGTAGGCTTACCTAGATACTGATTCAAGATAACAGCTTATTGTGAACAGTGCTTCAGTATTTTTATTTAATGTAAGTTATCTGTATGAACTTTATTCAACAATAATATAACTTAATATTATTTAATTGAAACAAAAATTGTTTCGGTCAGAAATTTTACTGATCAGCTTCAAATTATATGGATTCAAGTTTCCAATAAAAACATTGTAGAATGTCAACTATAAATGACATTTCAATTTTTATTTCAGAGAAATTTTTGCAGAATATGTGACCACAGTTGCAGAGCATATCAAATCCACGTATCCGGGAATCACACCTCTCATCTGGGATGACATGATGAGACAGTGGAGTCCTCAGTTCCTGACATCAACCAGACTGGCTAGCTTAGTAGAGCCAGTAGTTTGGGTCTACACAGACGACATAGGGAAGCTAGTGCCACACTATGTTTGGCACTGGTACATGAAAACTTTCAAGAGTGTCTGGGTGGCTGGTGCTTATAAAGGAGCCACTCTTTCAACATCAGTTCTTCCAGATGTGCGCAGACATTATAACAATCAGAGAGCTTGGATTGATTTCATCTCGAAGACTCCAGAAAGAATAAGTGGCTTTGTGCTAACTGGTTGGTCCAGGTACGATCACTTTGCAATACTCTGTGAACTTTTACCTCCATCGATTCCCTCATTATTGCTCAACTTGCTTCTCATAACGTCAAAGAAACCATCGAAAAGTGAACCAATCTACAAATTGTGGAAGTCACTCATGCGGTGTTCGCCATCATCTGAGATGTCAATCGACACCTTCACAACAGATCCAAGATCAGTTGGCACTTGCTCATTTCAAGGCGCTGATGCTTACATCTTAATGGGCAACTACCTCAACCTCAAAGCCACCGTTGACAAATTGCATGACTCATTGACTGAGAAGAACGGCTGGATGACCTACTACAATGTGAAGCACAACTTCACCAGCCCCTGGAGACTGGTGGAGGACTTTACAACATTGAACGGCATCACACTTCTGAAAGAGGTTCAATTATTCAAGAATGAGACCAGCTATATTCTGTCACCTTACTTCGATAAGCATGTGGTAAATGAATGGATAGAGCAGAGAATAGAGCCGATGGAGATGAAGCTCCTCCTACTGCAAAAACAAATGGAGACACTTATCAATATAGAATCATGGCCAAGGCGACCTATCAACTAGGAATTATTGTTCTAATAGGGAGCAATAATTATTATAGTTTGGATACCATAGGATCTTTTTGCGTTGAACGATCTGGAAACTAAAGTAGTCTACTCCAGCCTATGAGAAACATATTATGCCAACTGATAAGTAATGAGAGAGGACTGATTTTCAAAGTTTTGCAACTAGAAATTTTAGTCCTCTCTCTTCAAGAAACAGATCAGATAAGAAAAATCCTAACACAAAATAACCCTTTTTTTATTCAATGTTCGTTTTTTATTGTAATATTTCTATTATTTATGATAATATGGTGCATCTTCATTACGGATAGGCCTATATACTGCATAGTAACTTCCTTGATCATTCCAAATGGCAGTAGAGATTGCAGGTTTCAGAAAGCCTCGCAAATAGTCGATCACTATAGATGTAAACTATTCTTTTGATCTGAATGAAAGTATAATGTGCCATTCTACAACTTTATAGTAACTTATATTATGAATCAAAATCCCTTTGAATTTACAAATTCAACTGATGCGATATACCTAATACTATAAATGGGATAAGAATACTATACAGTGCTGTAGTTGTGAATAATATTTTGATAAAGCAGTTCCTGAATATTAATTATGTTAAAAAATATTCCTAAATCTATGTATTATCCTAAGTAATACGATTTATTTTATATGCTTATGTCAATGAATAATAATAGTATAAGTTACCGTACATGCATATTATAGGTGTGTATAATTATACCGTATTCCATTCATTAATAGGCGTGTCTAAATAATTATATTATAGAATAATAAATTATAATTATTATAGAAGTTTCAATCCTTTGCTTTTTTTATTTATTGAATTAGGATACTGTTTACTAGGAAGCTAATGAATCTTTGTGGAGTAGGTAGTAAAGAGTAAAGAATAGAATGGCTTCATTTATTCTGAAACCTGGGAGGACAAATAATAGTAGTAGCTCTCACTGGAAAAGTGGTAGCTCACTTGGCTCTCCACTACCTATTTTAAGTTACATGAAAAAATTATATTAACAATACGTACGCTAGAGTAAAATAAAAATAAATAAAAACTATACCTAACTTAGCCTACTAACAAAATAATCCAAAAATAGATCATTCAAAATTAAAATTGTTAACTGTCTATTAAAATATATTCACAGTGAAGAGATTAATTGAAGGAAGTAAATTTTTTGTCACCAAAATATTGTCCCAAACTAGGCTATTTGACATTTTTACAAAAATCTGGTGAGGAAACCAATTGAATAGAAAAAATACATTCTCTGTGAAATTTTGAGTTTATTTTGATTATTCATACCTAGTCTCATGGCAGACAGTAGTTCAATGGTTTCCAGGTCTTACCTATTTGTGATAATACCTTCTAATTTTTACAATTTGCGCTTGACATTTGAATTAGCGCGCGCTCCACAGTCAATGCCAAATCAATCACTTACTTGGATTGGAGAGTGGCAGTGGAGACCCAATACCTAACCTAAAAGTTTTTATTTACAGAAAAATCAGAATTCAGAAACAAACAGAAGTGAAATAATTTTGTATCTTCGTGTGAATGATTTTTTGAAATGGTAAGTCCTGTATTAAAGTATTATATACACTGCAATTTCATAGGGGGTCGCGTCTTTGGGGCACCTGGATTTGTCCCACCAAAAAGTGGCTCTTATTTTCCCGGCTTATTATCTGTCCGCTTTTTACCAAGTATACGAAAGGAGATTGAGAAGGACAAACTGGAGAAACGTTACAACTTGGGAGTTCATTAACAACTTAATTAATTTAAGAATATTGATCCTTTAATGTTCGTGTGATACAGTGAAAACTGTAGTTCACAGCCGCGCCAAAATTTAAATTTGAAACATTAATACCTATCATCACACTAACTATCTATTAGGTACTAAACTATTATTATTGCCGGTACCTACCTATGAAAGGTATGTTAGAGTTCAAGGAAAGTGAAGTTCTGAAACTCCAGAAAACCGCCGAACCCTAATAAATCAATTTTATTTCTTTAATTACCGGTAAGGTCTTGATGTGTAAGATGAATTTGCATTGTAAAAACCTCCTTATTCCAAAAGGAATCTATTAATCCTTTGGTAATTCCTTTCGTGCCTGAATCAATATATAAACTATTATAAATATTATTAAGCAACTGTATAATTATATTTCTTTTGATAGATAATTATTGTTTCAACTACCTATATAGCAGATACCGTAGGTAGGCCACCATTGATAGGTACCGTAATTGGTGATTGATGCTATGAAAGGTATGTTAGAGTTCAAGGAAAGTGAAGTTCTGAAACTCCAGAAAACCGCCGATCCATAATAAATCAATTTTATTTCTTTAATTACCGGTAAGGTCTTGATGTGTAAGATGAATTTGCATTGTAAAAACCTCCTTATTCCAAAAGGAATCTATTAATCCTTTGGTAATTCCTTTTGTGCCTGAATCAATATATAAACTATTATAAATATTATTAAGCAACTGTATAATTAGATTTCTTTTGATAGATAATTATTGTTTCAACTACCTATATAGCAGATACCGTAGGTAGGCCACCATTGATAGGTACCGTAATTGGTGATTGATGCTAAATAGGGCTCTTTGAAAAGGGGGTAGATGCACGGTCCGCCATTCTGTGGTCAACTTTTAGCGCCAGGTTTGAATTCATTCAATTCAACAGTCAAACATATGATTAATGATAAAAAAAATTCACTCCGGCAGCTGGCGGTCGGAAAGAGTGCATTTCAAATGCAATTCTATGATGGCTCAAATCATATGACTTATAATGAGCTATTCAGGGTATGAATTCAAAGGCGCCGTTTTCGAAAAACACAATTTTTGGCATTGTGTTATTCGCCATTTTCTCTGCCATTTTTGATTGGATTTTTTTGTTGATGGCTCAAATTGTAGGGAATGATAAGGGTATTATACCCACCAATTTTCAAAACGATCACGTTATTGGTCGATTTGTAGTGATTTTTCAAAATTTTCATCCCCTAATTTCACCCCCTACCCTTGGACCAATTTGGCTGGTTAACGAACTTGACCGAGATATAATGATTTTTGTGCAAAATTTGGTTGCTCTCCGACAGGCCCTTCGGGAGTTATCGTGTTAACAAGAAACTGTACATATATAAATATATATATATATATATATATATATATATATATATATATATATATATATATATATATATATATATAGAGATATATGAATTTGAACGGACATCAGATTCGTGTTCTAGGGGCTCGGAAACTTGTAAAAAATATATCACATCATAAATTTTCGATTGTCAGGGCAAGACCAATAGTGCATTTTTTCAAATGAAATGCACTAAAAATTATGTTAGAAAAAATAATACTCACTTCACGTTGAGTTTCCAGTCTGGCAATTTTTAAGTCAAAATTTTAACCTTGATTTATCTTCCTGCATCTGGCAAATTTGTATTTTTTAAATTCAGTTTTAAGATAAAAATGGTTATATTTTTTGCAATTTGATGTTAAGCAATATGAACCATTTTATATGACAAATCAACCTCCAAGATTTCAAAACAATAACTTAATTCATTTGCTCAGCTTGATAAACATCTATTGATCGTCTCTATCATCAAAAATATTTATATGAATTCAAACCTAGCGCTAAAAGTTGACCACAGAATGGCGGACCGTGCGTCTACCCCCTTTTTATAGAGCCCTAATGCTAAATATTAATCAATCATTTATTATCATGACTTGCAGATCTGTACAATTATAATAATATATATTATTATAATATAAACCCTTATGAAGGAAAACAATCTCCCGTGTGCACTTTTGTGAGCATGGCAAGAGACCCTAATATTCTGTTTCTGGGGTATCTAGGGATACCCGAACCACTTGATTTACATCTGAGTGTCGCAACTGGCCCGAGTAATGGCGGATTTTTTGAGCCTGTAGTGCTCCAAGAAAATGCTTGTAGAATGGTAACCAGTGATGATAGAAATTTCGAATTAACGGCAATCGATTCACAATAAATTGCTCTTCAATATCAGTTATTACACATTTTGTGATAAAATGTAACCTAAATTCAGCAAAAAAATTTTTCTCAATATCTCTTTACAGTACAAATTTTGTGGATAACATTTAAAAACAAATTTTTTCAATAGAATATCAGTGACAAAGGTATTGGCAATAGTATTTGTGATCGTTTCCCTGTGATTAGAAGGTTTTATACATATTGGTTTCCAAGTTATGGATATCAACATATTTCCTTGTACAACAAGAAATACCATATTTTTACTAAAAATAGCAAAAATTAATCTCTATATCCTAGTATTGAAGTATTCTACTGAATAATATTTTTTGTGAGATCATATTTAGGGGAAACCCCTACTATACCGCCCTTAATTCAGGTTATTTCAGGTAGGAAGGACTCTTCAAGGATAATAAAATAAGGACCGCCGTAACTTTTGTAAAAGTTGACGGATCTTGACAAACTTTAGCTCATTGTTTTCATTAAAATGCATATATTATTTGTAAAATTCGATCAAGATTGAAGAACTTCATGACCCTGAGTACTTTGAGTTCATCCACATAAACCGAAAAAGATGCGACTTTTTGTGTTAAAATGCATATATCTTGTATGAAATTGACAGGAAAATTTTGCATTTCAGCCCAAATTGTAGAGCATAGACTCTTCTATTATTTTATATGTGGAAATCATGAATTGGTCCTGCTGAAATTAGATTTATTAACAAAAACAAAAACTGAAAATTCACTTTTTCATTTTTCTCCATTATCACGATCTCCAAAATTTGATTGTAAATTAAGATTCATCAGAGTATGGATACGTTTTTAATTTCTATTCATAGATAATTAGAATTCCTACTTTTTTATATCAAATACACATTCATGAATTTAATCAATCTCAATTTTAAATTAAACTTTAAAGATAGTGATAGTAGGGAAAAATGAAAAATTGAATTAAAAGTGTGAAAATTCTTCAATCTTGATCAAATTTTACAAATAATATATGCATTTTAACCGCCTTGATGTGCTGAAAACAAAGAACTAAAGTTTCACGAAAGTAACGGCGGTCCTTTTTTCATCCTTGAAAAAGTATTATATTTAAATATGATCTCACAAGAATAAATATCTCAGTGGAAAACTTCCACTACAAGGATATAGAAATTCCACAATCTTATAATTAGACTTATTTGGGGTGCCCACAGTGATTCAAGACCATTTCCAGTCATCCATCATTTTTTAGGCTCTTTTTTGTCAAACTTGCATTGCATGGGCTACTCAATTTAATCATAACTATTTTCTGCATTATACTCCAGAAAATTCTGATCAATTCATTTCATTCCTAGCGATTATAAAATATATAGACTATGCTAGAGTGAAATATATTGCTCAAGTATAATATAAATATTATAGCCTCCTTTGGGAGGTTGGCTGTCATTAGTAAAACAGTCAGTTGTTTCCCATCTCTGGATGGATAGTAATTGTTCCATTACACTCTAACTGATTAACTGCATGTTATTCAGAGGTGTTCTGCATCTTCACTTGGTTGTGAAGGCTGGCTTATGGTTGAGAGGATCAACGTGCTAACCACATGTTACCTCTATCCTGTTTGATGATTATTTGCTTGCTGTATGGTTTTTCCGGGCGGGGAGTGCATTCTTCCGGGGTGGGGGTGGCTTCGGCTCGGTCGGTGTTGGTTCTGTGGACCTTCGGGGTCTGTGGGTTCTGTTTGAGAATTTATGGCTTTTGGGCCGGTATTGGCCGGGCTGGAGTCGTTTCTCCCGTCTTTTTGGGGTGTCTTCTTTGCTTAGACGGACTGTACGTGTAGTGGAGTGAATATGTGCCCCCCATAGGGCTGTTGAGCCATTGACAAACAAACAAACAAAATATAAATGCTATGGAAGTTGAAAATGAGATTCAATATTACGCAGTTCGCTTGAATAAACTGAGTAGATTATAGATTGTGGGAACTTACTGTGAAATTACACATATACGGAATGCTGAAAGTAACTTAATTTGTACTCTATTTACCGGAGAGGTAGATTTCAGACACATAGATGTCCATTTCTGCACCAGTAATATAGATTATAAATTTCAAGGACCAGAGAATGGGACGAAAAACCGAAACCATTTCAAATAGAGAGACAAACGGAGGTAGTCTTATGAGTTATTATCCTGAATATTAATCCTGAAATTTTCTATCCAAATCAGCTCTAATTTCCAATCTATAAGGATACATATACATATAATGAGTAATGAGATTATTTGAAGATTGAATTGGGGCTATTAAGCAACTTCCGTGAGCTGCTGTGCTGAGTGGCAAACTTGACGCAACAAAGAACCTATGAATTTTTTTTAAACAAATATAGATCAAACCTTTTTATCACCGGGAAAATATTATTATGAAAATTATTGGTATAATGACTTTTATTACTGATATTCTCGAAAAATGTCTTTTTAAGATGATTATTACAAAAAATATACTGTTGTGAGAATTTAAAAACAGTTTTTTTGTTACATTTCAGTCTGAATTTATGTTACATTCTATCAAAAAATGTGTGAAAATCGAAATTGTGAAGATTTCTTCAAGCACAGGAATGATTTTCAATCTGATCAAGTAATTGAGAAGCGGTTGCCTCAGTGGTAGAGAGCATCTAATCGGTGAGATTAGATAAGCGACGTGCCTCTGCCACCACTGTTGTACTGGTGACCGGTTCCTCTGAATTCAATTTAAGAGCCTCAAAAAATCGCTTACCGGTGGTTTGGAACCCACCTAAAGCAGTAGGTCCATTCATCTGTCATCATTATCCTTCCCATTACCCACGCAAAGGCCCAAGAGCCCATGTAGGCATCACCCTCAAAAAGAATTATTATTTCCAATAAGATCAAAATAACCACTCTTTACAGCTCAATTTTATGATAACCATTTCTGCATGCAGTTTAAGCATCTTGTAACAGAGAAACCTAAAACTTGGAAACCAATATACATAAATATTTCCAATAAACAGGAAACTATCACAAAAATACTATTGGTAGAATATTGTAACCAAAAAATTGTTTTGAAATCATATTCACAAAATTTCTACTGTAAAAAGATGTTGAGAAAAATATTATTTTGAACCGGTTTTTTCTGGATTTTTGTTACATTTTACAACAAAATTTAAATGACCAAACGTAAGTGAGGTCTAGATTCAAGAGGACGATTTTGCATTCCTCTTTATGTATGTATGTATGTATGTTTGTTCCACATTTACAACAAAACATGGCAATAGATTTGGATGAAATTTGACAGGAATGTCCCTCTTGAAATTGTGCGTTGATGTATATGTAAGGTTTCTTGGAATATTGCATTTCAAGTATAATATGAAAGGAAAAGGAATTACCTCCATGCTAAAATATTACTATACATTTATACTTCTGAACATAGGAAAATTCACACTATAGAATTATTCATGATGAACCAGCTGTCGAGTTTATTATTAATTGCATTCAATAACGCATGCAATTAATGAAACTTGGAACTCAACATAACTAAGTATTCCCTTCATGAATATTGCCCCATCCATGGGTGACTTCGTGAGGTCTACTGTTCACAGAACTACTAGTATGTAATAACCAAAATGGATTTAATTCATGGAAGTTGCTATGCTCACGAACTTGCACATGGAATTGCACAAGGAACCGGACTATAATGTACAATTATAGTATAATTCTGGAGTGTGTAATAAATCTCAAGTTTTATTTGAGCGGAGTTAGCTCCAAACGTTTTTAGAAAGTAGTGGTTGAGCGGACAATTTTGTACCTGGGAAAATAGTTTGGCACCCCATTTTTTTATACGGTGGGACAAATCCAGGTGGACCAAATCAGGCGACTCTTTCATAGTAATTTAATTGTATAAGTGAGCTGTAATTATTGCTTGTTTCTTGAAGCTAGTTGCCTAGGAACTAGTTGAACGTTTATTTTTGCAGGTTGTTATAAAATATAGGATAAGTTATCAGCTTATGGAATGGGAATGGGGATGATTTGTATTAATTATTTGTGTTTACTATCAATATTATGCCAACAATGTCTTAATTCAACAATAATATTGTGCGGTAATCTTGATTAGTGAAAACTGTTAATTTTTATTGCATTATCCTTTAATTCTATTAAAGACAATTCATAAGTAGGCCTATAACTAAGTTACCGACATCTTCAAGCCTTCAAGCATGAGAATTGTAATCTCTTTATCTCTAGTCGATTTGTTCGATTGAAAAATATCGATTCTAACTATTGGAATCGATATAACGTCAAATTACCGATAGTAGGGCCTGGTGTATGCTGGGACGCTCATGAAGCAGCCCACGCGGACTAGTCAATCGCAGCTCATATTGATGACAAGAAAAGAGCTGTGATTGGCTAATTTGCATGGAATGCGTTGTGCGTCCCAGTATACGCCAGGCCGGTTCAAATTGGACTTGGAGTCCCCACTTTACAGGGACAATTTATACATTTTTAGATTCAAAATTTCATTTTGAGTCGATTTCTGGTATCAAAACTTGCAGCCGGGTATCAAATAAGAAAGTTATAGCCCTTCAAAGTTACTAATTTTAGTATGTCAAGATAGGTTAAGTATTTGAATGTGACAATAATTACGTGTAAAAATGATCAAATATTATGTAAAATAGCACAAAAAATCCATTGAGATCAAAACTAAATTTGTAGCATTATTCCTTTTTTATATATTATAAAAAATATGCAAAGAAAAATAATTCAATTGTTGAAGGTTAGTTTTTACCTGAATCCATTTTGTGGAACAAATTTCAGCCATATAACTACTATTTGAGTCAATTCAACTGGTTGAATATCTATATCCGATTGCGATGACTGCAATTTTCATACTTTTGAAAGCAATATTCAATATTATTCTGAAAAAATTTCACTTCTAAAGACATAATAATGTGACCTTGCCCTGAAATGGCCTTGTGACCTACTGAACTGAACTCAGTGAACTGACCTATTGTTGAAATAATAATGTTGAGCTTCAGAAAAAATGAAGCAACACCACTAGCGCGCCCACTGTACAAAGAGTGCACTTATTATGAGAACTAAGGTGTCAAACTTTAGTCTCCACTTCTACATATGTTGTCATCAACAGAGCCAATTGTTTGAAATGTTTTGATACCATAAGTTTCTGTACAAAAGCACACAGGATTTGAATTACATTTTCTGTGATAAGAGGATTACTGTATCAAATTTGAAAATTGTTTAATTACAATACTGTTCTCAACTTGCGCTGAATATTCAATATTAAAAATTGATTTATGATAAGTGAAGTTTGAATAGGTAAAAGTGAGGTTTACCGGCCACCCTTCTGAAAGTCAAATTTTAATTTGCAATTGATTAAATATGGCCTACTGATAAAAATATTTAAAACAAATTACCATTTATGAACAGTAGTTTTTAAATAAATGAAGTTTAAAGTTTGGTCTGCAGTTGCTACAATTTAACCCTAACTGGGATTCAAATAACCTAACCTGAGCTTCAACTAACCTAATCTGAGCTCAAATTAACTAAACCTAAGGTTAGATTAACAAAACATAATGTTTAGCTAACCAAACCTAAGTTTCAGCTAACCAAACCTAAGTTTCAGCCAACCTAACCTAGACTACAGCTAACCTCACATGAGCTTCAACTAACCTAACCTAAGCTTTAGCTAACCTAACTTGAGCTTTAGCTAACCTAACCTAAGCTTCAGCTAATCTAACCTAGGCTTCAGCTAACCTAACCTAAATTTCAGCTAAACCAATCAAAGCACAAACTAACCAAACCTGAGCTCTAACTAACCTAACCTAAGCTCTAACTAACCTAACCTCAAACTAACCTAACATAAGCTTCAGATAACCTAAGCTTCAGCTAACCTAACCCAAGCTACAGATAACCTAACCTAAGCTTCAGCTAACCTAACCTAAGCTTCAACTAACATAAGCTTCAGCTAATCTAACCTAAGCTTCAGCTAACCTAACCTAAGCTTCAGCTAACCTAACCTAAGCTTCAGATAACCCAACCCGAACTTCAGCTAACCTAACCCAAGCTTCAGCTAACCTTACCTAAGCTCCAGCTAACCTGACCTAAGCTTCAGCTACCTTAACCTAAGCTTCAGCTAACCTAACCTAAGGTTTACTAAGGTTTAAGCAATTTTCATACTTTTGAAAGCAATATTCAATATTATTCTGAAAAAATTTCACTTCTAAAGACATAATAATGTGACCTTGCCCTGAAATGGCCTTGTGACCTACTGAACTGAACTCAGTGAACTGACCTATTGTTGAAATAATAATGTTGAGCTTCAGAAAAAATGAAGCAACACCACTAGCGCGCCCACTGTACAAAGAGTGCACTTATTATGAGAACTAAGGTGTCAAACTTTAGTCTCCACTTCTACATATGTTGTCATCAACAGAGCCAATTGTTTGAAATGTTTTGATACCATAAGTTTCTGTACAAAAGCACACAGGATTTGAATTACATTTTCTGTGATAAGAGGATTACTGTATCAAATTTGAAAATTGTTTAATTACAATACTGTTCTCAACTTGCGCTGAATATTCAATATTAAAAATTGATTTATGATAAGTGAAGTTTGAATAGGTAAAAGTGAGGTTTACCGGCCACCCTTCTGAAAGTCAAATTTTAATTTGCAATTGATTAAATATGGCCTACTGATAAAAATATTTAAAACAAATTACCATTTATGAACAGTAGTTTTTAAATAAATGAAGTTTAAAGTTTGGTCTGCAGTTGCTACAATTTAACCCTAACTGGGATTCAAATAACCTAACCTGAGCTTCAACTAACCTAATCTGAGCTCAAATTAACTAAACCTAAGGTTAGATTAACAAAACATAATGTTTAGCTAACCAAACCTAAGTTTCAGCTAACCAAACCTAAGTTTCAGCCAACCTAACCTAGACTACAGCTAACCTCACATGAGCTTCAACTAACCTAACCTAAGCTTTAGCTAACCTAACTTGAGCTTTAGCTAACCTAACCTAAGCTTCAGCTAATCTAACCTAGGCTTCAGCTAACCTAACCTAAATTTCAGCTAAACCAATCAAAGCACAAACTAACCAAACCTGAGCTCTAACTAACCTAACCTAAGCTCTAACCTAACCTAACCTCAAACTAACCTAACATAAGCTTCAGATAACCTAAGCTTCAGCTAACCTAACCCAAGCTACAGATAACCTAACCTAAGCTTCAGCTAACCTAACCTAAGCTTCAACTAACATAAGCTTCAGCTAATCTAACCTAAGCTTCAGCTAACCTAACCTAAGCTTCAGCTAACCTAACCTAACCAAGCTTCAGATAACCCAACCCGAACTTCAGCTAACCTAACCCAAGCTTCAGCTAACCTTACCTAAGCTCCAGCTAACCTGACCTAAGCTTCAGCTACCTTAACCTAAGCTTCAGCTAACCTAACCTAAGGTTTAGCTAACCTACCCTAAGGTTTAGCTAACCTAACCTAAGCTTCAGGCAACCTAACCTAAGCTCCAGCTAACCTATCCTAATCTTCAGCTAACCTAACCCAAGCTCCAGCTAAACTAACCTAAGCTTGAGCTAACCGAAACTAAGCTTCAGCTAACCTAACCTGAGCTTCTGCTAACCTAATGAAAGCACAAGCTCACCTAACCTAAGCTCTAACTAACCTAACCTTAGCTCTAACAAACCAAACCTAAACTTCAGCTAACCTAACCAAAGCTTTAGCTAACCCAACCTAAGCTTCAGCTAACCTAACCTAAGCTTCAGCTAACCTAACCTAAACTTCTGCTAACCTAACCTAAGCTCTAACTAACCTCACTTCAAACTAACCTAACTTAAGCCTCATCTAACCCAACCTAAGCTTCAGCTAACCCAACCTAAGCTTCAGCTAACCTAACCCAAGTTTCAGCTAACATAAGCTTCAGCTAATCCAACCTAAGCTCCAGCTAACCTAACCTAAGCTCCAGCTAACCTAACCTAAGCTTCAGCTAACCCAACCCAAGCTTAAGCTAACCTAACCTAAGCTTCAGCTAACCTAACCTAGACTTCAGCTAACCCAACCTAAGCTTCAACTAACCTAACCCAAGCTTCAGCTAACATAAGCTTCAGCTAACCTAACCTAAGCTTCAGCCAACCTAACCTAAGCTCCAGCCAACCTAACCTAAGCTTCAGCTAACCTAACCCAAGCTTAAGCTTACCTAACCTAAGCTTGAGGTAACCTAACCTAAACTTCAACTAACCTCACCCAAGCTCTAACTAATCTAACCTAAGCTCCAACCAACCTTAACTACAACTAGCCTAACGCAAGCTTGAACTATTTCAACCTGAGCTTCAACTAACCTTACCTAAGGTTAAACTAACCCAACCTCCAACTAACCCAACTCCCCCAAAAACGCTTTGTTACCAAGATAACAATGGCGGAAAATTGAGATTTTTCAAAATATATAAATTTTTCTAATTTTTAGAGGGTTTAGTAAGGTTCTAAAATAATCAATTACTATGTAAAATTAGCTGAGAAATTCAATGAAACCAGTTCCAAGTATGTAACTTTAACGGTTATTGAGATAATTAGAAAAATATGCTAGAAAACGCCATTTTTCAACAATAAGAGTTATAACTGGATAAGGAATCATAAAATTGTGTTTTTTATTAATGGAGGTTGAAGAGAGTCGGATTCTAAAGAAAAAGTTAGATGGCGGCGATTGAGTAAATCTTACCCAAATCTCAGAAATGGCGATCAAAAATAGCAAAATTGACAAAACATAGCACAAGTGATAAATTTGTGTTTAGTAGCAATTTTGCGATTTTTGATCGCTATTTCTGAGATTTGGGTAAGATTTACACAATCGCTGCCATTCAACTTTTTCTTTAGAATCTGACTCTCTTCAACTTCCATTAATGAAAAATACAAATTTATGATTCCTTATCCAGTTATAACCCTTATTGTTGAAAAATGGCGTTTTTTCAGCATATTTTTTCGATTATCTCCATAACCGTTGAAGTTACAGACTTCAGACTGGTTTCATTGGATTCCTAGCTAATTTTACATAGGAATTGATTATTTTAGAACCTTACTAAAGCCTCTAAAAAATTAGAAAATTTTATATTTTGAAAAATCTCAATTTTCCGCCATTGTTATCTTGGTAACAAAGCGTTTTTGGGGGATGGTCCCATGGAACTTTTTTGTCTACTTGGTGTAAGGAATCCGCCTGAGAAGTATTGCACATTCCTCCTGAAACACCCTGTATAACAAAAATTTCGCCAATTCAGGTATAGAAAAACAAAAATTCGAAAAAGATTGCAGACCATCTTTTAAACTAGGGCCTAAAAATAAGGAATTTGTGCATTGGGTAGTAGAATGTGAACCAGAAATCAGGAAAGTTCCCACATAGCACACAAAGTATCCAATACATATTAAGTACATATCAATGTAACCCTTAAAGTATGTATTACAAAATATGTACCTCAAACGTATCTGATACATATTATTTAAGGCAGAATTGATACGTATCTCCCAATACTTTCCGATACATATCAGATACATATCCGCTAAACCTACCCACAATGCTTTAGTAACTGTGTCTCTGCTCGTGTGCTCTTTCTGAACTGAAATTTTCTGTTGTGAGAATTGATGAAATGTAAGCTGATATGATTGTGGAGACAAAACCAGATCCGCTCATCCGCTCAATTCTACAGATACTCTATTTGCGGAGCTCCACCTACTCAGCATCAGACAAATTTACATCCACAGACTACTTACATTCACCAGAAAAAACCCGCAGTTATTTCTCAACATGGACCACAACCACAGTACACGCAGAAGGAATATCGATCTGGCTGTTCCCAGGATGGCAACGACAGCCGCCCAGAGGACAGTCACATATCTAGGACCGAAGCTTCATAACATACTTATTGAAGAAATAGTACCGGTTAACATTTTTAAAGCAAAAACAAAAACTTGGCTCATTGAAAATAGAATAAATTTTAGTGAAAACCTTATTGGAAATTAGAGTACCATCGTTCAGGAAATATTTTTTTTTGTCCTTTATTACTAATCAAATGTAAAAATTAGTCCATAAATATTATTAAATTAATTAATTTTTTAAATTATTTTTATAACTCTAACGCCGTGTAAAGCAAAGTATTTGTGGTTTCCCAACACATATTTTATATAGTGGGGGCCACAAAAAATATATCTTTTTGCAATAAAGTCTAAATTGTTACTTAAATTCACATCATGAAATCTTACCTGTATATTGTTAATTTCTTACTTATAAACTCCTCTGGAAGAATTATTTTTCTTTCAGAGGAATTATTATTATTATTATTATTATTATTATTATTATATTTTCGTTTGCTGTGAATTCGCAGGAATAATCAATTCAGCCGGTTCCCACACATCAGCTCAATTATTTGTATGGTACGCTGTGCGCGCTCAACATAGTAATTTCGAAATCACCCCTTGAGTGCTAACCCTCATTTCACAAATTTAATTGTAACTGAACCAACCTTCTACTGCTCTAAGAACTTTTTCTTCTTTATTGTTCATTGTTGTAGCCTGGTTGTGGCATTGAGGCATTTGAAAATTGAATATTTCTGGTCTCATGTCAGAATTACTAAATAATTAACATTATGATACCGGTACCAAGTTTTCAAACATATAAATTTATCTTCATATAATTACATGATTTATTATCAAATGAGTTCTCAGAAATGGTCCCAATATTATTAGGCGCATCATCATCATGATGAAAGTTACTAGGAGTTTGGAATGTTGTAACTTACCATTATTTTTCTATAGTCCAGTAATACTTCTAAAGTCCTCAGAAAATTCCTGTTTTTAAACTATTGTCTGTCCAAGCAAAGGAGACATTCTGGCAAGATGAGAAAATGTCTCCAGCTTGGTCAATATTGGTTCAAAATAAATTCAATTAATAATTTGGTCTTAGAATAGGACAGAATGTTTTGTACAACTTGAAACCAAATTTAGATTTTTTGAACCAATTTTGAGTTTCCAAAGTGTTTTTCAACACCAAAGAGTTTTCAAAGCTGGAGTCATTTCCCCACCTTTCCAGAATGTCTTCTTCGCTTGGACAGACTATACCCAGATTGAAAATTCAATTGTAATGATGACGTTCTAAAACAATGTCTCAGTTACCATGCGGCACATGTGGGTCGATTATAAATCCATCCTATGTAAGTGACCATCTACTGCAAGGTCTTTATCGGCTAAATTCAAGTTCCAAACTTTTATTGTATTTCTTTTTTGATAAAGGAAACGGTTGACTTGGTGGTCGCAGTCTTACAACTGCTTAGATTAGATGAGATACTATTGCCTGCTTCTCTTGTTGAAGCCAAAGTAGAACTGTAGAAATTCCACTGTAACAAAAGTTAATTTTTTAAGATAACTTATTCCAAGTAGCGTTAACTTGGATTATCAACGTGGTGAATTCCAATTATTGATGAATAGTTTTTTCATATTCAATGACACTTCCATACTTTTTTCATTGTGCTGAATTGAAACAAAATAAAATTTAAATTATATTGAATAAGCTTATAGGTCCTCATATAATATATAACTAATTGTTATTATATTCTGGGCTATTATAGGCCTGTTTGATATTATTCAAACCAAGTATTTGAGAAAAGAAGACAGATCAACTCAGCCTGTCTCCCAAAATTTTCCCCAAATTACATTCTATACTTGGAAACTGGACTGTCACCCATTTTTCTGTACACCATGAAGCTCCACCTTGATTTTGTAAAAAAGTGTGCCAACCTAACAGAGGAAAGATATTCCAGGATTCTCACAGAGGAGGTGATTCAAAGCTGTCCTTCTTCAGCCAATGGCAACAGATGGCAGATGAATATCAGATCCCAATGGTGTACTTCACAGAATTCAACACTGAGGCCATATTGAATATAATTGCTGTAAAACTCAGAGAAAAGTTTGTATATCAGTGGAGACACAGCAATACACGCTCTCTGTATAAGGACCTCAGTCTGAAGATGGAGTACTTGAACAGCAGTGAGAAAGCAGCAAGTATTAAGTGGATGTTCAAAGCAAGAACAGAACTAATTCACCTAAACAAGTATTCGTTCGCTGCAAGACTGAAGTTGTGTTCACTGTGTAACCTGAGAGAGGATGAAGACGTTTACCAATTCATTGCTGTTTGTCCTGTTTTGAAGGAGATCAGAGATGACTTTTTTGGAAATGCTACCCTAAGCAGAGCCCAGCTGGTACGACTCCTCAACGGTGAGAATTGGCTGGCAGTGACGCAGTATTGCAGGGCGGCGTGGAGGTACTGGTACGAGCTTATCTCGGAGTACAACTACTAGGAGAAAAGAGAAGACTGCTATGAAAAACATTCCGTGCAACCACTAACAGAGGGCTACCATTCAGAAGACAAAGAGGAGACTATTTAGAGAAGGCTACCAACCTCAAACACCTCGGACGGTTAACAAACCATGAGTGCTTGTCTGCAGAAAAAAATGATTAGAAAAAGAACTATCAAAATAATTTAATTTATTAATCTGTGCTGTATAATATCAATTCAATATTTTTCAATAGCTTCAGCCAACCTAACCTAAGCTCCAGCCAACCTAACCTAAGCTTCAGCTAACCTAACCCAAGCTTAAGCTTACCTAACCTAAGCTTGAGGTAACCTAACCTAAACTTCAACTAACCTCACCCAAGCTCTAACTAATCTAACCTAAGCTCCAACCAACCTTAACTACAACTAGCCTAACGCAAGCTTGAACTATTTCAACCTGAGCTTCAACTAACCTTACCTAAGGTTAAACTAACCCAACCTCCAACTAACCCAACTCCCCCAAAAACGCTTTGTTACCAAGATAACAATGGCGGAAAATTGAGATTTTTCAAAATATATAAATTTTTCTAATTTTTTAGAGGGTTTAGTAAGGTTCTAAAATAATCAATTACTATGTAAAATTAGCTGAGAAATTCAATGAAACCAGTTCCAAGTATGTAACTTTAACGGTTATTGAGATAATTAGAAAAATATGCTAGAAAACGCCATTTTTCAACAATAAGAGTTATAACTGGATAAGGAATCATAAAATTGTGTTTTTTATTAATGGAGGTTGAAGAGAGTCGGATTCTAAAGAAAAAGTTAGATGGCGGCGATTGAGTAAATCTTACCCAAATCTCAGAAATGGCGATCAAAAATAGCAAAATTGACAAAACATAGCACAAGTGATAAATTTGTGTTTAGTAGCAATTTTGCGATTTTTGATCGCTATTTCTGAGATTTGGGTAAGATTTACACAATCGCTGCCATTCAACTTTTTCTTTAGAATCTGACTCTCTTCAACTTCCATTAATGAAAAATACAAATTTATGATTCCTTATCCAGTTATAACCCTTATTGTTGAAAAATGGCGTTTTTTCAGCATATTTTTTCGATTATCTCCATAACCGTTGAAGTTACAGACTTCAGACTGGTTTCATTGGATTCCTAGCTAATTTTACATAGGAATTGATTATTTTAGAACCTTACTAAAGCCTCTAAAAAATTAGAAAATTTTTATATTTTGAAAATCTCAATTTTCCGCCATTGTTATCTTGGTAACAAAGCGTTTTGGGGATGGTCCCATGGAACTTTTTGTCTACTTGGTGTAAGGAATCCGCCTGAGAAGTATTGCACATTCCTCCTGAAACACCCTGTATAACAAAAATTTCGCCAATTCAGGTATAGAAAAACAAAAATTCGAAAAAGATTGCAGACCATCTTTTAAACTAGGGCCTAAAAATAAGGAATTTGTGCATTGGGTAGTAGAATGTGAACCAGAAATCAGGAAAGTTCCCACATAGCACACAAAGTATCCAATACATATTAAGTACATATCAATGTAACCCTTAAAGTATGTATTACAAAATATGTACCTCAAACGTATCTGATACATATTATTTAAGGCAGAATTGATACGTATCTCCCAATACTTTCCGATACATATCAGATACATATCCGCTAAACCTACCCACAATGCTTTAGTAACTGTGTCTCTGCTCGTGTGCTCTTTCTGAACTGAAATTTTCTGTTGTGAGAATTGATGAAATGTAAGCTGATATGATTGTGGAGACAAAACCAGATCCGCTCATCCGCTCAATTCTACAGATACTCTATTTGCGGAGCTCCACCTACTCAGCATCAGACAAATTTACATCCACAGACTACTTACATTCACCAGAAAAAACCCGCAGTTATTTCTCAACATGGACCACAACCACAGTACACGCAGAAGGAATATCGATCTGGCTGTTCCCAGGATGGCAACGACAGCCGCCCAGAGGACAGTCACATATCTAGGACCGAAGCTTCATAACATACTTATTGAAGAAATAGTACCGGTTAACATTTTTAAAGCAAAAACAAAAACTTGGCTCATTGAAAATAGAATAAATTTTAGTGAAAACCTTATTGGAAATTAGAGTACCATCGTTCAGGAAATATTTTTTTTTGTCCTTTATTACTAATCAAATGTAAAAATTAGTCCATAAATATTATTAAATTAATTAATTTTTTAAATTATTTTTATAACTCTAACGCCGTGTAAAGCAAAGTATTTGTGGTTTCCCAACACATATTTTATATTGTGAGGGCCACGAAAAAATATATCTTTTTTGCAATAAAGTCTAAATTGTTACTTAAATTCACATCATGAAATCTTACCTGTATATTGTTAATTTCTTACTTATAAACTCCTCTGGAAGAATTATTTTTCTTTCAGAGAAATTATTATTATTATTATTATTATTATTATTATATTTTCGTTTGCTGTGAATTCGCAGGAATAATCAATTCAGCCGGTTCCCACACATCAGCTCAATTATTTGTATGGTACGCTGTGCGGCGCTCAACGTAGTAATTTCGAAATCACCCCTTGAGTGCTAACCCTCATTTCACAAATTTAATTGTAACTGAACCAACCTTCTACTGCTCTAAGAACTTTTTCTTCTTTATTGTTCATTGTTGTAGCCTGGTTGTGGCATTGAGGCATTTGAAAATTGAATATTTCTGGTCTCATGTCAGAATTACTAAATAATTAAAATTATGATACCGGTACCAAGTTTTCAAACATATAAATTTATCTTCATATAATTACATGATTTATTATCAAATGAGTTCTCAGAAATGGTCCCAATATTATTAGGCGCATCATCATCATGATGAAAGTTACTAGGAGTTTGGAATGTTGTAACTTACCATTATTTTTCCATAGTCCAGTAATACTTCTAAAGTCCTCAGAAAATTCCTGTTTTTAAACTATTGTCTGTCCAAGCAAAGGAGACATTCTGGCAAGATGAGAAAATGCCTCCAGCTTGGTCAATATTGGTTCAAAATAAATTCAATTAATAATTTGGTCTTAGAATAGGACAGAATGTTTTGTACAACTTGAAACCAAATTTAGATTTTTCGAACCAATTTTGAGTTTCCAAAGTGTTTTTCAACACCAAAGAGTTTTCAAAGCTGGAGTCATTTCCCCACCTTTCCAGAATGTCTTCTTCGCTTGGACAGACTATACCCAGATCGAAAATTCAATTGTTATGATGACGTTCTAAAACAATGTCTCAGTTACCATGCGGCACATGTGGGTCGATTATAAATCCATCCTATGTAAGTGACCATCTACTGCAAGGTCTTTATCGGCTAAATTCAAGTTCCAAACTTTTATTGTATTTCTTTTTTGATAAAGGAAACGGTTGACTTGGTGGTCGCAGTCTTACAACTGCTTAGATTTGATGAGATACTATTGCCTGCTTCTCTTGTTGAAGCCAAAGTAGAACTGTAGAAATTCCACTGTAACAAAAGTTAATTTTTTAAGATAACTTATTCCAAGTAGCGTTAACTTGGATTATCAACGTGGTGAATTCCAATTATTGATGAATAGTTTTTTTATATTCAATGACACTTCCATACTTTTTTCATCCTGCTGAATTGAAACAAAATAAAATTTAAATTATATTGAATAAGCTTATAGGTCCTCATATAATATATAACAAATTGTTATTATATTCTGGGCTATTATAGGCCTGTTTGATATTATTCAAACCAAGTATTTGAGAAAAGAGAAGACAGATCAACTCAGCCTGTCTCCCAAAATTTTCCCCAAATTACATTCTATACTTGGAAACTGGACTGTCACCCATTTTTCTGTACACCATGAAGCTCCACCTTGATTTTGTAAAAAAGTGTGCCAACCTAACAGAGGAAAGATATTCCAGGATTCTCACAGAGGAGGTGATTCAAAGCTGTCCTTCTTCAGCCAATGGCAACAGATGGCAGATGAATATCAGATCCCAATGGTGTACTTCACAGAATTCAACACTGAGGCCATCTTGAATATAATTGCTGTAAAACTCAGAGAAAAGTTTGTATATCAGTGGAGACACAGCAATACACGCTCTCTGTATAAGGACCTCAGTCTGAAGATGGAGTACTTGAACAGCAGTGAGAAAGCAGCAAGTATTAAGTGGATGTTCAAAGCAAGAACAGAACTAATTCACCTAAACAAGTATTCGTTTGCTGCAAGACTGAAGTTGTGTTCATTGTGTAACCTGAGAGAGGATGAAGACGTTTACCAATTCATTGCTGTTTGTCCTGTTTTGAAGGAGATCAGAGATGACTTTTTTGGAAATGCTACCCTAAGCAGAGCCCAGCTGGTACGACTCCTCAACGGTGAGAATTGGCTGGCAGTGACGCAGTATTGCAGGGCGGCGTGGAGGTACAGGTACGAGCTTATCTCGGAGTACAACTACTAGGAGAAAAGAGAAGACTGCTATGAAAAACATTCCGTGCAACCACTAACAGAGGGCTACCATTCAGAAGACAAAGAGGAGACTATTTAGAGAAGGCTAACAACCTCAAACACCTCGGACGGTTAACAAACCATGAGTGCTTGTCTGCAGAAAAAAATTATTAGAAAAAGAACTATCAAAATAATTTAATTTATTAATCTGTGCTGTATAATATCAATTCAATATTTTTCAATAGCTTCAGCCAACCTAACCTAAGCTCCAGCCAACCTAACCTAAGCTTCAGCTAACCTAACCCAAGCTTAAGCTTACCTAACCTAAGCTTGAGGTAACCTAACCTAAACTTCAACTAACCTCACCCAAGCTCTAACTAATCTAACCTAAGCTCCAACCAACCTTAACTACAACTAGCCTAACGCAAGCTTGAACTATTTCAACCTGAGCTTCAACTAACCTTACCTAAGGTTAAACTAACCCAACCTCCAACTAACCCAACTCCCCCAAAAACGCTTTGTTACCAAGATAACAATGGCGGAAAATTGAGATTTTTCAAAATATATAAATTTTTCTAATTTTTTAGAGGGTTTAGTAAGGTTCTAAAATAATCAATTACTATGTAAAATTAGCTGAGAAATTCAATGAAACCAGTTCCAAGTATGTAACTTTAACGGTTATTGAGATAATTAGAAAAATATGCTAGAAAACGCCATTTTTCAACAATAAGAGTTATAACTGGATAAGGAATCATAAAATTGTGTTTTTTATTAATGGAGGTTGAAGAGAGTCGGATTCTAAAGAAAAAGTTAGATGGCGGCGATTGAGTAAATCTTACCCAAATCTCAGAAATGGCGATCAAAAATAGCAAAATTGACAAAACATAGCACAAGTGATAAATTTGTGTTTAGTAGCAATTTTGCGATTTTTGATCGCTATTTCTGAGATTTGGGTAAGATTTACACAATCGCTGCCATTCAACTTTTTCTTTAGAATCTGACTCTCTTCAACTTCCATTAATGAAAAATACAAATTTATGATTCCTTATCCAGTTATAACCCTTATTGTTGAAAAATGGCGTTTTTTCAGCATATTTTTTCGATTATCTCCATAACCGTTGAAGTTACAGACTTCAGACTGGTTTCATTGGATTCCTAGCTAATTTTACATAGGAATTGATTATTTTAGAACCTTACTAAAGCCTCTAAAAAATTAGAAAAATTTTTATATTTTGAAAAATCTCAATTTTCCGCCATTGTTATCTTGGTAACAAAGCGTTTTTGGGGGATGGTCCCATGGAACTTTTTTGTCTACTTGGTGTAAGGAATCCGCCTGAGAAGTATTGCACATTCCTCCTGAAACACCCTGTATAACAAAAATTTCGCCAATTCAGGTATAGAAAAACAAAAATTCGAAAAAGATTGCAGACCATCTTTTAAACTAGGGCCTAAAAATAAGGAATTTGTGCATTGGGTAGTAGAATGTGAACCAGAAATCAGGAAAGTTCCCACATAGCACACAAAGTATCCAATACATATTAAGTACATATCAATGTAACCCTTAAAGTATGTATTACAAAATATGTACCTCAAACGTATCTGATACATATTATTTAAGGCAGAATTGATACGTATCTCCCAATACTTTCCGATACATATCAGATACATATCCGCTAAACCTACCCACAATGCTTTAGTAACTGTGTCTCTGCTCGTGTGCTCTTTCTGAACTGAAATTTTCTGTTGTGAGAATTGATGAAATGTAAGCTGATATGATTGTGGAGACAAAACCAGATCCGCTCATCCGCTCAATTCTACAGATACTCTATTTGCGGAGCTCCACCTACTCAGCATCAGACAAATTTACATCCACAGACTACTTACATTCACCAGAAAAAACCCGCAGTTATTTCTCAACATGGACCACAACCACAGTACACGCAGAAGGAATATCGATCTGGCTGTTCCCAGGATGGCAACGACAGCCGCCCAGAGGACAGTCACATATCTAGGACCGAAGCTTCATAACATACTTATTGAAGAAATAGTACCGGTTAACATTTTTAAAGCAAAAACAAAAACTTGGCTCATTGAAAATAGAATAAATTTTAGTGAAAACCTTATTGGAAATTAGAGTACCATCGTTCAGGAAATATTTTTTTTTGTCCTTTATTACTAATCAAATGTAAAAATTAGTCCATAAATATTATTAAATTAATTAATTTTTTAAATTATTTTTATAACTCTAACGCCGTGTAAAGCAAAGTATTTGTGGTTTCCCAACACATATTTTATATAGTGGGGGCCACAAAAAATATATCTTTTTTGCAATAAAGTCTAAATTGTTACTTAAATTCACATCATGAAATCTTACCTGTATATTGTTAATTTCTTACTTATAAACTCCTCTGGAAGAATTATTTTTCTTTCAGAGAAATTATTATTATTATTATTATTATTATTATTATTATTATATTTTTGTTTGCTGTGAATTCGCAGGAATAATCAATTCAGCCGGTTCCCACACATCAGCTCAATTATTTGTATGGTACGCTGTGCGCGGCGCTCAACGTAGTAATTTCGGAAATCACCCCTTGAGTGCTAACCCTCATTTCACAAATTTAATTGTAACTGAACCAACCTTCTACTGCTCTAAGAACTTTTTCTTCTTTATTGTTCATTGTTGTAGCCTGGTTGTGGCATTGAGGCATTTGAAAATTGAATATTTCTGGTCTCATGTCAGAATTACTAAATAATTAACATTATGATACCGGTACCAAGTTTTCAAACATATAAATTTATCTTCATATAATTACATGATTTATTATCAAATGAGTTCTCAGAAATGGTCCCAATATTATTAGGCGCATCATCATCATGATGAAAGTTACTAGGAGTTTGGAATGTTGTAACTTACCATTATTTTTCTATAGTCCAGTAATACTTCTAAAGTCCTCAGAAAATTCCTGTTTTTAAACTATTGTCTGTCCAAGCAAAGGAGACATTCTGGCAAAATGAGAAAATGTCTCCAGCTTGGTCAATATTGGTTCAAAATAAATTCAATTAATAATTTGGTCTTAGAATAGGACAGAATGTTTTGTACAACTTGAAACCAAATTTAGATTTTTTGAACCAATTTTGAGTTTCCAAAGTGTTTTTCAACACCAAAGAGTTTTCAAAGCTGGAGTCATTTCCCCACCTTTCCAGAATGTCTTCTTCGCTTGGACAGACTATACCCAGATCGAAAATTCAATTGTAATGATGACGTTCTAAAACAATGTCTCAGTTACCATGCGGCACATGTGGGTCGATTATAAATCCATCCTATGTAAGTGACCATCTACTGCAAGGTCTTTATCGGCTAAATTCAAGTTCCAAACTTTTATTGTATTTCTTTTTTGATAAAGGAAACGGTTGACTTGGTGGTCGCAGTCTTACAACTGCTTAGATTAGATGAGATACTATTGCCTGCTTCTCTTGTTGAAGCCAAAGTAGAACTGTAGAAATTCCACTGTAACAAAAGTTAATTTTTTAAGATAACTTATTCCAAGTAGCGTTAACTTGGATTATCAACGTGGTGAATTCCAATTATTGATGAATAGTTTTTTCATATTCAATGACACTTCCATACTTTTTTCATCCTGCTGAATTGAAACAAAATAAAATTTAAATTATATTGAATAAGCTTATAGGTCCTCATATAATATATAACAAATTGTTATTATATTCTGGGCTATTATAGGCCTGTTTGATATTATTCAAACCAAGTATTTGAGAAAAGAGAAGACAGATCAACTCAGCCTGTCTCCCAAAATTTTCCCCAAATTACATTCTATACTTGGAAACTGGACTGTCACCCATTTTTCTGTACACCATGAAGCTCCACCTTGATTTTGTAAAAAAGTGTGCCAACCTAACAGAGGAAAGATATTCCAGGATTCTCACAGAGGAGGTGATTCAAAGCTGTCCTTCTTCAGCCAATGGCAACAGATGGCAGATGAATATCAGATCCCAATGGTGTACTTCACAGAATTCAACACTGAGGCCATATTGAATATAATTGCTGTAAAACTCAGAGAAAAGTTTGTATATCAGTGGAGACACAGCAATACACACTCTCTGTATAAGGACCTCAGTCTGAAGATGGAGTACTTGAACAGCAGTGAGAAAGCAGCAAGTATTAAGTGGATGTTCAAAGCAAGAACAGAACTAATTCACCTAAACAAGTATTCGTTTGCTGCAAGACTGAAGTTGTGTTCACTGTGTGACCTGAGAGAGGATGAAGACGTTTACCAATTCATTGCTGTTTGTCCTGTTTTGAAGGAGATCAGAGATGACTTTTTTGGAAATGCTACCCTAAGCAGAGCCCAGCTGGTACAACTCCTCAACGGTGAGAATTGGCTGGCAGTGACGCAGTATTGCAGGGCGGCGTGGAGGTACTGGTACGAGCTTATCTCGGAGTACAACTACTAGGAGAAAAGAGAAGACTGCTATGAAAAACATTCCGTGCAACCACTAACAGAGGGCTACCATTCAGAAGACAAAGAGGAGACTATTTAGAGAAGGCTACCAACCTCAAACACCTCGGACGGTTAACAAACCATGAGTGCTTGTCTGCAGAAAAAAATTATTAGAAAAAGAACTATCAAAATAATTTAATTTATTAATCTGTGCTGTATAATATCAATTCAATATTTTTCAATTTGTTGTTGTTTTCAATAAAGACACTATTCTATTCTATTCTTGACTTGTGCTTTGGTGTTTCTAGACCTACTATTCTATTCTATTCTTGACTTGTGCTTTGGTGTTTCTAGACCTTCTAAATTGAAAATAGCTTTTCCAAATCAAAATAACTGTGGATATATTCAAGAAATTCAACGATGTTTCCTACTAAACAAGGTTATGTCGGCGAGGTGGAACACTTTTAGGTCTCTCCACCAAATAAAGCCATAAGCTAATAATAATAATAATGAGAATATTGGTAGACTAAGTTAAAAGGTCTAGTTATCAGAAATTTCTCTGTATTCGGGTTTTATACTGTATTAATAATTACTTTTTAAAAAAATCCTCTTTAAAAGTACAAGTTAAATTATGCTGTATTCATTGTTCATAATATGCTGTATTGTACGGTTGCGATGTATCTGAAGTTTGTAGCCCACATAATAATATGCTCTTTATGCTATAAAGAATGTTATAAGAGTGAGTAAAATATACTGACAAACTTTGTGAGCCGTTTACATTAAAAAAGTTCACGTGTGACATTGAAAAAGAAGAATTTCCATAAATCTTGATATTCTTTTTAGCAAGATAATTCGGTGATGGCGAGAGACTTTACATTTCTCTTCAAATTTTCAACTTTATTAATTTTTTTGCGGTATTATGAAGATCCTACTTTAATGATCAATTATGTTGTAAAATTAGGTTATTAATCGAATAGAAGTTACTTCAATTATTGTTGAAACAATGTGTAAGAATGTTCTAAAAAACGCCTCATAAATCAGGACTTGGACTGACAGATATAACAAACAAAAAATAGTAAATAGGAAAATCTGTGTTCTGATCTATTAAGCTAAAATGAGGAATTATGAGGTTTGGATGAGTTTCAAACAAAAAAGTAACTGATCATATTATTAGACTGAATTATCTTCGGAATTAAATTATCTTCATTTTGATTAATTTGAAAGTACCGCTCAACAATGAGTACCTTTGAATTGAAAAGTTGGGATTTTTATAATTGAAGTTACTTACCGGTACTTCGTTAAATTCAAATTGAACGGCTGTAAATCCGGTTCTATTTAATTTATCAGAAAATTTTACATAATAATTGATAATTTTTCAAGTATCCTTATAATACCGCCAAAAATTAAGCTATAATAAAGGTTCAAATTGTCAGAAATGTGAAATCTTTTGCCATCATTATCTCGGAAAAAGTGCATTCCAAGACCTGTGTTTACTGCAACTTTTTTTATCTACGGGTGTATCGAAAAGTTCCTGTTTAAGTTTTACAATCTAAATCGAAATGGCTATCATTTCAAAACGGAATTTTAGGACTGTATCGAAAAACTCTCATTATGATACAGTTGTCACTTTATGACACTGTTCCAGAATTCATTCTGTGTTCTATTTGACCATTTCACAACGGACTGATAAACAAAAACAACCAACACAGCGGTCGAATCTTCTAACCTAAAAACTTCGACAAGTGATAATACTTCATCTTACCGGTATCTGTTCATCAATATTTCAGTTTACGTATTTGAATAGTCTAAAGTTTAGATAGTTTAATATATCTTTAAGTTTATAATATCTTAACTTCTATTATAAATTGCTTAATAACTTGTCTCAAAGGATGACATTGAGAATGAAATTCTTCCAACTCCAGAAGGCAAATTAGCTATATACGGTATGTAGAACGTTTTTATTGTTAATTTGGGCCTATATTTTAAAGATAATTAGTCTATTTCGGATGTAAAAACAACTAAATTGTAACATGAGTTATGAATAGAGGCCTACGGTAGGCTATAACTTACTAGGCTACTAGACTGTTTTTGTTTGTTTGAACTTACACTGAATTCACACTAAGAGCGAATGTTTATTGAGAAAATTCTATGTTTCTTCACTAACTTCTTGTTTTAAATGATAAGTTACAAAACCAATGTTACTTGTCTAGTTGAAAACATTTTCTGTAAAACGCAGACAAGTTTGTTGAGCTCCAAGAATAACGGGAATGGAATAAGCTAAAAACTTTATTTAAGATTCAAGTTGAAAAACAAATGTAGCCTGTTTCATTTGCCTCCTTGCTCATATTTGAGTCAATTTTTAATTTTGCAGAATAATAATTCTATCTATTCATTGGTTTCAAGATTTTCTATTGATTTTCATTTAGCCTTCTCATGTACTATAGATTTGAATTGATAACTGGATGTGAGTGAGTTCAATAGTTATTTGTGTATCAGTGCACAAAGTGTGATTTTGCTGCATCGAGAGAAGCTGTTTACAGGAATAGTTTCTCGAGTGCAGCAAAGGTACTTTGTGCCCGTATTACACATTAAATTTTTCCTACAGTTACCATATTGAATGTGAAAAATTGAAATTGAAATTGTCATATCTCAGTTATTTATCATTGAATCCTGACAAATCAGGCACCATTTTATTCACAATTGAAAGCTCTAAGTTTTTGTAATGGTACAGAAGTTTATACAACCTTACTTTCGATAGTAAATTGAAAATTAATATACCAGTTGGCCGCCATTTTAGAAATTTCAACTATTTTGAAGACTTAACATTTATACTTGAACCTGCCAAATTTCATTACAATATTTAATTTTCAATTTTGAATTTAATTTTTGATTTTAAATTTTAAATTTTTAATTTATAAATGCTTTTCTAGTGTAAAAAGTGGAAAACAAAAATTGGAAAGTGCTTTTAAAAGATAATTATACATAATAAAATTGAAGCATTTCTTGTAACAATGAATTTTGACAAAATTAAAACACTTTACTTTTTGGAACATTCTGGATAATATTTTCTAGTGTAAAAAGTGGAAAACAAAAATTGGAAAGTGCTTTTAAAAGATAATTATACATAATAAAATTAAAGCATTTCTTGTAACAATGAATTTTGACAAAATTAAAACACTTTACTTTTTAGAACATTCTGGATAATAGTAAGTAGGTCACAGCAGGTGTTCCACTAACTACCAACTCCTATGTTATCTTGATACGCACATTTACTTCTGTGATAAGACCTGAGGTAGCCTACTCACAAAAACAAATCTTCTAGATTGTTTCATTGAAAGTGCCTTAATTTTCGGACACCCTGTAGATAAAATAGTGTATGCAACGGTTGTATTCAGCCTTTAACGCACTCGATGAGATATTTAGAGCACTCGCTGCTCGTGCTCTAACTTACATCTCACTCGTGCGTTAAAGGCTCTCATTATACAACCGTTGCATAAACTACTATTTTATTTCATTGAATTGCTCAAAACGTTTGGCGGTTTGTTCCAGAGAAACCCTGTGTAAGTTACTGTATAAAAAGTCAAGATATTATATTGTTGGAAAGTTGTTTTGTCAGAAAAAAACATCATTCAGCAGCATAATGTAGCCTAATTTATAATAGTGTTAAATATCTTAGAAGATTCACATGATTGCTAGTGCGTTTAACAAACTCCATTTTATATCAATACGTATTCGATTCAACACTGTTGTTATCTGGAGTCCTTATAATTTTATATAAGCTGTAACAAAGCCTTGAAACTTCGAATATTTCTCAATTCAGGTCTCCAATATCTCTTTTTAGTTTCTTCGAGCTTCTATTTCATGTTTTCAGTTAGCTTTGTTATGATTTATTGCAAAAGTTACCGTTTTTGTTCCTATCTTTCTAGAATATGAAGATGAAATGCAATACAAGAATAAGAATTAACTCCAACTCAGTATCCAGATATATCCACCTATAATTTCCTATATTAATGGGCTATAAAATGGAATAATTTCATTCAAGTACGAAATGATACTAAAACTTAGCTATTCTCTACACTCGAACTAACAACTGTTAGATCTAACTGAAGGTCTTATCGGTAAAATTGTATGTAATCACAAAATAACTATCTCTTTCCATGTCGGGAAGTATTGGTGTGATGTAATATGATGTCAAATAACAGAAAGAAGTTACACTCGGCTATCAAACAACAATGCACTCCATGATAATTTGAATGTAGACTTTTTCACAGAACAAACTTGTATTTTGCAAAACCTTTAATTTTTTTGTAAAAAAGCAAATAATACAGTACAGTTGTTATTTTATTACTAGTAAAGTATCTTATATACTTATTGTTTCTTGGGAATAATTCGAGAAATGTATTGTATGAGGAAGTCATTGCAATTGCAAATAACTAATTTCTATATTAGAGGAAACAGGAATGTACATTTACAATACTTTTCCATGCAATATATATTTTTGTATTACCATCCGGAATTTTTTACTTCACATTTTTAAATATTGACACGTTGAGGCCGATGCTGGAAGATACTAACTAACCCATCTTCAAGTAACTGTATAAGCACAATGGTCGAATTAAAAATTGGAATACTTTCAAAAAATACAACTATACATCTGCCTAATCTCAGTAAACTCTGCCTAACTTCTCAGGCCTTACACCAAGTGGTAAAAAACGTTCCATTGGACTTAAACACGCCCATAAATGCGTTGTTTCTCTTGTAACACTCTGTATGTCATACAGAAATAGTCTATGATATATTGGAAGGATTTGATGACTCTTGAAAGGATTTTATTCTTGAAATGAACAGGATAATATTTACTTGAATATTTTTCCACTATATGCAAAATACCAATTCATCCAGGCTTCCATGTTATTCGTAGTTTTATCTTATTCGCAATAATCACCCTATTCATATTTCATAAATTTGAAAGTAGCATATAAAGACCGCGGTGACTATAGAGACATTACATGATTTACTGATTTACATTACATTACATGATCACTTTGGATCTATCAATAGTTTAATAAGCCAATGATATAGAATGGTTACCAGGAAAAGTTCTCACATCAAGATATTATTGGAACTATTGCCAATTTAGATGAAGCATTGGTTGAATCGTTTCAACAGAATAAACTATATCATCAAAGATCAGTCAATTAAATCTGATTCTTTTTCAGCCGTTGTGGTTGAATCCGAAATGTTAGATTGAACTTTCCAACAGTTTAAAAATATTGAAATTTTATGGAATGATAATTTTTTTTACAGGAGTAGAAACCAGTCAAGCATATACTTGACACCAAGAAAAGCGCATTGGTTTTCTGGATGGTAGAGCATACATGTCATGGGAAATTGGCGATTGGCTGTCATGTGTGAGGAATAGTAGTTGTAGCCTTGACCTTGGATGGTCTGAACCAGCAAGCAGCATATGCGAGCTGCACCGCACCGCGCTCCGTCACTCAGTCGACGGTTGCCAGTCTTGAGCAGCGGCATGCTTTCAAATTCGGCCTTGTTTCTATTCTAGAGTGTTCAATCGAGATCCGTCTACCGACTCTAACACGACAACTGACTCGCACATTATGGTAAGCTATTGAAGTTCTATTTTCATTTAATATGAAAATAATAATAGTAGCTCACCTACCATTCTTAGTATATAATAATAACTATCACCTATAATAGTAATTAATAATAGCTCACCTATTAGGTCTAATGGATATTTAAATGTGACAGTTTCATATTATATATGTAGGTGACAAAAATACAAAACAAGACTTGTTTGTGGTACCATTCTTGGAGTCTCTGTAGTGAGAGTAGTCTTCAGCTTCGAGCTTTAAATATTTCTCATTGAATGAGTAGACCTATTGTTAGAAATTTACAGCAATAGAATATTGCCATGTAGAATAATAGCACTAGTGTGCTTTCATCAAATAATTAAAGTAAAATATTAGGTAAAAATTCATACATTCATTCAGATGACAACACAATCTGATGACATATTCCCAATGCAGTGACGATATGATAATCAAAGAAGTATATAAATTTAAAGCCTGTTGCTTACAAATTTTCAAAAAGAGCAAATAATATTAACTAAAAATGTACCATCATTCCTATATCTGTTTCGAAAAATAATAATCTCTCTTATTCAATGAATGGATGTTTTTATTGCCTTATGAACAAAACAATCAATATGAGACAATCTTGATCGATTCAATATGAATTTTGCCATGGCTGGAATAAGAGAAAATATACATGAAGTGTGAAAATGTAATATCATTGTATTGATAAATGTTATAGACCTTACGGTACCGTGGAGAATAATAATGTGATACAATAATGATCAATGTATGAATTTTATCAATTCATTTTAACTTGAGATTGTATAGTTGTTATTTTGATCAATCTCAAACTCAATATTTCGAATGCAGTTAAATTGAATGTAGGTACTATTTTATTGATTCAGTGAAACAATCAATATTCGGTTATGAACCTTATGATTACATTGAAGACTCCCAACAATAGTAATATTTAAAGGAGGTGGGAAATGTAGATTTTATTTTTCTCAATTAATTAATATCCTCTTCTTTCCTAACTATTCTCTCAAATGATTTGAATCATCTCTTGAACGATCTTATTCATCTCTGCGTTACGTATTTGTGGGTTAAGTGGAAGAGGGGGCTCTTGAGCCTTAACTTCGCCCACATCACTTATGTGTTGAATAAAGGCATCTATCTATCTATCTATTTATTTAACTCTATTCCCTTGACAGGCTACCCAAAATAATTATGTAATAGTGTTTTTCTTAATCCATTATCATGAAGGCTACTAAATTTTTTATGTTTTCCAGAGATTATCTTTTCATTTTTCATTTATTATATAAAGAAGTAATTTAGTTTTCACCAGTAGGCTTGAAGGTAAAGCTGTTTTTATTGTTTTAATCCAAGTACAGTTAATTATCCAAGTCGGTTACTACTTATAAAATGCGTCGCAAAAACAACATCCTGTACACTCCCTTTTCCACCTTCTACTTCAATCATGAAAATGCAAGTGTCTTTATTCTCTTTTGAGGACGAGAGGTACCTCTCACACATTGTGAACTTGAGAATAATTTGGATTTATGACATGAAACCTAAAAAAAGAAAAATAATAATTATTAGAGAACGTTTATATTGTTGAAATTCATTACTTAAGAGGTCCCGGAGGTTGATATTTTTTTTATTTTCTCACATTCTTTGGTCTAAAATATATTCTTCATTTTTTCTCAAACAGTGATGCTGAAAATGTGATTTTGTTTTCTCATTTACACTTGAATCATTCACTTTAAATAAATTAAAAAATAAAATTAGCTCTAGACATGGTGAGTAATGAGTAGGAAGCTCCTCTTACAGCATGTAAGGTAAAATTACAAATACGTTTCAAGAGTTTGTTGAACTCTTCGTGTGGGCTATATTTGTATGCACACTAAAATTTTGACTGCTGACTTCATCTTAATCAATATCTCATTCCATTTATTTACGATATTTTTTTTCTGTCATCGAATTAAATTGATCTGTAAAGATAAAATTCAAAATTATTATTGTTTTCTTTGTTGTTATATTAATTGACTATTGATAGCCCCCAAAAAATTTGGCGTAGGTCTAATAATAATTATTATGAATCATCTCTCAAATTCAGGTCGACAATCAAATTGGAATGCTATTGGAGTAGAAATGCTTCATATTGATTTTTTGTACTTGATAACAATTTGCTGATTCTATTTTATCATTTTTGGATTAACAATTACATAGGAGTTGAGTTCCAAAGGTTATCTTGGTTGCATTTTTCTATCTTATCCATTAATTTTATTAACAATCAATCGATTCACTAATTATTCATACTTCCTTATTTCTTTCATGCACGCTCAGTAAATATATACATATATATATATATTAAATTTCTCATTCTCCTAAAAAAAATTCATTTATACTATTCAATGGTATATTGGTATTATACTCTATAAACTAGGATATGATTCAGGGAGAGATGTGTTTAGGGGAGAGATGGTGATGCTATTTCATTCTTCTGGGCTAAGTGCTACAAAACTTTTTAACCACATTATTTCATGTAATAATTACATTACAATGATATTATTGCACAATATGGTAATCCTACTTTGAAAATGCTTCCCATATACAGAGTGATTAGAATAAAGTAACTGGCACCTGGGAAGATGATTCTAAAAACATAAAGGAAAAGCTTACTATGAGAGGATGTACAAAAGTGCATCGTTATCGATATATAATCGAAACATCCATGTTTTGTCTTCCGGTACCTAAACGTACTAGAAGAGCATGAAGTGCTCTTCTAGTCTTGAGTGATAAAAGGATCTCCATTAATGAGAAATCGGAAAGCATCACTCATACCAATTGTCACTGATTTTCGAATTCTTTGGTACCTAGTACACTGAAGAAAATTCATGTTGATAAGTGAAGGCTGAATTCACTATTATATTTAGTAAATTTAATAGCACAATCAAATTTGTTCGAATTTTCATGTTGGTGACCTTTCATGCACTAATAGTCTCCAAGATAATGCAGATTGCAAGTAACCAAACTTATCTAACAGAAACTACATTACTATTACTGCCCGCTTCCAAACTCAATTCCTCAAATTATTCATTCAATTTCATTGATTTCCAAATAAATATTATGATATGTTTATTCAATAAAAAATGCTCTTGAAACTTAATAACCTACATGACTACCGCACTTACGAAAAACGTCCCTTGAATAGTTACCGTTATACTGCCTGGATGGCTCGTTGAAGGAATTGATAACTTGTTGGTCTTATAAATTATCAGAGGTTACAAGTTTGATTCTTGATTGAGGAACAATTCTTTGACCATATCACAGATACGGCCACCTCGTCTTTCGGAGGATTTGTAAAGCCGTCGGTCTCTTCTGCCTGAAAACCAGTTATCATCTCTGATCTTTCATCATCAACCCCTCTCATTACTCACTCACATGCTTAAAGCACATATGGGTATCATCCATAGAAAAAAATTGCTAAAAACGAGAATAGTTGCCTGAAGCAAAACCATCTCTAACTTTAAGTAATTTATATATTCTCATTTTTTGCAAATTAATTAGTTCATCAGATCTATTGACCAAATGAGTTCATTTTAATAGTTTACTCTCTTATTTTTAGTTTATATCCTTAATTAACGGTCCAATTATCTACAGTACCAGGAAACTGACAAGACTTTTTTAAACTATATTTTTTTTATCTTTTCACTACTACTTACATTGCACAGATTAGATTTTATCATTGGGTTTATTGTAAAAATATTTCAGTTAATCCTCCTTTGTGAAAGTTTCTCCTCAAATTACAAAATGAGAGATAGGTCTATTCATTACTCTGGCCTTTCTGAATCTTATTCAATTCTCAGTTTTCGGATTATAGTTTTATTTTATTCACTGAGATTTGTTGACTCTTTTGGAAAAAATTCAACATTATGGATTGGAACAAATAGTATTTTTACATTTAATAAAGTAGTTATCCACGTAAAGTAATCATTCATAGAAAAATTATGCAAGTTTTTGTTATAAAATGTAATTCATGAATGTATATTTCTTGTATTGAATAATTATTGTTTGGTAAGAAACATGCATTGTATTCAATTGTATTATGCTCTCGACACATTATCGATCTTGGACGAGTTTCTATTGTGACTTATTGACTTGGGGTGATCTATCTAGGTTTGTTACCGGTTACATTGTGATCTGCGATAATTTATTTCATAACTATCACACTTGTCTTTGTTTTTCTCCACAGGAGGCTTAACGGAAGTGAAAGTTTCAATTAAAGTCTTGACAGACAGCTATCCAAGAGTGTTGCCATATTCATTCAAATTTTTATCCTGTTTTCAGGCTGGCTATCAGCGCTGATGTTGGCTCATTTGCATATTCGGATCAGCTGGGCGAACCGCTTCCTCACGAGTAGTGATTGAGCCTCACTTCAAACGTCCAGCAAGTAAGGTGAGCAGTAACTTTGAAGTTATAATCCAACAATCATTCAAGTTACAATTGGATTACATTTTTAGAAAAATGTTCACTTTACTTTTATTTTTCTTTCATTTAAATTGATTAGTATCATTATTATTTATTGTTACAATGATGATGTTTACATGGCGAATGAAAGATGATGAAAAACGATTGTTACCGTAGTTGATCTTCCGTATAATTCAGTGACAGTGGTAAAGAAAATGTTAAACATTTCCATGATTTCAGCAATCTTATTTCTTATAGCAAATTGCAAACTTAATTGAGCAAATTTTTTTTTGTTATGTTATGAGTTTGATAATCAATTTTAAGCTCTCAATTCTACGAAAAATTATACATTTCACTTATTTTTAATTATTATTTTAGTTCTTAGAATCCTATTTTTATAAATCGATTGAAATTGGTTGAAAACTCTAATTGATTATTGTACTATCATTACTGTAAATATCAGTTACTGTTCCGTACCATACATTCTTGAACAAGAATGTATGTAACTTGAATGTAACTTAAATGAAGTTAACTTGAATGAATGTAACTTAATGATTTTTAATCTATTAAAATCTATTAATAATTAGTTTTCAAAATCCATTTTGTAATCTAAATATCACTGTTCCAACATTATACATCCACCAAAATTTAAAAAAATTCATGGAAAATATTTTAGGGTCTGAGTTTGCGCTTTTGTGACACTCTTTATTGAAAAAATATCTTATAAAAAAGATATTAACCAATTCGCATTATTCAGCTTCTAACAACGTAAACAAACATCTTCACTTATTTGTACGGAAATCAATTTGCTCAAGTTATTTAGATAGAGATAAAGGACAAGAGAGATAAGTGAGATAAGAACCTATCTTACTAACTATCATTTTATTCACTTGAGATGTTAAAATCTGTGTTTCACATAATAGGCTTTTATGTTTATTCATGGATGACACGTTCAAGACTATGATTTATTGTCGAATTAGTTGAAAAATTGTGTAAAATTAACGGTGAATGCCCGCTGTATCTTTTGTGGTCGAGTAATTTATGAAGGTGTCATTACTCATTCCTGATTTATTGATTCTTTTTCAAGTATTTCACAGATAAATGTGTCGATATTGCGGTCCTTGAACACTATAGCATGGGTAAAATGCGTAGGCTAAAAGTCCTTTATCTGTGACGATAGCTCTGATATCTTAGAGCTCTCTAATTTGGTACCTTCTCAAAAAAATATCACGTATCGTTTGTCAACTGTAGTTCGACGTCATTCGAACTTAGTAAAAGTATAATATTTAATCCAGCTCTTCGATAATTAATTTTTTTGCGTATAACCTCAAGACTTTTCAAGCAGATAGACGATCCATGTTTGAGATCTATTCTAATGTATATTTAGAATAGTTTTTATTTTATATTGGATAAATTTTAATGTATAATATTATTCTATGTCTATCCTGATACATTCTCATTCAAGTTTTAAGAGACATCGATCTCTCTTCTTATTTTCCACAAACAATTCCCTTATGAAATCGTATATTCGAATCTTGGAATTGAACGAGTGATACTGTTGTTATAGGATTCAAACTGAATTAAAATCCTTCTGAAAATGATCTATTGATAGAAAACTTTAATACGGATTAACAAACTACTGGGCAAAATGAGAGCCGAAGATCCTCTGTTTCAGACTACAGCTCCTATGGATCCATTAAAATGTTTTCTTTGATAAGTTTATTCTTTTCCACTCCGTTTTTCAGTACTTGAAGTAATATTTTGTTAATCCAACTACTAACTTATTAATATCATTAATGCTCAGAGAAATATTATTTTTCAACTAAGTATTTTTTTCTTGATAATTTAGTTGATTCTTCATTCTTTGATATTATTTGAAGTTAAAGTAAAATTTACAAATAGCTCAGTCTTTACCATAAAGTCCTTATCAGATGAAGAAGTTATGTACATTGCTTATATTGATCAAGCTAGCAATTATAAAAATAAGAACTAGACTTTTTGAAGTTGTCGAGCTTGTCAGAATACAATTCATATTATTTCCACGTGTTTTCCGTAGTGGTTCCACAATCTATTATTGATTGTTTGACATTCCTCTTATCCAATATATTAGTGTGTACTATTAAACAATTATTAGTAATTTGAACTACTTACGGAATTTTCACAGCAAATCATTAACAGTGTAATTAAATTCTTATCATTCATTAAATAGGTAATAATTAATTTATTTCAATATATTATTTCAATGACGGTTCCATAAAGATCGTTTAAAAGTAGTAATATCGTTGAACCCCCTAAAAAACATTTTTTGTGGATCTCCCTCTTTTTTAGTTATTATATTTATTTTGTTACATTTGTCGATAAGCAGTATTCTCACTTTGGACCTCACTTCGTTTAATAGTGTCGTTGCTCACCGATCCTGTTATAATAGTTGAATCCCATCAACTAGCTAGTGTTTATAATTCAGACTAATACATTTAGAGGTAAGAACCAATCTTCCAATGTGTTCTTTCTCGTTCTAATTTCAAAAATTGAATTTATAATTTCAATTATTTGCATTGTAGAAATTTCCATCAAGTTGGCGGGGTTTTGATTAATTGAGATTTTATGTTTGGGGAGCCTTTTAGAGGCATTTTCTGTAAAATGTTGAATAATATCCAGATTTTTAATTACTCGTAAACTACTGTACAGTTTCAAACTAGCTAAACATTTTCTTGGTTTATGTATCCTTGATCCAGGATGGAAACATTTATTTTCATTCACTTCAATCCTGCTGGATATCACTCAATCTAGAGTTTTTATTAAACTTTTCTATATTGTCTTTCATACTCAATTTATTAATTTGTGCTTGAACAATTACTTTTTTATTTCAATCATTTCACACAGATATCCCCTTCATTAAATTTAGAATAGAATTTCTCTATTATCTTACAATTTGTATATAAGTAGAATTAATTTCAGAGAGGAGCACTTACTATAATCACTTTCAAACCAAAAATCAACAATACTTGATCGGAAAGTCAGCATTAATTTATTGTTTTTCTCGCTAACCACTATTTACTCCACTCCACTATTTATTATAGGCCTAACACTATTTTCGATTCATTAATTCTAACAACATTAGGGTTAATTTAGAACTTATGTATGTATGAATCAGAGTAAAACATATTCCAAAATTCTGTAGAAAGATTCTATTCAAATAAACAATAGGTAAAGATTATCATTTTATTCCAAGAATTAATTTTTTCCAATGTAAAATAATTATTTATCAATTTTAATTATCTTCTTTCATGACAGAAAACAGAAACAGATTATATTAGACCGAGGAATTCTTGAATACTCGATTCACATAAATATTCAACTTCTATTCAAGTTTTGTTCTGATATAGAAAAACATCACACATTTCAAAAAATCTTCAAATTGACTTACTTACTTGACTTAATCCCTGTTGCTCCTTGGGGAGCATAGGGCTTCCAAGAATGATCTCCTTCCAACTCTGTCGCGTGCTAATGCCTTCACTTCCAACCACGTTTTGCCAACTCTCCCAATTTCTGTCTGAATGGTGCGTTTCCAAGTGGTTCTTGGGCGTCCTCTTGCCCGGTGTCCTTGAGGATTCCAGTCCAATGCATCTTTCTCAATGGCACCTTCTGCCTTGCGCAATGTGTGCCCAATCCATCTCCATTTCCTTCTATTTATCTGTATTTGGATTGGGTCCTGACAGGAAGCCTCCCATAGGGTTTCGTTGCTGATAACCTCTGGCCATCTGATGCCCATTATGCGATGCAAACATCTGTTTACAAAAACTTGCAGCATTTTAGAGGTCACTGCCGTCACTTTCCAGGTTTCACACCCATATAAGAGGACAGATTTTACATTGCTATTAAAGAGCCGAATCTTTGTGGCTTTGGATATATTTTTATTTGCCCAAATTGGCCTCAATTGCATGAACGCTCCATTTGCTTTCTTGATTCGTCTCTTGACATCTTGATCTGCTCCTTCTTCCACAGTGACCATACTACCCAAGTATAGAAAGGACTCTACCAGCTCAATATTTGATTCACCCATTTTCAAAGGCATGTCTGTCCTGGCATTTACTCTCATTTCCTTTGTCTTTCGAGTGTTTATATGCAAGCCGGCCTTCATTGCCTCCTTTGAGATATTTTTCAGCTTCTCTTGCATGTCAGAAAATCGTTGAGAAAGCAAACATATATCGTCAGCAAAGTCCAGATCCTCTAAACGTCCTCCTAGACCCCAAGGTATCCCTCTTCTCCTACAGCCACCAGTTCTTCTCATCACACTGTCCAAAACCAGCAAGAACAGCGTGGGAGACAACACACAACCTTGACGGACTCCAGAAGTGACAGGTAGGGGTTTGCTCAAACTTCCTGCATGGAGGACCCGACACTCACAATCATCATAGATATTTCTTAGAATACTCACAATCTTCTGTGGGATGCCATAGTGGATCAGTGTGTTCCACATCACTCTTCGGTTAACTGAATCAAAAGCCCTTTCAAAATCGATGAAAGTCAGGTACACTGTGCTCTGCCAACACTTTGCTCTAAAATTATCCTCAGTGTGTTTATTAAATCCACACAACTACGGTACTTTCTGAAGCCAGCTTGTTTTTTTCGTATCTTGCTTTCAACCAAGTCCTTTATCCTGTTTAGGATTACTCTTGCCAACACTTTACTAGGTACTGAGAGCAGTGTTACCCCTCTCCAGTTTGTGCAATCTGTAGAGCAACCTTTCTTGGGTATCTTAATTATTGTACCTGTCTTCCACTCTGCAGGAACTCTTTCTTCTTCCAAAATTTTGGTGATTAAGGGATACAAAATATCACCACTCACCTCTATGTTGACTTTTAGAACATCTGGAGAGATATTGTCTGAACCAGGAGCTTTCCCATTTTTCATTTCTCTTATTGCCTTTATCACTTCATGTTTTGTTGGCACTTCCCATGAAATATCTGTGTCTACTGGCACCTCTCTGGGCTCTATTTCATCATGATTCTCTGTTTCAGTTTGTCTATTAAAGATCTCCATGAAGTGTTCTCTCCATCTTTTAAGCTGATTGTCCCTGTTGGTAAGCAATTGCCCTTCTTTACTCTTAACTAGTCCATCATTTCGATAGGATCTCTTGGATAATGCTCTTGTGATTCTATACAACTCTTTGCTGTCACCTATCCCTGCTGCTTGCTCCGCCCTACAAGCCATATCATCTACATATTTTCTATGATCTTGTCTTACACTCTTTTTCACCTCTTTGTCCGTTCTTGCGTATTCTTCTTGAGCCTGTTTTTTCTGCAACCTAGTTTTACTTGTATTGATGTTGGCTTTCTTAGCTTTTCTGAGCTGTATAAGGTCCCATGTTTCTTCTGACATCCAGTCCTTCTTCTGGTGATCTCTTTTACCTAAGACAGATTTGCTTGTTTCCAGGTAAGCTCCTTTAACATTCATCCACAAATTGTCAACATTTCTCTTGCCACCTTCCTGCATCAATATGTCAAAGCGGTTTCTCACTTCAAGAGCAAACTGGGTTTTCACATGCTCATTCCTCAGCTTTGCTACACCAAACCGCATTCTGGGACTCACAAATTTTCTTCTTGAAGCCATTATCTTAATAGTGAATGTAGCTACCATTAGATGATGATCACTGCCCCTCTTTTATTCCGTACATCAAGGAGAGACCTTCTGAACTTCCTACTCACTGCAAAATGGTCAATTTGATTCTCAGTGAGGTGGTCTGGAGATACCCAGGATACTTTGTGGCATTTCTTATGTGGGAATAGAGTTCCGCCTATCACAAGATCACAATCAGCACAAAAGTCAATAAACATTTCTCCATTTTCATTTCGCTCACCAAGACCATGCCTACCCATGCCTGCCTGTGTGCTCCAATCCTTCATTATCTGCACCCAACTTAGCGTTCAGATTCCCCATCACTATTACTATATCTCGTTGAAGGTTCTTATTGTTTCTTTTAACTCTCCATAGAAAGCCTCCTTCAATTGAACCTTCACTAGTCTCTGTTAGGGCATAGCACTGTATAATGGTAACGTGTCTAATCTTTGTTTGGAATGTAGCAGTCAAAATTCTATCTGAGACGAGATTCCAGCTCATCAAGCTCCTCATAGCTATCCTGTTCATGAGTATGCCAACTCTATTTATACGCTCTGCATTTTCTCCAGTTTGGCCTGAGTAGATGAAGTTAGTGTCATCACTTGTTTGTATCTCACCAAAGTCGGTCCATCTAACCTCTCACAAGCCAAGAATATCCAATTTGTAAGCAATCACCTCCCTAACAACCTGTCTTAGTTTTCCTTTCTCTCCTAAAGTCCGAATATTCCAAAATCCAATTCAAGTTTTATGTTTCATTCCAAATTTTCCTAAATTTCTGGTCTGGTTTTCATTCTCTTAAGTTTCAGTAATAAGGTTGATTTAAGGTATGCGGGTTATTGGCCCACAGTACCCAAGTGCCTTAGCAGGTTCGCCACTTTATGGCCTAGGACACATGCCAGATTTTCCTTCAGGGTTCACTCCCCTAGGCTCTTCCGCCCACTCTGCCATTGGGATTTCACTCCTCTTCCGCCTTTGTGGCCATTGACCGGTTGTCAAAATTTTCTTCCAGGGTTTTCTTCTCTTAGCCTTTGAAGGTCCACTGAGCTCCATCTGCAAGGCAGTAGTTTTTGTTGCTGGTTTTGGTCCACCCTGTGTATTTAATTTCTACGGTACCACCTATATCTAGGAGGCATTCCCCAATCTGCCACCTGGGGAGGCGCCCAATAGGAGACCAGCTAACTCCCACGGGAATCTTCAAATTGGTTTTAGATTATTTTGAACCATTAATATATTGAACCATAATATATAATAAATTGCCCTGAAACCCCTACAAATCTGTTCTGTAAAGAGTTCAATTTGACTGCCATACTTCTGAACAAGAGAAGGAAACTTTCACTCATCTTAAGCCGCGTATTGACAGTCCAAGGCATGTGCCACAAATGCCTAGAAGTACAGTCTGGTGACGCAAAAAAAGTATAAACTCATGGCTGAGGCATATGTGTGAATATAATCTGCAATAATCAAAAATAATTATAATTATAGTAGCCTATAGTATATAGTATATAATTATTATAAAAAATCTGCATTTTTTGTAACAAAAAATGCGAGTACGCAAACACATTGACTAGCGCCATCAAGCGGGAGACAAAGCAACTAAGCTCTGACAATTGATAATTTGGACTTTGGAGGTTAGTTTGTGCTCAATTAGTAGATAAAAATTCAAGGCAATGCTTATCATTGCCTATTAGGACCTTCTGCACCCAAATAGAATTCTCAATCACAAAAATGCATAGGAATGGGGTACAATTTTGAGGTTAGTTTGTAGAATTGTTCGTTGTGCGTTGCGAGGCAACAGGCACTGCTCGCTGTGAATTGTGTGCAGCGTTTGCCTCGCTGCTAGCAAACCCGGTATCGACAGTCCAAGGCATGTGTAGCACATGCCTCGGACTGTCGATACGCGGTAGTAGTAGTAGTACTCTTTTTTTGTGTCAACAGACTGTACAGCGAGGCATTCGTAGCACATGCCTCGGACTGTCGATACGCGGCTTAAGAAAACTTCTCATATTTCAACTTTTTCTTACTTGTTCATGGAGGCCAAATCCAAGACTTCAAATTTCTTGATGCATCTTAAGTTGTAGCATATTAGCATGGGTTAAGAATTAGATCATGTTCTTTATTGGATTCTCAATCCGTTTTTATTTACAAGTACAGTAATAGTTATAACTTGAGTAATAGTATATTACATAATGAGTGTGGGAAAGGCGTTTTTACATACAAATAATTATGTTCTCCAAACGAGCCGTTAGGTGAGTTTGGAAAATAATTATGAGTTTGTAAACTTCCCCAAACAAATTATGTACATTTTTTTCGCCATATTAATCTGAGAAGGATTTATTAAAACCTCAAACAACTGAAAACATTAACTGAAGCTAAGATAACCTCAACACAACACTAGCACAAACGCACACAGTGAACTGTCATGGCGGCTCATTCAACTTGTTTATTCATACATCGGAGTTCGGAAAAAACAGCTAGGCTAGATTTTCAGTGCTGTAATTATCATCGTGATGATGACTAGTGCTGTAATAATCATCAAAATGATTATTCCCGCATTCAGAACAGCTGATCTTTGATTCTCCTGTAAACGGCAATTTCCCAAACGCAGATCTAGCTTGGAAAGTTCTGTATTACATACGAGTATGGCGAAAATATATAAATGGATACCAATACTGTCAATTACCAAAAACTATTCATAATCAAAATATTAAATATAAGTAGGCCCTATCAATTAAATAAATTAATATTATCATCAAGGAAACTAAATATTTTTTCATTCTCATTATAAGTGACATGAAGTGATACATACTTCGCAGAATCTAATTTGATCCTTGACCTCATCTTGAACTCACGTGACCTGTATTTTACGGCTGCTTTAACTGGGTGTAAAGGCCTGCACTGGCGAATACTTGAATGTGCATCTTCCGCACTCAACAAGGCCAATTCCAAAAGATTTTCATTTGAATTGTGCTCTGCCTTGTGCAATATGAATAAAAAGAATAGCGGACGTGGATCATTAACTGAGTTTCGTCTTAAAAAGGCAAAGCAAGATTGAAACTGTCTCACCAGTCCACCTTTAACGAGAAGCATTGAATGAAAATAAGATTGCGTGGTCGAATGGAAGTTTTGTTTAAGTTTTGTTCAGTTCTATCGTAAATCAATTTATTCGCGAAATCTCTTCTTCCTGAATGTGTAGAACAATTGAAAAATTTTACGTACAAGGTGGAATCGCAATTGGTTTCCTCTGACTGTCTGGATCTTGAATAACTCGTATATCTATTGACTGACCATTCTTTGAGTTAATAACTTGTATTGGAAAGCTTTTTATGTGAGTCATAAATAATGGTTTATGCACTAAATGGTTCAACTCTTTTCTTGTTTCTGAAACTAGTAGAAATTTTCTCCCTAACTAATCTCTGTTTACAGTTTAAGAAGAAATACGGTTGGGGAATAACTGGTTTTGGTTTGTTTGATAACTTTTTATTATTTGAAAAATTCAGTCTTGGATGCATCAGCATGTATAAACTTTTATATAAGTTTAAAAAAACGGCTACCCTTTCAACTTTAACTATTTAACAAGAAAGAAATATTATTTTTCTCTTAATAATTTCTCTTTCTCATCTTCTTAAAGCTAATAATATATTGTCAAATATGGGTTTATATACGACTCCAATTTGGTTGAAATTCATAGCAATAATTGGTTCAAATTTACATTTGAAATTGTGAATAACTTTTCCTGTCAAAGCTTTCTGAATTTGATTCTCATAAAATAAAATAGAATAAATAAAAACAGTCTATTATAGACATCGACTTGTAAACAAGTCTGTATATTATTTCTCTGTAAAGAACCTCTTCATCGAAAATATAAATTGGTATAAGTCGATTAACATTATTATAATTCCTATAAAACCCTCACATCTTTTTACAGAGACTAATGATGAATTTGATCTATCTCTATCAAGGTTTTTCCCACATGAAATTGGGGAAAGCTCTCCGATTTTATGTCTTCAAACCTTCAATAGTGATACTCTTTTGATACTTCTCTTTCAGAATAAATTCTGTTTTAATGAGAAATTAGTGCAAATTAATAATATTTTATTGTCATTGAACTTACAAAATAAGCAATAGACTACGCCACAAGCTTAAATGAGAATTATGCTGTTAGGTACTTATCTACTGTTTTTATATTGTTGCAGTGGAATGGGAAATCCAGACAAGCGATATGGATTGGTAAAACGGCACTTACCCATACTGAGATGGTTGCCCGAGTACAATTTGGAAAAAGCAATTGCCGATGCCATTTCAGGCGTAACAGTTGGATTGACTGTTATGCCTCAAGCACTGGCTTATGCGACTTTGGCTGGACTTGATCCACAGGTATCTATATCTATTCGGCTATTCTCACTTAGGTGGTTCCAAAATGTAATATATATGATTTGGAGAAACCCCAGTAAATTCCAATACAATATCCAAATATTGAATTTATTTTTAGTATAAGGCACGAATCTGATAATCATGTTGAACCGTTAAAATTTAGAAATAATAATTTTGCTTAATACAGTACAAACTTGAAATTCTTAATAGTTGTGAACTTGAGTTTTTTATTTCTGTTTCAGTATGGACTTTACAGCTCATTTATGGGTTGTATTATATACATGGCTCTCGGCAGTTGCAAAGATATTACAATTGGTCCAACGGCATTGATGTCGCTAATGACTTACCAGCAAGTCATTGGGAAAAATCCCGACTTTGCTATCCTTCTCTGTCTGCTTACTGGTTGTGTTCAAGTCCTCATGGGAATCTTACATTTAGGTAATACGAGTCTATATACAATTTATAAAGAGTCTTTGAAATTCTGTTTTAAATTTGCTGTTTTTTTATTATGAGTAGGTCGGTGAAATTTCATAAAATTTTCATGATGATGTCCCATTTATGTGAATTTTCGAATTTTATATTATCATTATTTTGTAATTATTTTATATATATCTTTATATTCATTGTTTTTTCATCAATCTAATTCTATTCATTTTCGTGTTTATTTTTCTAAATATCTATCTATTCAATCATTCATTCATTTATTTATTAAATCATTGAAAACTTACAGTTTGCTGTAGTCAATGAACCTGCTAACATACAACAAATTCATAATATTTTCTGATGATAGATTTTTCTGTATCAAATAACGTCTATAATATTATCATAATTATTTAGTTGAGTGAAAACAAAGGTTGTCAGATCCACAAAGTTTATTTAGAATATCGTACTTTAGTTTCAATGCTCAGGGCGTTATCATCAGCGGAAAACTGAGGCTTTGAAAAATACAAGTTTGAAAGGAACATGGTCGTAACAGGTGTGGTAACAAAACCTCAGTTTTCCACTGATAATGATGCCCCGAGCATTGAAACTTAAGTATGTTATTCTAAATAAACTTTGTGGATCTGACAACCTTTGTTTTCACTTACCCAAATTATGGATTCCACAACATCTCTGATAAAAGTGTAAATATTATCATACTATCTGATAGCTAGGTTAATTGGCAATAGAATGAACGTGGCTTTGTCACATAGAAAAAATCAACTAACCACCAACAGTTCCTATTTTAATTCATTCAAATTTATTTGTCATATACATGACTATATCAGTTATTTATAGTTGTTATAGAATTTCTGTCACAATTTCAAAACTGCTATATTTTATTCATTAATCTATTTCCTCCTGACCCAGGTGTACTTATCGACTTCATATCCATTCCTGTTACGGTGGGCTTTACTTCAGCAACTTCTGTGATAATAGCAGTATCTCAACTAAAAGGGCTTCTAGGCCTGTCTTTCTCATCTTCTGGATTTCTGGATACGCTGAAGAAAGTTTACTTAAATATTCATAAAACACGATTCTGGGATACTGCACTTGGTCTAACCTGTATCATGATTCTCCTACTTATGCGAGTGAGTTAAAAGTTATTATTCCAAGTCATTATATATTGATTTGAAATACTTTTATTACCAATTACCATTATCTATTTATGTTCACTTGAATTTCCTTGAAATTTGATGTGTGAAAGATGATGTTCCCATGAATCTTATTGATTGATTCAATTCAATTATGATTTGACAATTCCGTTTGTGTAGTAATTCTGAATGAGTTGAATGTATGAAAAATCTTCCATTTTATTGAAGAGCGTCAAGTCACAAACACTGTGGACTGCATTCGGATGACCAGATAGTGTGGCCAAGGCCAGTGGAACCTACCCTTAAGGGATGCTCCCCACCAAGAAAGCCATAATATTATGTTTATATATTTTATATTATTCACAGTCTCCAATAGGAGTAATGATTTAATTGGGTTATAATAATAATTTTTTCTATCTATTCATTTAATGTTGGATTCTATTGCAAACAAAATATGTGTTTTCATAAATAGTAATTACATATATTTTTATAGCTCCAATTGATATTGATATCAATTTCTGTACACTAAATAGATATCTTCATCCGTCAAGTTCTGATAAGGATCTATCAAATTATTGTATTCTATTTCAGAAAATGAAGGATTTGAAGTTCAATGGGGCATCACCGAAACAACAAGCAACCATCAGTAGAATACTCTGGCTTCTTTCAATATCAAGAAACGCACTGGTAGTGGTTGTTTGTTCGGCAGTGTCTTATCATTTTCATTCATTGGGAAGTGTTCCTTTTATCCTAACAGGTAACAATCAGTTATATTGGAGAATTATCAAGAAGGAAATCAGAATTTTATACAATCTTGATGTTGTATTGTAGGAAGACAGTGTAATTTTCTAGACTATTTACAGTAGTTTTTGCCTTATGCCCTTGTCTTAGAAAGCAAATTTTAGTCAGCTCATTTTTTCATGTTGTACAAATAATATAAATATAGTCCTTGGGTGTTGAATCCAAATTTTCGATCGAAAGAAAAAAATTACTGCTTTTGTATTACAAAGCAGTCACATACAATACAACTTATAGTTAACAAAGCTCCATAAAAATTGAACATTGAATAAATTAATCATTCATTGTATTTTTTTATTATTGCAAATCTATTTATTTATTTATTTCAAATTAATACACTGAAAGGAGAGAAAAAACAGGCGTTAGCCCAAAACTTCTTCTACACCAATTTTGATTAAAATGTCCAAAGTCAGGTTATGTTCCTTTTCACACTTTCCACTTCACACAATTTTCACTCAGAAAAATATCATAGAGAATTTTGAATTTAGAAGGTTTACAGAAGAAATAAATATAGAAAATCAATTAAAATATTTATTCTAGAACTTTAAAAATAATTATAAACATTAAAAATTTGGAGCCATAATAAAATCACTAGCTTACAAGCTCATCACAGCTGATTTGCACTGTATTGATTATAATTTGATTTGAAAGTATCATTGCTCCATCTCATGGTGAATGTTCTATACTACTGACCTTCATTAAAAAAGTCTAGGAAAGGCCTCCTTATAAACTCAAATTTACGTCTTGATTGAATAGTATATTATATTTAAAATGTTTCCAGGACCGGTGAGGCCAGGATTGCCTCCCTTCCAGCTCCCTCCATTCTCCACCGAATACAACAACAGAACACTGTCGTTCGTTGACATGTGTTCAGAGCTGGGCTCGTCAATAGTGCTGGTTCCAGTCATTGCTGTTCTTGGAAATGTTGCTATCGCTAAAGCTTTTGGTGAGTTTTTTGCTTTGGTTTCATTTTTACGATGACTTTGTGTAGTTTTAGCATTTATTTCTAGCAGTCTTCACAATTCAATTATTGCCTTTGCAATCAAGACCAGTTGATACGAGTACACTACATTATTTTTATGTACCTATTATGAATAAAAGCTAAGATGCTATAAAAAACAATTTCAAAGTTACTGATAAGCTTTTTGCTATCACAATAATCTTCTGCATATTTATATTTTGTCTAATAAATTCATGAAAAGAAGAGAATATCTATTATACCCTGTCACAGGTTCCTTCATATTATCAATTAAGTCATTATTGTATGAGTCAATTATTATTTGCAATGCATATTATGTCATTTCGTTTATGTTGACATTACCCTTATTTTGCATTAATTTATGGCACATTCTTTGTTTATTTTTGGAAATATCTGTGAGTTTTTAATCTGTTCAATTGTTTCATTTTTACTTTCCTTGCCCTACCTACTACCATAGGTAAGGAAAGTATTGCTTTCCAAAAAAATTAAGGTACCCCAATTTTTGGTTTTCTATCCGTTTCAAGGTCCCCTGAGTCCAAAAAAGTGGTTTTGGGGTATTGGTCTGTGTGTGTGTGTGTGTGTGTGTGTGTGTGTGTGTGTGTGTGTGTGTGTGTGTGTGTGTGTGTGAAATTAAAAAAATTCATCGAAAAATGGCGGATAATATGCCAAAAATTGTGTTTTTCAAGATTTTCTCGAAAACGGCTCTAACGATTTTTTTTAAACTCATACCAAAAATAGCCCTATATAAGCCCTATCGACTGCCATGAGTCTCGTTCCTGGCAAAATCGCATAAGATCCGCAGCATTGTTGAGAAAAATGGATTTTGCAATATTTCAATTCCTAACCGATTGACTTGAAATTTAGAACTTGAGGTTCTTATACCATGAGGACCCGACTCTAAGAAATTCAAAAAAATTCATCGAAAAATGGCGGATAATAAGCCAAAAATGGTGTTTTTCACGATTTTCTCAAAAACGGCTCTAACGATTTTTTTTCAAACTTATACCCGAAATAGCCCTATATAAGCCCTATCCACTGTTATGAGTCTCGTTCCTAGCAAAATATCAGAAGATCCGCAGCATTGTTGTAAGAAATGGATTTTGCAATCTTGATTTTCTCGAAAATGAAATGAACAATTTTTTCAAATTGACACCCTATATATAGTCATTTATGTGCTCTATCAACTGAGTCCCCTTTGTGTCAGATAAGCAGCGGCGCCACCCCATACTGGAAAACTTAAGGTTGTGTAGGCTATCAATGTCACTCCAAACTCGCAACAAGGCAATCCGCATCAGGGTTTAAAGGAGACAAAAATTAAATTCGAAAAAAGTATTGGTGTTTCATAATAAATAATTGGTAAAATAGCAGAGTTATGGATTCGAATGATCAATTATCTATTCCACCTCTTTGATCCGATGTATTGGAATATTACAGAAAAAAAACTTTTATTCAAAATCCAAGTCAATTCGGCTAACATCTAGCCGAAGCGCCGACAGTTGCGAGGCATTTTGGGCTTGTAAAAATTTCAAATCACACACTCGATGAGCCGAAGCGCCGGCAGGCGCGAGGCGTCATCGGCGTGTGCGAATTTCACAGTATTGGAAGATGAGGAAGTAATAGCCTAATGAAATTTGCACTCGCTGATGACCAGGTATAGATAGGTTGTATATTGTATTACGCAAATGTAAATTGCAAGGAAAGTTGTGTGAGTGTACCACACCAGATTTTTTTCATTACTGTTGATCATGTCCGCTACACTTTCTTGTTGCACCAAAGAAAAGCAACGTTCAGATATAATTTTTTGTGATCAGAAGGTGTATCAGGGGCCGAAATTAATAAATGATCTCTGATGCAATACTAAAATAGAGTTTTGCCATCACAAAGTGTCGGCAAATGGATTGAGAAAATGTTGAATGGTTCCACAAGTGCTATGCACAATGGAGTCTGGCGTGTGAGCCAGCTAGCGGTGCATTCTTGGCTTGTATCTAAAATAAACCCCTCCTTTTATGGGGATACCAGGAAATTCGAACAACAATGAACAAAGTGCTTTCGAAATCTGAAATAATTAAGTGTGAAAAAATTATTACATGTACGTTTCCTATTAGGTCAAAATAAAATTTCATACATTACATTGCAGATAATGACTAACTTGCCCTATATAAATTAAAATAAACGTGCATATAAATTGGAATATTTTTGTGAATTTTGATTTTTGTTCGTTCAATTGACTGTTGACATCACTGAATACCACAGTAAAATAATTGTAGTTTGAAATTACATTGCCATTTTCGAAATTTTATCTGAATTTTTCATGATTGTTTTAGGTCAAGTCTTTCAATTACCTGTGAACTTTCATTGTCTGAAATCTAGAACATTATCCACACTGATAATATTGTATTGCAGCAAGTGGAGACTCAGTTGATGCAACACAAGAACTGCTGACCCTTGGTGCATGTAATATAATGGGATCGTTTGTGTCTTCTATGCCAGTGACAGGATCGTTTTCGAGATCAGCTGTCAACCATGCTAGCGGAGTTCGAACTCCAATGGGTGGCTTGTACACGGGTGAGTCAAAATCATGGCCAGAGTTTAACAATTCTAAATACTGTAACTTGTCTCATTTCTAGGTGAATTAGCTTCTAGACTATAAAAAGTCCAATAATTGGATTTGATGTTCTCAGTTCATTCCTAGTTCCGTACTATTCTCTCATCCAATTTACAAGAGCCTTCTCCTGATTATTTATCAGTTTTAATTTATTTTTATAGGCAAATTAATGGCATCATAATGACACCTTTATCTGCCACAAAAAAACTTGTCATCAAAGTAACTTGGTTGAATATGAATATAGAGGAAGTTCACAAAGAAGTACTATGCAATTACTCCAAAAGTATTTCTTGACTTCTAATACATAATGTATTTCTGTCGCAGGTTTACTTATTATTTTGGCGCTGTGGCAACTGACACCATACTTCTATTTCATTCCAAAAGCATCCTTAGCTGCTGTCATAATATGCGCTGTTATATTCATGATTGAATATGAGGTGGTCAAACCTATGTGGCGTTCTAGTAGTAAGTAGATTCAATTGCGTCATCATTATCATTCATTAATGATTTATGTCTTTTTTCTCATTACAGTCATGAAGCAATAAATTAACGAACCACAGCTAAAGAGAAACATCGATAGGAACTATGACTATTTATCGAAATTTGCTATTTATCACAATCAATGCCCTCTCAAAATCGTGTGTTTCAATTACTCAACGGGTCTCTTCTCAGAATTGCTAATAAATCATGATATTAATTACTCTTATCGTGATTATTCAATTAGGGTATTAGTAACGATAGTATTGTAAAATTGTTATAAAGATATTTTAGAAAAATTTTTCAGTGGTTTATATAATTCTCGAAATCTATACAGGGTGTTTCAGGAGGAATGTGCAATACTTCTCAGGCTGATTCCTTACACCAAGTAGACAAAAAAGTTCCATGGGACAAACCCTCAAAAACGCTTTGTTACCGAGATAACAATGGCGGAAAATTGAGATTTTTCAAAACATATTAATTTTTCTAATTTTCTAGAGGCTTTAGTGAGGTTCTAAAATAATCAATTCCTATGTAAAATTAGCTGAGGAATTGAATGAAACCAGTTCCAAGTTTTTAACGTTAGCGGTTATCGAGATAATTGAAAAAATATGCTAAAAAACGCCATTTTTCAACAATAAGGGTTATAACTGGATAAGGAATCATAAAATTGTATTTATTATTAATGGAAGTTGAAGAGAGTCGGATTCTAAACAAAAAGTTAAATGGCGGCGATTGTGTAAATCTCACCCAAATCTCAGAAATAGCGATCAAAAATCGCAAAATCGCTACTAAACACAAATTTATCACCCTTGTCAATTTTGCGATTTTTGATTGCCATTTCTGAGATTTGGGTAAGATTGACACAATCGCCGCCATTTAACTTTTTGTTGAGAATCCGACTCTCTTCAACTTCCATTAATAAAAAATACAATTTTAGGATTCCTTATCCAGTTATAACCCTTATTGTTGAAAAAATTGCGTTTTCTAGCATATTTTCCAATTATCTCAATAACCGTTGTAGTTACAAACTTTGAACTGGTTTCATTGAATTCCTCAGCTAATTTTACATAGGAATTGATCATTTTTGAACCTCACTATAGCCTCTAAAAAATTAGAAAAATTAATATATTTTGAAAAATCTCAATTTTCCGCCATTGTTATCTCGTTAACAAAGCGTTTTTTGGGGTTCGTCCCATGGAACTTTTTTGTCTACTTGGTGTTAGGAATCAGCCTGAGAAGTATTGCACATTCCTCCTGAAACACCCTGTATATTTATAAATTTATAATTTATATTATATTACCATACAATATTATTTTTCACATGAAAGGTACTCCCAAATCATGTTACGGCGAATATTTACTCCAATTTGATTCAAATAATAGAATTTTATCAATCAATAACTAAAAATATTTTTTTTTTAAGGAAAGGACTTGATACCAACTATCGCCACCTTTTTGCTGTGTTTGAGTGTTGGTGTGGAAATTGGAATCCTTATTGGAGTTGGAGTAAATATAGTTCTTCTCATCTATCCTTCAGCACGTCCTAGCCTCAACGTCGAGAAGACATTGGTGAGTATAAGTCTTTCATCCCCTTCTAGTATTCTCGAAAAATCTATTTACAACCTAAATATTACCCCAATGCTTTATAATTTCATCCTCTTCTATTCATCACTATAAAAAGGCCCCCTTAGTCATTCCTTGAATAATAATTTACCTATTTGAAATAACTAACATTATCCACTTTTTCTATATTCAAGTCAGATGGGCAAGTAATATTAATAAATAATTCAGTACCGTGTTCTAGAAAAATTTATGGTCGAAAATCCTCGAAAATTTAAAGGGCTAGTTGTTATTCATAACATTCATTGTTACCTATTAATTACTTTGAAACCATGGAAAAACCACGTTGATACGTTTCAAATTTTTTTCTTGATAGATTCATAAATAACTGTATTTTTAATTCACAGACAAGCAACGGACAAGAATATTTGCTAGTGACGCCGGACAATAGCTTGTACTTTCCGGCAGTTGACTTCATGAGGACTAAAGTGGGTAAAGTTGGAGTGAAACTGGGATCCAGTCATCTTCCAGTAGTAGTTGACTGCCGCTATATCTTAGGAGCTGATTTCACTGCAGCCAAGGTGAGTCAATCCCTAATATTTTAAGTAAGAGTTAATTTCGTTTCTAATTCCACTTTTGTCACACGTTACAAATAATGAAAAAATGGAGTACATTGAAGATCCAAATTCAAGTGCTCTTGGGATACAGATTGAGTGAATATGAGAATTTTCTCATTCAAACAGAATATTCGCCTCCAATATTTACCAACTTCTTAATCTAATAGAAAACCACTGATAGTATTTAGTTGCTGAGTAGAGTTCTTATTAAGTAGAAAACCGCTTAGTTGCTAAGTGAAACCAGTCCTCTAGTATAAGTAGAACTCGAATGTCTAAATTATCTCGAAAATAACTATTTATTCCTAGTTGATGCATAGAACTCCTTCATAGTTCTCGATTAGATAGATAGATATATGACTTTATTTTCCACTTTGTAACATTTCACAAAAGTTTTGAGGGCCAGCATTACTAATTAAATAATAACTAAGGTCCGGTTGCTCAATAAAGGTGGTTGCCAGGTGTTTCTGATGTTGAATCACAAACACTATGGACTGCTTTCGGATGGGCGACCAGAATGTGACCAAGGCAAGTGGAACCTACCCTTATGATACCCACAACGAAAGCCGTATTTACATTTTTATTACTAATCGAGAAACGCTCAATCTAGAGACAGCATTTAGTTATATATTAGAAATATGTAAAGGAAGCTGTAGTGTAAGCTTATTAAATTATCAGATTCTATTCTTATTCATACACGGGGAAATATCAGGAGTTATTCTCGCCCAATTCAATGTTTGACCTTGGTTCTGTAATGCTTTGAATTAATTTTTTATCCAACCTTATTGTTTACAGGGCATCGCTGCTCTCATCAAAGACTTCAATCAACGTAAACAACCAATCTATTTCTACAATCCCAAACCATCTGTCGTCGCAGTTCTCAAAGGAGTTTGTCTGGACTATTTCATACATTTGCAAACTAGAGAGGAACTATATAGAGTTCTTGAAGGTTGGTCACTATCGTATCATTCCCAAATCAACTAGAAGATAAATTATCAATCGAGAACGCAAGGGAGTTCCACCAAGAAACAATTCATTTTCAAAATGGTGTATGCTTTTCCGATTTTTTGAAACATTATTGATGAGAATGCTATTTGCGTGTGCGTTTTCCGATTACTGATTGAACCTTTGTAACTGTAACCTTTTTGCACTAAAAAAAATATTTTCACGGCTTTTATTGGTAGGAAGACCCTTAAGCCTGCTGTACTCAGGGTAAGTGTATACGTGTATCCACTGTATCGTGTATACAGCTTCTTCATACCAAGCCTTTCTTTCCTTGTATTGATAACTTTTGTTGAATATATCTGTATTACTTTTTCAAAAACGAAATTTGGTAATCCTGAACGTAGCCTATCAAAAGATTATAAAATCATCAGTCATAACAATCAATCTCAATAATTAATTATAAATATGGCATTTAAAAAAATATACCAACATTATTAGAATTTATTTGCAGGCCAGGTTGGCATAGTGGTCTGGGGCATTACAACCTCCAGTCCGCTGGCAATGCGTGGTTATGGGTTCGAGTCGCAGTAGGCATGATGTTTTACACCTCATCAAACACCCAAGCACTCAATATACATTACCCACGAACAAGCAAAAACTGCTCATGTGTATATCATCCTCAATTTAAATAAAAGTATTGAAACCTAGTTTCATAATTTTACAGAGCATCAACTTCAAAAGGATAAGTTGAAAGAAGAATCCAGAGCTGTTTCATTGGACTTGGAAATGAAAACTGATTGCCAGAGGAGAAGACATCACGCACAGCTGGACCACGATGATCCTATCAGCACTGATCCATTGCTGGATCCACTTGGCAAATCGTCTCTTGCCCCTATCATTCGACCATCACAGTTGTGAATTTGTTCCTCAAGGAATAGTTTTCCTTTTAAAAAAAACTAATTGTTAATACATTGATGAATCTATTACCTGTAAGTATTTTTTAAAGCTTTAATTGTCTTGCTGTGTTAATATCTACATTCACAAATTTATCTAGTTTTTCATTGACTTAATAGTCGTTAAGAGCTTTATGGTTACCTCATTTTATTATCATTGTGATTAAAAAAGACATTTTTTTATATCAATCAGCTGTTTCAATACTACCGTTTTATTTATCCTTTATTTATAAATTATTTGATTTAATTCATTTAACCGTGGCTACCCGTGTATTGCACCGGAGAAAAATTACAAGGCTTTGGCCTGGTCAGGGTTGGTTCTGGGCTGTGGGATCTGTTTGAGAATTTATGGCTTTTGGCCCGGCTAGAGTCGTTTTCCCGTCATGCCGGGGTATCTTATTAGCTTGGAAGGGCTGTATAGTGGAGTGAATATGGAATTGGCAACTAGCTGGTAGGCCTACCCTTCATGGGCTGTTAAGCCATTGACAAACAAATGACAAAATTAATCCTCATTGTAATCGAAATCTGTGAGAAAAATTTCAAGTTTGTACGTTATATGTGAGATGAGTTACCATAGCTTCCTTTAGTCTAATAGAAACCCCTGCCCCAATAAAATAGCAGCGTCGCAGCGTAGGTAGAATCTTCTCATATAATAAATAGCATCGAATACAGTCACACATCATGCATTTTGACTTGGTTTTTCTCTTTTTTAAGCATAATTTTAATGAGATATGATTATGACAATTTCCTTGTAGAATTCCTTTTGTGCTTTTTGTACTGGTTTGTGATAGAAATTAGCATAACAAATTGAAAATAAACAATTATATCTAAAGATAGCTATGAATCGTAGCAAGTCAAATGTGAGAATGCACACAAGAAACGCATCCACTGAAACTGCTGATTGAAAAATAATTTAAAAACAATTTCTATGCTTTTGAATTAACCAACTCTCCTACTCTACATAGTTGCACTTCTACGGCAATGGCCTCATATTAAAGGAAGCTATGGTTTTATTAACATATTCACATCCAAGCTCGTATTTTATTTTAAAAAATATAACTTATTTGGTAGTATGATAGTAGTAAAGTTTTAGAAAGTGTGTGCCTGTAATCTTGATTCTTTAATGGACACATCAAACTTGATGGCTCATCTGCAAAATTTCTCTAAACAGGCGAACCTCTCTTTTTCGCCGACGGACGCACTCCATTTTATCTCTTCTGTAGCTTTTCATCTGAACATAATTCATGGTGCCTACACACTTAGCCTACGTTCCTGTTAACCAGCAAAGGTTGGTTCTATCTACATGTGAATCTTTCCTGAGTTTCCTGTTCAATACAGTTTTGTCGGGCTTGACTTGGCTTACTAGGCCTACCTACTTTTATTCTTTATTCTTTCTTTACAATTGCGACTTGGTTCCCAAGTATTTTAAGCAAAGGATGAAGTGATGATGAATGATGAAGGTTTAAGATGTAGGTTATATGTCTATCTACAATGTCCACTTTCACTTAAAATTATAATTTCTCACTTCCAAAAATATTTTATCACAAACATTTTTAAATTTCGATAAAAGTCCACTTTTAAGTTCCAGAAATGAACAAGATAACCATAGGATTTCAATATTATGGATTCACTTTAAAAAATTTGCAGCAAATTAAAACAAACTCACTAGTAGCCATGGTTCAATTGCCTTGGATCAATCTATAATTCATTCAAATATCACCAACAAAAATTATCGCATTGGCAGAAGATTGCTTGTAAATTACTCAGTTGAAAAGTGGTGGTTCCTTCATTTGGTTAGAAAATTGATTACCTACTGTAGAAAAGCTCTTCGAAACTATGGAAATCGAATGAAAGTCTGTTCATTCAGTTACATTTATTTAATCAGTTTGATTTCTGTGATGCTCAAACACTTCCAAATCGCAATGTAAGTTTTCAATCAATGAATAAATTGCTGGCTAATTTGATTTTCCTTGTTGGGATAAGCAGTTATTTCGGAAGCTATGTCTGCGAGGAAGTTTTCATTACTTTTCCAAACAAAAAAATGCATTTTTCCTACCGTCTTCTAAAACAATCAAATGGAAGTCTATTTATTGGATTTTCCCAATACGAAACCATGAAGATATCATGAAAATAGCAAAGAATAATATACTCACCAGACGAGCAGGTATGAAAAAGGTCAGTAAGTTAGTTAAGGCGTGCTTTCCCAATCGTCTACGCCGCATACCACGTACGGTACCGGTACCAACTAAAAGAACTGTGCAATTGAGTGGAAGCTAGCTGAAATTTCTTTTTTTGTTCACTTTGAATGAGAGAGATTTTATAGAAAGAAACGAAGATGGAAAATTTCATGTTTATTTGTTTCCCATAGGTAATGTTTTTGTCGACTTTAGCCAATGTGTGCACAATTTCATAAGAACACGTTGTTTTCTTTGTACGACGTGCTTGGGAAAGCACCCCTTCAAAGACATCTAGAAATTAAAAAGAAAAAGACAGAGGTTGTCAATACCACTTTCGTATACACACTCAACTGGAAGATATTGATAAACTGCATAATTATATAAGTGGTATTGACAATAACATCTCTATCTTCCCAATATTATGAAAGAATACCTTATCTAATCACATGTAACCCATCACTTAAGATCTTGAAATTATTCCTATTGGCACATTTCGGCTCTCAAATAGTACATTACACTACAAGCACAGAAAGTAGGAGTTTACGGTATGAGGATAGTTTCCCGGGCGAGGCTTGCCGAGCCCGGGAATATGTTATCCGAATACCGTAAACACCTTTCTGTGCGAGTTGAGTACGATACTTTTTGCCACACTGCGAGAATAAGGATAATAAATATTGTATAAGAATGTTTGCGGCGATCGCTGATTTGAACTGAAGTAGGCTACGGCGGGAAAGCAGTACAGTGACTTGATAAGACAGTGTGACCATTGACTGTCACGCTTCTGATTGGCTGGCTTGATCATGTGGTACAAATCCGCCATGATGATTCCAAACAAACTCGAATCCCCTGTGGCTCCCATGCTATTTTTATGCTGCAAAATTGGAATTTCTGTATTTTACCGATTGTAAACTTCTTTTAATTGAGGGATTTTGATAAATTGGAATCATCATCTTGTAAGGTAAGCTATTTTTGATTTAGACATTGACTATGGATATAGTCAATGTATGTATATAGTAATGGACTTATATCCATAGTCAATGATTTAGAATAGGCTAATATATGTCAGTTCTAAGGCAATTTATGAAAGTCTTATACTTGCTTTCTTATGATGTGGTTATTTCATTATCAATAGTGAGAATTGATAATTTTGAAACATTTTATACAATTCTGATGCTCTCTTGAATTTTATAACAACCTTTCAAATTTTAAATTGATAAATCATAGTCTTTTATTCTTGACAGTTCAAATTTTTGAGTATAGTGAAGTGGAAATTGTGAACATAACCTTCATTTGGAGTATTTAACTAAATCTGAAAATAAGATGTTTTAGACAATTATCATTGTCTGTGTTTTATCTACTAAGAAATGTATTTTGTCAAATAAATGAATAAAATTAATGCACTTTTAGGCCATTGTTGTCATTCTTATTACTGCTTGAAAAATCTTTTTGATAGGCCTACATGAAGAAGAGGTTGGCTACAGTTATTTAAATTCTTGTGTTCTCATCTTTGTCTTGAAAAAAATGAATTTTCAGATTTAGGCTAGGCCAGAATTTTATAATATGTCTATGAACTGTTAAATTATACAACTTTATCAATCATATATTATAATTACACAGGGATTACTCGATTAGTCCAGTGCTCGATTAGTCCAGTCCCTATCCTACATTAAGAAACTGAAAAACTGGACTAATCGAGGCACCTGGACTAATCGAGGCGCAGGGGTTTGATTAATACAGTGACTCGATTAGTACAGTTCTTCAATTAGATGAGCGAGTGCCTCGATTATTCCAGAACTGGACTAATTGAGGCACTGGACTAATCGAAGCCCTGTGTCTCGATTAATACAGTGCCTCGATGGGTTGGGTAAATTCACTATTTCGACAACTCGCTGTTTCAGCCAAAACACCGAACTGTCGCCAGGGAGGTGACTCGCTATTTTTCTGTGACGGGTGACTCGCTGTTTTTGTGTGATCGCGCTGCCTGTCGGCAACTCGCTATTTTCCCCGCTAGCCGCCCACTCCATACAAGACCGTGTCAAAGATTACCGACTAAAAACCCGCTAATTATTAAGTGGGTCAAGAAAGTGAGTGGGACATAATCGAGTGAGTAGCCCAGTCAAATGGTATAGTCTGACCAAACAAAGAAGAGCCGCTTGCATGATGTAAAAATGACTCCAGCTTGGTCAATATTGATTTAAAAAATATCAATTTGATCTCAAATTGTAGGGAACGATTTGATCTACTATTGAGACCACATTTATAATTCTTTCAAAAATATTGACCAAGCTGGAGTCATTTTCACATCATGAAAGAGGCTCTTCTTTGCTTGGTCGGACTATATGTCCAGACGGGTGTTTTAGGAAAGCGGTGCAAAAGTTTTTTTCTTGACAGTTTCATAGGTATTAGGACGCTGAACTTGAATATAATATTTGCATACTCCTCAGGGGATGGCTTCACCCCCAAAATTCCAAAAAACCATTAAATTTTGTGACTTCTTTGAGGTTTTCTTTTTTTTGTGAAAACTAGTCGGTTTATCAAAAAATGTGTTCCAGTACAAATTGAAGAAAACAAATTTAGCTACAAAATGAGTGGTCACATTCGAACTTTGGATCAATGACTGCCAAGCTATGAACCGTCAAAAAAGCGGTAGTTTTTGAGCTTCTATGGAAAAAGTCAGAATTGCTCACTTAAACTTGCTACAACTTGAAACCAGATGAGATATGTAGAAAATTCACATATGAGGTGAAAGTACAATCCATTCTGAACAAGTTCCACCTTTTATTTTTCAATTTACCTCTAGGGTGGGGGAACAGTCGTAAAATAAAAATTCTATGACATTCAACAAAAACTGCCTATTCTATGGTATCACCTTTTCAAGCCTATCTGAAGCAATATATCGACGTTTTTGGCTATTATGTTTTGAAAATGACTTTCGTTATACATTTATACATTAGTTTTTGCAATATTAATTGAGTCTGGTAGTCAACTACCATCTCCTACCCCTCTACTCTCACCACTTCCCAACATCCCTATTTACGTCTATCACGTCAATCTATTCATGTACAGTACTGTATTATCGATTATTATGGCAAATGCTCATCACAAGAAGCCATTTGGATTTATTTTTTGAAGTATAAAGTATTCTGGGGAAGCGATTCAATGACTTTTTGTACCATGATTTAGCATCCAATAGCATGGTTAATAAAGTTATAGGCTATTTAAAAATAAAAATCCAAGTGGTTATTTTTTATAACTTGATGTTAGCTGGCTTCCAATTGAGGTATTGTAGCCTATTATGTATCAAGCCTCTTTTTATGAATTTATCTCTATGATGACATAATATTCAAGATTAAAATCACCATATCATAGCCTATATATGTTGTTATAGAGGAACAAATTTCAAAACATGAGGCTTGATATACTTAATACCTAATACACCAATGTTGAAGCCACACTAATATTTACAACAATCCTCCTGGACTTGTTGTAGTCATTTATTATTAATTTGATGAGTTTAAGATGATGGTTTAGTGAGAAAACGGTTATTTGATTGAATAGTTTTTGACTGTGATCTCAATTGTGATTATGATTGATTTTTAATTTTATTATAAATGCCAAGGTAATTTGATTATAATGTAATGTAAAGTACCTTAATAAACTCTATCAAAACCTTAAGTTGAGTGTTATCAATGGATGGAGAAGAAGCCAAGTTACAAATATGTGTAATTCAACCAATAAACTTATCATCATCACTCAGTGTAATTAGTGATTAGATATAGCAAAGACGTCAGCTTTGAAGTTTGAAATTTCAACTAGGAGAATGGAGTTGACTTAAAAAATTCGAGTTTATCAATATAGGCCTATTTGAATTTGAAAAAAAAAATATTTTAAAGGCTATATTGAACTCAAATTTGTACAATACCGTTCTAATGTTAATATTGAGTTTAGTCACTGATAAAATGGATATCAGTTCTAAAATTATTGAATATCTTAAATTAAATATAACTCTTGCTTTTTTGTTTTTTCAGCGATTTCTACTATTGTATGATTGCAGAGTCTTCCTCTCTTTCCTACAGTCAATTTGTTAATGGAAGAATAGCCTATCATTTTAATTATTTTTAGCCGTAACTATCATTTAGTGATTAATCCTGTATATGACAGGAACAAAGTCTTTTAATAAGATTCTGAGCACCATTCTCAGCTTTGAAAATCAGTAAAATTAAATACAGCAACGTGTTTACCATCAATTAGACTATTAGAGTAAGAGTAACTTACTTCAGAGATTTTCCTGGTAAATTTATTTTCTTATCTCATAGAAAATAATGTCTAAGAACATTATACATATACTCATAATAAGAAATAATGTAAAAGCTTGGTAGGGGTTGGTTCTACGTATTATTCTATCAAAGACAATAAGAATTAAGAATAGGCCTATTGTGCTAGTTACTCTATGCTATTACTCCTCTCTAGTTTAAAAAATGTAGAATGCTCTACTTTTTGAGTAGTAGTGAAGTTAATATTGTGGTAGTTATCCATGTTAAATGAAAAGACAAAATGTTGTCAAACCACTAATTTATTTAAAAATCGAGAAATTCTGGATTTTTTATAAATTAAAGAATTAAGAATCCTTATTTTATCCTTTAAATTCAATAGCAAGAGATATGATTGGCCACAGCTGATCGACTGCGTTCCAGTTGCACAAGTATCAACACACCGCAAGACATTTGCGGCACATCCCTTGCACTGTTGATATGCGGATTTATGAGAGTTTGCAAAACTATGGTGGAATTGACCGAGCTGACCAATCAAAAGTGACACTGTCAATGTCCACACTATGATTATTATATACCGTCTCTATAGTTATGACGTTTCTGAAGCCCACAAAAAACGTTATAAAAAATTGAATCACAGGAAATTGAATACTGATGCTTCTATGGTAACGTAATCAACTATTTTTTGGGGGCTCCAGAAACGGCATAATACTATCAATCTTCTGTGCATCAGGCTTATGATACCTACCGTGTATTCTAGTTTCCGTGGTTCTAACTGATATTTTTCACAAATTGAGATTTTAATGCATTATGGTTCTATTTTACTTCTAGCAGATGTTTTTCAAAGTTTCAGTTGCAAATTATAAGTAGTTTTTTATAAAGCAAAACAATTAGGTTCTATGTCCAAAATACCAAATGCAAAATTCAAGAAGGTTCCATTTTGTACTTGGAATTATATTGATCTAGGAAGCCTCAACATAAAATTCAACAAAGTTCTATGTGCTACATGGAACCTTGTTGTTGAAATTTTACTCTTTCATACTGAGAACATGATGGTTGTGATAGGCCTATGGTACGTCAAGAGTTTAGCTTCTCTTCATTTTATTCTGCTCTACTTTTTGTTCATTATGGACATTATTGATGAAGATAATATACTACTTCGAATGCTTGATATTGATGGGCATAATATAAATAGTAATAAAAGATAACAATAATATAATAAAAAAGTTATTCATTATCAGCATATTCAATTCAATTATAGTCTTGAAATTTGTTCATTGTTTTATCATTAAATACAAATATTAGAATTCAAATTACTAGGTATATTAATTTGTAAATAGGTTTTATTAAAATTTATGAATAAATTTATCTTATACAATTTATTGTTTTTGTAATAAAATTTACTTTAATGGATCATTTGTGATAGATCAGACAAAATCCAATAAGGTTTTAATCAATTGATAGAATTTTAATGCATAACAAATCAAATCAATCTCGAATCATAAAGGTCCTATATCTAAGAACAAGAACCGTGTTCTAATGAGAAAGTGATTTACCAGATCATCATGGTTCCAGCTTTAAGATGGAACATTGTTGAATTTAACTACGCCACAGCCACGTTTACACCAGAATGTTAATAACTTTTTATAGTGAGTTAGTTATAATAATATACTAGTAGTTCTGTGAATAGTGGACCTCACGAAGTCACCCATGGATGGGGCATTATTCATGAAGGGTTTGATTATTATTCTGTTGAGTTTCATTAATTGCATGCGTCATTGCATGCAAGTAATAATAAGCTGGTTAAGCATGAATAATTCTATAGTGTGAGCTCTCCTATGTTTAGAAGTATGAATGTATATAGTAATATTTTAGTATGGAAGTAGTACCTTTTCCTTTCATATTATCCTTAAAATGCAATATTTCAAGAAACCTTACATATACATCAACGCGCAATTTCAAGAGGAACATTCCTGTCAAATTTCATTAGAATCTATTGCCGCATTTTGTTGTAAATGCGGAACAAACAAACATAAAGAGAAATGCAAAATTGTTGTCTTGAATCTAGACCTCACTTACGTTCGGTCAAATACGTTATTCAAAAAAGTTATTAACAATTCGGTGTAAATGTGGCATTGGCATTAGAGCAACAAGGTTCCACCATAATTTTAAAAGTAATTTTTTACCTACATCCTACATAATGATAACTTTAAAAAATATTTGACATATTTTTTATCTATTTAGAGTACGAAAATTCATAAAAACACACATTGAATATTTTAATATCATTCCCTTTCATTCTTTACTGCAGTACCCAATTTGAAATTCTGCTCTCTTGAAAAGTTGAGGATTTGGCATTTAGAACCCTAATGTTTCAATCCCTTGAATTATTAATAGAATCATATTGGATAATACTGTATATGAATATTTGATAGTATGTATTTATGAGTTATTTTAATTTCTCCACTACATAGATGATTGTCCTTTTGTTCTCTATAATCAATTACTTTTGTACTAAGTTTCTTTCACTTGATGTTTCTCATCTTCATTTTTCACATTTACATTTTTCCTCTCTAGGTTTCTCTTGCCAAGTACACAAATCAATCAAATAGAAATAATCTATTGTGGAAGACATCGGCATCAGCCCCAAATAGTGATATTAACTTTACTAGGAAACGCACCAATAATTTGTGTCCCTCAATATAGAATTGTTCTGTACTCGAGAAATTGGCAAGACAAAGCTTTTTGTTAGTAAAGAAAAAGATAGTCATAATGTGTGTGTAGGCAAGAGACACTCAATGATGGTTAGCTGTCGCATCTGTTTCTAGAAAATCATGTTCAAGTGGCGAAAATAAAATAAACAAAGACAGAGAAGAATTATTTGTATTCTCTATTCTCTGCCGTTTGCTCTGTCACTTCATTATCCCTACTGATACGCTCTCACTCACTCTTTTTGCCACACGCGCTCACTCTCTCTTGACTGTTCTACAATATTATTTGTCAGTTACCTCTAGTTCTCCTTCAAGTGGAGTTAACAACACCCGGCGGCAACCCTTGATCTTCTGCCTGAATAATTACTAAATCCAGCCTATTGACCGAACCAGAACTTTCTAATTCCAACCACACATTACTCTTTGAGAAGAATGAAAAGGGTCTCATTTGTCATAGATAAAAATTCCATAGTTACAGAAACTGCTTCTTCTTCCTGTGAGAACAATATGGCAATATTAGCAAAGATAGTATAGTATGTACAAGCCAGTGGCGTAACTAAGCCATTGAGCACCCCCGCGAGCCGAGTGGGTTCATTGAATTCCCGAGCTAAATTTACATGGGAATCGATTATTTAAGAACCTGAGTAAAGCCACCAAAAAATTAATATCTTTTGAAAAATCTCGATTTTCCGCCATTGTTATCTTGGTAACAAAGCGTTTTTGGGGGGTTTTTCCCATGGAACTTTTTGTCTACTTGGTGTAAGGAATCAGCCTGAGAAGTATTTCACATTCCTCCTGAAACACTCTGTATATTCTGTCTTGTTTATCAAATCGTAAAAGTTGGGTCAGGGGGAAAAAGTTTTAAGAACACTGTACTCTAGGACTATATTTTCAAGTTATGTATAATAAGTCTGAATTAAAATATAAAAAGATTTAAAAATATAAATTCATTAGAAAATTATTCAATTATTATTAATTTTTAAAAATTTAATTTTAATAAAAATCCATTTCTTTGCAGTCAATTACATTTTTAAAGTGGCGCCCCCAGAAGCGCGCCCCCCACCCGCACTGCGGGGGCTGCAGGGGTGCTATTCACGCCACTGGTACAAGCAAAGATGACCCTCTGGCAAAATGGCAAGAAAATTACTCCATCTCGGTCAATATTGATTAAAAAATTATTGATTTGGTCTTAATCGTAGGAAACATTCTAATCTACAATTTGAGACCAAATCAATATTTTTTTAAGTCATTTTCTCATCTTGCCAGAGGGTCTTCCTTGTTTGGACAGACTTATGCAGGCCCATTTCTATAAGTGGGCAAGATGCACAGTTGACCAGGGGCACAAGAGCTCAGGAGATCATTTTTGTAACTGTGATTTGGAATGATGTAGGTATTGCAAAGAGGGGACAAAACAAGAGTATTCATAGTGGAATTAAAAAAAAAATTGTTTGGGGCCACTTACGTGCTGGAGTTCGTCTATGTTTTTGAGGGAAAAGGGTATAGTCTGCCCACACGCGCTTTGAGGGTTACATTCTGCAAGCTTAAAACCTGATATTCTGTACATAGAATTTATTTTTTCACATTATGCTCAGTGGTTATTGCTGTTTCAATCCGCGATATCCAAGATAAGTATGAATGTGTTAAGATTCAATCAATGAAGCAATTAATTCATTAATCTCGCAAAATTCAAATTCAAAATTGTTTATTAATAAAAAATTATATATTCCCAAAAATATAAGTACTTAGATAATATGATTATTCTCACCGCATGGATGATTTGTCTGTGTGCAGGGAGGAAGATAATAAAAGACTATAATGTTGTATGCAGGACCTATACAGTACACTAGTGAAATAAAATGATAAATTGCCTAATAGTACAATTAAGTTTATCTAAAATGATTCTGCAATTTTTTATAAATATTGTATGCCTATCTTGAGTTGTGTAAATATTAAATTTTGTTAATCCTTGGCCTGAATGTTTTGTCTTCTCCCAATTAAATTTGCTATCCTTTTCCAATTGGGTAAAAGTGAAAAAAAAATACTGACTTGAAAATGATGCTCATTTATTATGTGAGTTGCAAGTAAGTTATCAGAAACAATTTGCAACAAATTCTGGATCAGATTGCTACCACACACACTGCTCAGGCGCAAAGTGCTGTATGTAGACCAAGAGATAGGAGAAGAAACTGAGTACACTTGTTTCCATCATCTACAGTATACAAAATCTTCTATTTAATAGGCCTACCGTATAATATATAGGTACCTAATAATACAAACTATGTAGTGGACCATATATTGATGGTCTAATTGATCTCTCAATTACAGATTACTCATTACTGTAATGACATACGGTAACTTGAGGGAAGAGATGTGAAAAGAGGTCATGTTCGTGTACAAAACTGGGAATGATAGATAGGCCTACTTCTCGAAAAAATATATTCGATGTCAAGAATTAGCAGAATTTAAGCCTATTATTTTCTAAGCCTATAATTTAAGCCTATTTCCAGACTTTCTAGCCTGCTTAGCGTACATGGCTTATCAACGATTAATTGGAAATATAAGATATATGCCAAACTTGCGTTAAAACATCAAATTCTCGAACCAATATTCACCGAGTTTTTTATAGATCACAATGTTCCCCACAATAATTTGAAATCAAATTCATGATTCTCGAACCAATATTGACTGAGCTGCATAGACTTGCGTCGAAGTATATCAGGTATCAGACTAGCGTCAAAGTTTGCATGCCCCTCCTAGACAGATGAGTTTTATTGATGGCGGACTGTGGCACGAAACAGCCAGTTGCCTGACCTGGCCTGCCGAGCTGCAATAGCCAAAACGTGATTTCGCTTATTCTAAAAAAACACGCAGTTGTCCAAACAGCGAGTCACCTCCCCAGCGACAGTTCGGTGTTTTTGGATAAACAGCGAGTTGTCGAAATAGTGAGTTGCCCCGTCCCGCCGCGATTAGTACAGTTGGCGTACTGAATTCGTACCAGGTGATGAATCCATTATATGCGTTGACAAGGAATTGACTATAACTAGATAGCGTCAAAGTGGTCGTCTAACAAATTTCAAATACAACCAAGGCGGCGCGGCGCGATCTTTGAATTATGTTGCAAATGACAATAGCTTGGTTTTCATTATACAACCATGTTGTATTTATTTATAATGTAATATTCTGTATAATTTACCGGTATCTTTCAACTTATTATATTTGTTAAATCTATTAAATTAGGCTACTGCTATTAGAAATTCGAGATTCAATATTGTTTAATTTATGGAAGTGACAGTTTGATTAATTAATATTAATACTTTTATGATTTACAGCAGTATTTGAAATCTGTATTAGTAATTATTCAGAAACTGAATTATTGTATTCATGGAACTAAAAATCTAATGAACCAAAAAACCTTTAAATTTGGCTCTCGATATGTGACTTTATTTACCATAATTTTTTGTATTGAAATGTTAATACAATTTTAATGTTATCAACAGTCTTGAGGGTGGCCGTGGCTGAGTGGGTTAAGTTCTGGAGTTAAAGCCACTAAGATATTATTGTATTGGAAGTATTCAAATTATACATTGTGAAAGCGTATATCATTGTCAAGAATATACGCAGAATAAACGCTTATATAAAATAAAATTGTTAATTAGAGTGAAGATCTGTACGATTAAAAAGCCTATCTGTATTGATATATGTTTAAGGAAATCTTCATAAACCCAATGCTGCGTTCAGAAATGCGAAAATATTAATAAATAATCTGTTATTAGTTTGATAAAGAAAAATAAAATGAGCATTCCAAATTTAGTTCATTATCTAGGTAGATCACACGGAACTTCTTAAGTTTTCATTGTATAAAAACAAGAAATCCGAAAAATATGAATAATTTTTTTGTTTGTTGTCAGATTGACTTGAATTTTTATGGGGAGGACACTAATATGGAGAGGAATGTTCCTGTTTTTAGTAGAATTTTTCCATGGCTCCTCCACCCCCCTCCCAGATCCGAAAAACCGTTCGGGCGATTTCATTAATTTTAAATTTCCCGGCTTAGAAAGACTTGACGTGATGGCATGTGATTGGTTGATAATTGCATGCAGACGAAAAGAAAACTTTCTGGAAAGTTGGGAAAAGAATTCCAGCTTGGTCAATATTGATTCAAAAATTATAAATTTGGTCTCAAATTGTAGATTAGAATGTTTCCTACAATTCAAAATTAGATTGATGATTTTGTAACAATATTGACCGAGCTGAAGACATTTTCCCATCTTGCCAGAATGTCTTCTTTGCTTCTTCTCTGTGTGCAGTGTTATCTTAGATCAAACGATCAAGGCCTTTCGAAGTTCCGAGAAATCTAGTATGCACATGTCTGTCCAAGCAAAGAAGACCGTGTGGCAAGATAGGAAAGTGACCCCAGCTTGGTCAATATAGGTTCAAAAAATATTGATTTGGTCTCAAATTGTAGATCAGAATGTTTTCTACGATTGAGGCCTAATCAATAATTTTTGAACCAATCTTGACCGAGCTGAAGTCATTTTCTCATCTTGCCAGAGAGTCTTCTTCGCTTGGACAGACTATACTAGGCTACATCATTATTCTATAGTATTATTGCTGATAGAGATGAAGCAAAGAAGGCATTTTGGTAAGATGGGAAAATAATTTCAGCTTGGACAATATCGGTTAAAAATCATAGATTTGGTCTCGAATTGTAGGAAACATCCTGATCTTCAATTTAAGACCAAAATTTTACTTTTTGAACGAATATTGACCAAGCTGGAGTCATTTCTCCATCTAGTCAGAATTTCTTTCTTCCTTGGACAGACTACAGTAAATAGCGAGAAATTACTACAATGATTATCAGACTCTATAAATGAGTGCAATTTCGCTTTCATTAAATTAGATTAATTACTCATATCAGTCTCTTTATCCTGTTGGTCAAGTGTAAGGCAGGACTTGGTCCTAACTTCGCCGTTTCAAGGCTGTAACGAAGTAGTCATATTTTATTATCTATAATTAATGTACATGGATAAAGTTATTCTATTCACCTTCTCTCATTTTACTCTCTCTTTCGCTCTCTTTAACCTCTCCTCTCTATCTCCTCTCTCGTTTTATTCTCTTGATCCTTCTCTCTCATTCTTTTCAATCATTTCACTGCCTCATTCACTTTTCAATCCACTTTTTCCTATCTCTTTTCTCATTTTACTATTCTCTCTATTTCTTATCTCATTTACCCTCTTTATCCTGTGCTTTCTCATTTTACTCTGTGCTTTCTCTCATTTTACTCTCTCTTCTCTCTACTTCTCTCTATCTTTTCTCCTATTTTACTCTTTTCATCATCTTCTCTCTTTACTTTTATACCCCCTCCATCCTCATCTTCCTATCTCTTCTCTCATTTTACTCCCTCTATCTCTTCATTCATTTAATAAAAGCCTATAGAAGCATTATAAAAGCGTTATAAAAGCATTCGTTGCGACTCGTGTGCAAGTGGGAACATATATGTCCGTATTTTATACAATTATGATATAATTGTATAAGTATACATATATTATACAATAATGAAAAATATAACTTAGTTGATAACCATATGATTACAATAATAGTTTGTAATCATTTTTAATGGAATCATGACTTCGATCCTATTATTTACTAACGTAGTCTACAGTACAGCTAACGTCAAATAGTTAGACAGTTGGCGAATGACTGTTATCAATATTCACCTCTGTCAGGACAGTCTGAAGCTGTCTTCAAAGGCGAATAAGTATAGATGAGGTCACTCTCTCTTCTATGTACTTTCTCAGACAGCTCGTCGATTGTCCTGAGAGAGCTGAGAATTGATAATAGTCATTCGCCAACCGCCTAACTATTTGGCATCAGCTATTTTATTTCAATCTTATATTTAAATGTAGTCTACAGTGTTATTCTCAGATTTTTTATGAATTATCAAGACCATAACGTATATGTCTTTTGATCTTGCGGATATTGAATGATTATTTCTGGAGAAAAGCCAAGTCAATAGTTTAGAGAGGTTGATAGCTATCGATACCCCACAAACTTTTCCTGAAATGAAAAATAATAACAACTCAACCATCCTTTGATCTCCAAAGAACTTTGTTTTTTTCTGATGACGTACTCTGTAGTCAGGCCTCCATTCAATTCCATAATATGTTAGTTATAAAAGCTTATAATATTATATCTTATCAAGATAATGTAGGCTATATTGAAAGTATTCAACATTTTTCAAGATCATTTAAAGGCACCCATAACCAAATGAGATAAGGAAGCACCCTGAATGTTCTCTTAAGCTTAAAGGAATTAATTATAGTTAGCCAGCATTTTTGAGAAATGAATTATACAAGAATGAATACGGTACTTGTGGTAGGTACTTAGTAGTAACTTAGCCTACATACAATGATTCTTAGCACGGGAGGAGTAAATAATATAGGACTAATAGCAAATATAATTTTAGATTTCAAGTACCTAGCTGAACATTCATATTATAGGCTAACTTTTGCGCTCTTCAAAATGAACTGTGGAGCCAAAATTTGCTGCCAAAATGACGCTTCCTCCTCAAGTCTTCAATACTCTTGCCTTGCCTGTTACGGAGATTTACTTACTCCTTTGGTCTTCCACATGGATCAGTGTCTGAGGAGTCGTCCTTACCGTGTAGTGGGGAATTTTATATAATTCTACTTATTTATTGCAAGAGAAATAATTTTAAAATTTTGAACTTTGATGGCATCTTCCACATAGAATTTTCTCGGGAGTGCCTCTTATTCTCAGTAAATTCTCAGAAATCATATCTGAACTATATTTTTTAGAGTACCTCATTGTATACATTCCGTGGAGGTTTAATGTTTTCTTTGTACTAGTTTCCTTACTGAGAAATAAAAATTTATTATTATTCATTTATTTTTCCCGTGGCTATTTTGCTACCGGTAACCCCCTCCCCATCCTCCAATTTATGAAATTGAGAATGCAATTTATACAAAATTGATCATACATTCCTATTATACAAGAGTTTTTACAAGAGCACATTCATTTAGCCTATATTCCAAGTAAGCCTACTTGTTGTGAAATTCAAAGGTTTTGACTTGGATTTTCAAAGACTGAATTAATCTACCCCTTTTTGGTACGTATCAGCTATAAAAGAATAGATCAAAATTCAACGTGTGACCTCAAATTTTCCAAGTAATTTTATTGACTATAATCTTTAAGGTGGTGCATTCAAAAATAAAATAATTTTTTTAATTTTTTTTTTCTTCCTCTAATCTATTGGACAGGTTCTTAGAAACTTATTTATGTAATAAATTTCTTTTCTATCAGCTTCCAGTAGCTCACAATAGGGCTCTAAAAGTGGCTTTTTTTAGGCAAATGGTACACACACCCTACAAAAACTACAGAATAGAAAAATTTGAAAAAAATATGCAAGCCTCCTCTTCACTACAGTAAAACATTTGACAACTTTGTTTATGAAAATCTCAAAAAATTAAAGTGTATATGCATTTTAAACACCTTTTTTAATATTAAGTGTTTGTTTAATAAACTTCAAATTTAGTGCAATTTTTAGCGCTGTTCATGATGGATAAACTTGATGCTCACACTAATTTCATGAACACAATAATAATCACTGATGTGTGTACCTTTAAAGCGCGGTTTTATGCTGCTATGCTCGGCACGCACACATTGGATGATTATACAGCGCCCGCACTCGCACGCTCGGCAGGAGCGCAGCCAGGCACCTTGCCACTCCCCCATTCCTCCTTCCCTTCCCTACCCGCTACTTGTGACTCATGCCTAGCCTGCCTGCTCAGTTCTCAATCAAAAGTCAAAACCAGTATTGGGATGAAATAACGCTGTAGCTACAAAATACGGCAGCCGGTTCTATTCAACACAGGGCAAATAGCATATCATGCACCATTTATCTGGGAAAATTTCATATTATACTCTGGGTGCCAATAGGGGTAACCTTTTTTTTAGGTATCTCATTGATTTTTTGATCGATTATCATTATGATAGATTTTGATGTGTAGATTCCGAATCCAAGTGATTCCAAACCGTAAAAGTTGTGCTTTTTTGTAATTCAAGATGACCTAACCAAATTTTGGTTCCGTTTCTAGTCTACTGCAATTTCCGTCAAAACAAAGAGTTGGACGAAAAAAATCATATCTATCTTTTTTTTTTGTAAATGAATTTCCAAAGATTATGATATCAAGTTCATATCTCTATCTTCATCAGAAACCGAGTTACGATTTTCCAAAAAGAGGTTAATTTTCAAGAAAATTCGAATTTGATATTTGTTTGCTCAAATCTTTTGATATATTGATTTTAATTGTGTAATTCAAAATCCCCCTGAGGATAATTTTGTCCTCTACAATTTTAGACCAAGTAGACCTTCCTTTGTTGTATAGTTTTTGAACTAGAGAAGTAAAAAGATATCTTGTATTTAAAAAAACGTATTATTAGGAAGTACACATGATCTCCAAAACAAATCTATAATATACATGATTGTATTGAGATTTTACTCGGTTATAAGGTCTCAAATTAAATAAATAATAAATAATATGTTGAATTTGGTCAAAATTTAATCTACTATTGCCGATCTACTATTAAAACCTCATTTATAATTCTTGAATAAATATTGACCAAGCTGGAGTCATTTTTCCCATCTTGCCAGAGGCTCGTCTTCTTTGCTTGAACAGACTGCTCTCTGATTGTTTTGATATAGTCAAGCATAAATTCGCCAATTTTGTTGGAGTCTGCTATGCATTACAACTATAAGGATCTCGAACTTGCCCCCCCCCTTAAAATAAGCATGCACTAGATAGAATGCTATTTTCCTGAAAAAGAGTATTTTATTATTTGTAGACGGGCCTTTAAATTCTAATTATATCTTCGAGTTGAAACGTAAACACTTTACATAGTATAGTGTATATATATAGTTCGTATTGATAAAATATTGTATAAGGTATGTTTGTTTATGAAACAAAATTCCAGACGAATATAATTGCAGTTGGCGTCTGTTGAGCATTGCATTTTTTCATTTTATTGACAAAGTAGCTTCCCATGTCCTCCATAATAGGAAATACAGTATTATAATTTATAATTCCACTTAGTACTTTTTCCACAGTGCAGTAGGTTACACTGTCGTTCAAATCATATTTATAAGTTGTGCCATTGGCGTGAAATTTGGGGGGAATTGGAAATTGTTGGGGAAATTATAAACTATCAATTTCTACATGTAAAATACCAAATATTCCACTCAAATTGAAAATGTATTGTGTTGAGTCTCCTCTAGAATAACTATAAGAATAACCTGAATTATCAATTTTCGAATAAAAAATTATCCGTTTTCTTGAAATGGAAAAACTCCATAAAAATTCAAATGATTTTACTTTATTTTACGTGATTTTGAATTATGATATTCATAATTTGCATTATATATACATGGTAATGGTATGATGGTTCATATTATTTTGTTGATTAGCAAATATTATGAGCTTAGTTCTATCGATTATTGATTCATTAATTTCATAATTTATTGTTCATTTGTTTGATCAATTGAGCTTCATTAAAAAAATACCGACTCGTAATATAAGTACGAATAAAACTTTAAAAATTACTCTTCTTCAATTTCTACCTTGTACACTTCAAAGCATCTTACCAAGCAATAGGGAGGGAGAGAAAGCAATCCATTGTGGAAGCTCAAAAAAATTAAAATAGAAAAAATAAATAATAACAATTAAATAAAGTATTTTTATTATTAATACTCAGAGTATGGCTTTTAATACTAGGAGACTCAAGGGTTGATCCAATTTGCCATATAACCTAATGAAACATGTAGCATATAAAATAGTTAAAATAGAGAACCATGTAGGTTTCATATTTTTTCAAAACGTTATCCAATATTGAAAATTTAACACGTCACAAAATCAGTTGAAAATGAAGGAGAATAATAACAAACATTGACTTGAAATCTAGAGCACTTTGAAATTTTGTCATGACAACCGAAAATATAATATTAAAATGAATATTTCAATTATTTCTTTTAATATTATTGTAATACCTCTTTTCATTTCTCATTTCTGTCTATTAATTTTAGTATTATAAAAAAAAACTTATGAAGATCTCATAAAAAGTGATTGAATACAGCCTATGCGTGGTTGCTGTGCATCATTAGAACCAGGATATATAATTTGTTAAGTGAACCAAAATGTATTTTTTTCTATTTACATTGTAGTTACTGTATTGAAATGTCGGGAATGAAGCGATAAGGTCATACGGATAGAAATTCAGCAAGCCAATTCAGCCGGCTCGGCTTTACTCTGCGTTAGCAGTTTCAGTTTTTATTTTACTGGTTCTAGTCCCACTCCGAAACCGTGCGTTGTGAGTGAGAGAGAGCACAGAGAAGGAAAGTTCTGCAGAGAGAGCGTGTAATTTTTCATGGAGAGGGGGAACCTTACTACTACATACACAACAGTGTCCAGCAGCAAGTGAATAGTGACGCTGGAGCGACCTAGCGGAATTAGTTTGTCCCTAGAGCTAATCGCTCCACGTTAACTGAATATTTTTTCCATAAATAAACAATATCAATTGAAAAATCAGAAACAAAAAATTACCAAAATTTAAGGGTTTTTTCAATTTTTAAGGGTGAAGCCGTGCCCTAGGATGGCAGAAAACTTCAATTTCGGATTCAGCGCACTGGAATATAGTCATAATATAAAACAATTGGAAAAAAAACTTTTGCACCACTTGTCTGACAAAACTACCATTATTTTACTGGGCTATCATATCATCAGAGTTTTACTGGAAACCTGACGTCAGAGTTTGCAAGCTACTTGAACTGATCGATAACTTCTCAGGGCCGGATTTAAGAGTATGCCGCCTATAGGCTAAATGTAAATTTGCCGCCTCCCTGAGGCTTATACCAGTGAATATAAAATATATATCTCTCCATATTCTTTGCTTATACTTTGCTTATTCAGAGTCATTATGGGTTAAGGGGAATACGTGGGTAAGTGGCTGACAGTCAGAGTCAAATCAGTAGTAAGATATATTTACATGTAAGTTCTCGCCACTCCCGACAATAAGAATATATTTTCGTAGTAGGTATAACACAGAGGCAAGTTTGTAGTTTTTTTCTAGCTTCTTTCAAGTTATACGTTTTGAAAATATATTAATGTACGGTACTTATTCCTGGATGAATACCTATGATCACAGTTTTACTTATATTTCAATTCACAAAAAAGTATAGGCCTATCAAGGGAGCAAGGGCATATCATTTCAAGGCGTACAATTAAAAATTACAAAATTATTATAATACAGAGTATAATTGCTCAATTATAAAATCTTTACATAACGTATTGGAGGGTTGAAGATTGTTACGAACAACAAAGTGAGGGATCTGTGCTTCAAATTGGAATTGCAGTGAACTGTAATAAATGTTTTTTGTAAATAAAGAATATTTGAAAAATATAGAGAGTATACTTATTCTTTATACTGCACAAATGCAAAATGCCAATAATGAAAGATGATTAATATTAATAAACCTGGTAGCTGGGATGACGCCAAATAAGAGCAAAGGTTCAAGTAAAACAGTTCAATAGATTTATTGTAACTTATCTTTCAGGAAGCGTGACACACTGTCTTAAGTTTAGAGAACTGCACCCAGGGCAGTTGAACGAGAAAATTCATGAATACAAAACAGTAATATTGAAAGTTACCTATATTAATGAATTATTGAGATTGCCATTTGACAAATACATCAGCAATTCAGCAGCCAAAGGAAGGCAGGTAAATTACCCAAAAATCCAAATGTAATATTAATAAAATAAGAGATAAAAGAAATTAAGTTTCAACGTGTAATGCTCAGTAATGAGCCAATGATCAAAATTGAAATCAGAGAAATTCAATGGAGTAAAAAGGGTTGCAATTAGCAATATATCGAAATATAATATAAGGCGGCAACTTTGGATGGACCCACGAAGAGGAGTGGACCAGAACGAGCGACAGGCTCCTGACTGGACGGCGAGATACGAGTGGCGGCGACCTGGCTGGACCTGCAAAGAGGACCGGACCAAACCGAGCAGTAGGTTCCGGACTGGACGGTGAGACACGACAAGCGGCGACTTAAGATGACCCGCGAGCAGGAATGGAACAGACCGAGCGACAGGCTCAAGGTTCAGTGTGGTGACGACACAGGAACGGCGGCGGCGATGAATGGATAACGTCAGCGTCAGGATATCTTGTCAGTGTGATAAGGTCGTAACGAATACACGGTGACGTTGTGGCACAGTTTAAATATGCAACACACAACTTGAATGTATCGTAGTTGATTGAATTACTGAATTGAATGAACCGTCTAATGCTAGGCACGAAGTCACGGTGAATTAAATGTAGAAATGATTGAGTTGGCGACGGCCAAAATTCACTGCACTGTGTGTGTACCGGTGTGAATGTTTGAGTAGAAAACCATCCAGTGTTCTGGTATGGTGAAAAAATGTAACAAATGTTCGTAGATTACTACTAAGCGATTTAAATTGATACACCATCTATTGAGTTCTCACACTGGACGGTGAACATATTTAAATATTGATGATAAACAGCTCGAAATACTTGCAATGTTTGAAGAATGGACATGTGACGACATACCACTAATGAAAATTGGAGATACGGTATTTTGTGAACTGACAAAAGTTTACAGAGCTTTTTTACGAGATTTTATTATTGAAAATTCATTAATGACTTTGTCATATGAAAGTTCGTTTGTTAAATTAGATTCAATAGAAAGTAAAGAAAGGGAGTTCAGGCGAATTTCAGATATACTTGCTCTCAAATAATTCTTTACTCTCCGAAGGCAAGAAAAACTCCGTTCTCCCATGCAATTCGTTGCAGGTATACACAAACCTATTCTTAAAGCTATGTCCAAATTGGGGTAAACTTCTTGCAACGAGTTACACCTCAGAAATTTCAAAATTCCATCCAACAATTTATTGGATGGGTGATGCATACCCACAGCACAGTGCTTTTGAAAGTGGATGCACTCTTCAATGAAGTCCAAATCTAAATCATTCACGTAGATTTGTTGAAGGTTGGCTGCCTTTCTCCTCAGTTCCTCCTCCTTATCTGCATTTTTTTCACCACACAACTGAGTTAAAAAGTAGAACCTCTCTTGAAACTCATCATAGGCCACTTTTCTTTTTTCAAACTCGGTAACAAACAAGTCTATTATTTTGTAAAATGTGTTGATTTGAAAATCATTTCTGCCCGAGAAAATAACTTCTCCACTTCGGTTCTCATCGTACCAAACTTTTCTTTTGGGCTGTCTTTTAGTGTCTTTCTCGAAATATAATATTGCCCTATAATATTACGGGATATTATCCCACAGATTGGGTTCAAGAAAAAAACGCATTCATGGCTGTGTGGGGAAAACTAATAGCTAGGGTGCTAGGGATTGCAAGAGATCAGATACACGTGTTAGAATTCAGTACTTACCATTATGAGATATAATGTTGGAATGATCCACTCATATTGATTGATTAATCATAACTCAAAACTAATAAAACAGACCGAAAAAATGTACAGCGACTCACTACAGCACGAACCACGGACATCAAATTTTCACTTAACCTCAAATAATGCCAAATTCGCGCCAAATTTGCGCCAAATTCTCGCGTCTTTTCAGGTCAGATGGTCAGTGAGGCCGTGGTATTCTGAATATTTGAATAGAGAAGGCTTTTTTTTATGCGGGCAGCACATTCATCTGGTCCCCCGATCTAGTGGACCAGACACTGAAACGGTCGAATCTTAGCCTAATACTGCTAACCTGAGTTAATTGGGGTTTTTGATGTTAGCAGTTTGAGACGTTTTTATATAAATATTTTATTTCAATTTTTTCTTTTTTTCTCTTTTTTCTTTCCTTCCTTTCCTTTTTTGCCCTCTCATGCCCCCCCCAAATCCGCCCATGATATTTTACCTTGTATTTAGTATTCTCCCTTGACAAATCGAAAATTAAATTAACCTCACTCATCACTTATACCACTATACACTTTTGCCGCTCGCTGCTGTTACACATTTTTGCCGCTCTCAGCAGCAGTGCAGTCTGTCAGCTGGAACATCTTGTCGCGCTTCCATCGAAAGCGGCAGTATTGTCAGATTGTCCAGATACAAGCTGCGCTTAGCTAGTTTATTCAGAGATCAAACCGATTTTATAATGCACTAAAATAATAATGCTCTAAGAATTACTAGTAGGTCATGTTTTTCAAAGTAAATTCAGGAGTCGTAGAGAAGATGTAATTTATTTTTTGGAATTCTTTTAAAAATTTTGAATTTTTTTTTAATTTGCCGCCTTGAAAATTTGCCGCCCCAAAAATTTGCCGCTCTAGGCTGCAGCCTACTTAGCCTATTTAGAAATACGGCCCTGTGCTTTTTAAAGGTGTAATTAGGGTAGGGTTTGATTAGTCCAGTGCTCGATTAGTCCAGTTTTTCAAATATATAAGTTGTTTTATGAGAGTGGTTCGATTAGTCCAGTTTTTCCTGTACTAATCGAGGCAGTGTATTTCAATTTGTCTAGAGGTTCGATTAGTACAGTAAAGTTGGTTTATTAGGTAGGATGTGCAAGGCGCTCGATTAGTCCAGTTTAGCCAATTCATGCAACACGTTGAACCGGTTATAATATGTGGAATCAACTATATCACTCACTCAGCGTTACACTAGAGACGCTGCGGCAGAAGTTGCAGGGCCGTATTTCTAAATAGGCTAAGTAGGCTGCAAAGTGTATAGTGGTATAAGTGATGAGTGAGGTTAATTTAATTTTCGATTTGTCAAGGGAGAATACTAAATACAAGGTAAAATATCATGGGCGGATTTGGGGGGGGCATGAGAGGGCAAAAAAGGAAAGGAAGGAAAGAAAAAAGAGAAAAAAAGAAAAAATTGAAATAAAATATTTATATAAAAACGTCTCAAACTGCTAATATCAAAAACCCCAATTAACTCAGGTTAGCAGTATTAGGCTAAGATTCGACCGTTTCAGTGTCTGGTCCACTAGATCGGGGGCAGTGAAAAAACAGAAAAAATAAATAAATAAAATGAAAAAAGAAAGAATAAAATTTATATAAAAAAACTACGTCTCAAAACTGCTGCTAACATCAAAAACCCCAATTAATTCGGGGTAGCAGTATTTTGCCAAGATTCGACCATTTCAGTGTCTGGTGGACCAATTATTTTCAAATTTCTATCTAAAAGTTATTTATTTTGAATTTGAATACTTGCGCTTGCAACCATCAAGTTAGTTAGTACACCTTATTTGTCCAAAGGCGCGCTGCCCGCATAAAAAAAAGCCTTCTCTATTCAAATATTCAGAATACCACGGCCTCACTGACCATCTGACCTGAAAAGACGCGAGAATTTGGCGCAAATTTGGCGCGAATTTGGCATTATTTGAGGTTAAGTGAAAATTTGATGTCCGTGGTTCGTGCTGTAGTGAGTCGCTGTACATTTTTTCGGTCTGTTTTATTAGTTTTGAGTTATGATTAATCAATCAATATGAGTGGATCATTCCAACATTATATCTCATAATGATAAGTACTGAATTCTAACACGTGTATCTGATCTCTTGCAATCCCTAGCACCCTAGCTATTAGTTTTCCCCACACAGCCATGAATGCGTTTTTTTCTTGAACCCAATCTGTGGGATAATATCCCGTAATATTATAGGGCAATATTATATTTCGAGAAAGACACTAAAAGACAGCCCAAAAGAAAAGTTTGGTACGATGAGAACCGAAGTGGAGAAGTTATTTTCTCGGGCAGAAATGATTTTCAAATCAACACATTTTACAAAATAATAGACTTGTTTGTTACCGAGTTTGAAAAAAGAAAAGTGGCCTATGATGAGTTTCAAGAGAGGTTTTACTTTTTAACTCAGTTGTGTGGTGAAAAAAATGCAGATAAGGAGGAGGAACTGAGGAGAAAGGCAGCCAACCTTCAACAAATCTACGTGAATGATTCAGATTTGGACTTCATTGAAGAGTGCATCCAATTTCAAAAGCACTGTGCTGTGGGTATGCATCACCCATCCAATAAATCGTTGGATGGAATTTTGAAATTTCTGAGGTGTAACTCGTTGCAAGAAGTTTACCCCAATTTGGACATAGCTTTAAGAATAGGTTTGTGTATACCTGCAATGAATTGCACGGGAGAACGGAGTTTTTCTTGCCTTCGGAAAGTAAAGAATTATTTGAGAGCAAGTATATCTGAAATTCGCCTGAACTCCCTTTCTTTACTTTCTATTGAATCTAATTTAACAAACGAACTTTCATATGACAAAGTCATTAATGAATTTTCAATAATAAAATCTCGTAAAAAAGCTCTGTAAACTTTTGTCAGTTCACAAAATACCGTATCTCCAATTTTCATTAGTGGTATGTCGTCACATGTCCATTCTTCAAACATTGCAAGTATTTCGAGCTGTTTATCATCAATATTTAAATATGTTCACCGTCCAGTGTGAGAACTCAATAGATGGTGTATCAATTTAAATCGCTTAGTAGTAATCTACGAACATTTGTTACATTTTTTCACCATACCAGAACACTGGATGGTTTTCTACTCAAACATTCACACCGGTACACACACAGTGCAGTGAATTTTGGCCGTCGCCAACTCAATCATTTCTACATTTAATTCACCGTGACTTCGTGCCTAGCATTAGACGGTTCATTCAATTCAGTAATTCAATCAACTACGATACATTCAAGTTGTGTGTTGCATATTTAAACTGTGCCACAACGTCACCGTGTATTTGTTACGACCTTATCACACTGACAAGATATCCTGACGCTGACGTTATCCATTCATCGCCGCCGCCGTTCCTGTGTCGTCACCACACTGAACCTTGAGCCTGTCGCTCGGTCTGTTCCATTCCTGCTCGCGGGTCATCTTAAGTCGCCGCTTGTCGTGTCTCACCGTCCAGTCCGGAACCTACTGCTCGGTTTGGTCCGGTCCTCTTCGCAGGTCCAGCCAGGTCGCCGCCACTCGTATCTCGCCGTCCAGTCAGGAGCCTGTCGCTCGTTCTGGTCCACTTCTCTTCGTGGGTCCATCCAAAGTTGCCGCCTTATATTATATTTCGATATATTGCTAATTGCAACCCTTTTTACTCCATTGAATTTCTCTGATTTCAATTTTGATCATTGGCTCATTACTGAGCATTACACGTTGAAACTTAATTTCTTTTATCTCTTATTTTATTAATATTACATTTGGATTTTTGGGTAATTTACCTGCCTTCCTTTGGCTGCTGAATTGCTGATGTATTTGTCAAATGGCAATCTCAATAATTCATTAATATAGGTAACTTTCAATATTACTGTTTTGTATTCATGAATTTTCTTGTTCAACTGCCCTGGGTGCAGTTCTCTAAACTTGAGACAGTGTGTCACGCTTCCTGAAAGATAAGTTACAATAAATCTATTGAACTGTTTTACTTGAACCTTTGCTCTTATTTGGCGTCATCCCAGCTACCAGGTTTATTAATATTAATCATCTTTCATTATTGGCATTTTGCATTTGTGCAGTATAAAGAATAAGTATACTCTCTATATTTTTCAAATATTCTTTATTTACAAAAAACATTTATTACAGTTCACTGCAATTCCAATTTGAAGCACAGATCCCTCACTTTGTTGTTCGTAACAATCTTCAACCCTCCAATACGTTATGTAAAGATTTTATAATTGAGCAATTATACTCTGTATTATAATAATTTTGTAATTTTTAATTGTACGCCTTGAAATGATATGCCCTTGCTCCCTTGATAGGCCTATACTTTTTTGTGAATTGAAATATAAGTAAAACTGTGATCATAGGTATTCATCCAGGAATAAGTACCGTACATTAATATATTTTCAAAACGTATAACTTGAAAGAAGCTAGAAAAAAACTACAAACTTGCCTCTGTGTTATACCTACTACGAAAATATATTCTTATTGTCGGGAGTGGCGAGAACTTACATGTAAATATATCTTACTACTGATTTGACTCTGACTGTCAGCCACTTACCCACGTATTCCCCTTAACCCATAATGACTCTGAATAAGCAAAGTATAAGCAAAGAATATGGAGAGATATATATTTTATATTCACTGGTATAAGCCTCAGGGAGGTGGCAAATTTACATTTAGCCTATAGGCGGCATACTCCTTAATCCGGCCCTGAGAAGTTATCGATCAGTTCAAGTAGCTTGCAAACTCTGACGTCAGGTTTCCAGTAAAACTCTGACGATATGATAGCCCAGTAAAATAATGGTAGTTTTGTCAGACAAGTGGTGCAAAAGTTTTTTTTCCAATTGTTTTATATTATGACTATATTCCAGTGCGCTGAATCCGAAATTGAAGTTTTCTGCCATCCTAGGGTACGGCTTCACCCTTAAAAATTGAAAAAACCCTTAAATTTTGGTAATTTTTTTTTTTTTGGTAAAATATTAGTTCTTATAAGGTAAAGAATGGTCCATAATTCTACTCATTTCACTTTTCAATCATATTGTAATTGAACAAAGTAATTTAAAAGGTCAATGAGACAATTGAGCATGTAGAACTAATCTTTCTCTACAATTTGAGCCCAAATACGTGACTTAATCTTGCTCCATTCTTGATTTAGAGGCTATTGATTGATTGACAATTCATTAAAAAATAGATGTTTTGAATTTCACCATTTATTTAAGTTGATGGAACTATTTCAAATGCGTGATGCCATAAAACTTATTTATAGGAGATTGAAGAGGAAGAATTTAGCTACATTTTTAATGTATTTTCATTATTTTTCAACGTAGGACTTCGAAAATATACTTATTTGTAAGGAAAAAAAGGGATTTTTCTGGTATATGATGGAAAAGTCAATATTCTCCAAGTAGTTATTTTCCACAATTTTGACCGAATTTGACATATTATATATGAATTTAGACCGCCTTGATGAGCTGAAAAGAATGAGATATGGTTTGTTGAGATCCGATGACTTTTACAATAGTTAGAGGTATCCTTGGATTATGATCCTTGAAGGGTCCTTAATATTGAACATACGGTAACCTAAATTCAGGTCGGTGAGTAGCTTATCTGCTAGAAGTTGATCTGAAAGACATTATTACCAGAGAAAATATCAATACAAGCCCGTTATAAAATTTTTCTGGAGTCCATTTCCCCCCAAAATAGGGTTTTTCAAATACAAGGATATCTTTTAATTGCTCTAGTTCAAAAACTATACAAGGGAGAAAGGTCTACTTGGTCTCAAATTGTAGAGGACAAAATTATCCCCAGAGGGATTTTAAATTGAACAACTCAAAGGAATATGTCAAAAGATCTGAGCAAGCAAAAACTGAAAATACTCGATTATAGTTTTTCTTGAAAATTAACCTATTTTTTGAAAAATCGTAACTCGGTTTCTAGTGAAGATCAAGAAATGATTCTACCACCATTCTCTTGCAAATTTTATTTACTAAAAAAAAGGTTTAGAAAGTTTTTTCGTCCGATGCTTTGTTTTAACGTTATTCGAAGAAAACCAAAAAATGAGCAAAATTTTCCAATATGGCGGCCAAAAAACAACTTTCCGACACGAGTTGAGAGTGGGATTTTTTACACGTTAAATAGGAGGGTGTCAGCTACCATTTCTACCATAAAACAACTTTGTTGCAATTAGTTCCACCTCCAACCCTAGAATGACTCGACTATTAATGTTGCCGTCCACTACCGCCCACCCTTAAGTTGATGTTCACCACCCATACTTATAGGCTTAGAAGATGTCAAATAAGGTGAGGCTTAAAGTTAGGCTGCGGTTGCTACATAGGATATATACATAAGTTAGTGGATAGTTCCACATCTATATCAAAAATCGTATGATTTGTTTATTGTAGTATAGTATAAACCTCAAGCCTATAAGCCTTTTGTTTGAGTCGCGGACTTGTTTCAAGCAATGGTACCGTACTCATCTTTGGCGCTCCTTACTAAGACTCAAAGCGTCGAAGATGAGCACCATTGCTCGAAACGCGTCCGCGACTTATACAAAACGTGAAAGAGCTGCAAAGCAAGTATAAGTACCCACATTATTAATCAATATTTAGTACCGTACTGCAGTTTCAAGAAGCATGGATAACCTTAACAATCACTATTTAATCATTAAATTAATATAATTTCAACTATCAACAATAACTAATCACAGTTCCAGTTTATACCGGCTAATTTTCAGGGCCGGTATATAAGTAAGATGAGAATCCTTGCCCCGATTGGTAACGAAATCGGCAGTAGCAGTACCGTAACCGATTTTTTTAGTCTGGTGTGAAAGAACTTCAAGTATTTCTATAAAATTTTACTTCCAACAATTCCAAAATTTTCATTGCAATTAAATTATATGTTCGAATTTCAACAATTCATTGACTAACCAGTAACCACAGACCTGTAAACCAGATTATGCTGGATAGTTTTTAGGAACAGTAACAGTTTTGTGCAAAATAATCAAATATATCTGTAGAGTCCCACTTCAAATAGAATATTTCCAATTATTACTGTAAAATGATAATACAAGTTCAACTTTCAAAAATGCAATAAGTATAAAATCCCAGATTCTCAGTGCCAGTAGCTAATTTTAAGGAACGGTAATATAAATGTTGTAAGGGTGGTTTGAATAAAAATGGGCTTATATAATTAATAATTAACAATGGTTAATAGATTTTACTTTAATTAAGTGAATAAATAAAATAACATTCTTAATTGAGATATGGACATTAACATTTATTTTGATTATATTATATTAATCAGGGGTTGACTACTATTAATAAATTAATAAATTATCATGGGGTACTCGCTTGGCTGCTCAGGAACATTTTGTGGTTAATCTAGATTCAATGACTCACCTGACTCTCCATGTTGATAACACTTTACTTTTCCGCGACTTTAATAATTCTATTTTAAAATACAAATACCTGTCTGATGAAGGCACTACTCTTTCCAGTTGTTCCCTTGACACACAGAGTTATCCTACCCGAACTGTGGTAGCCTGTGATATCAAGAAATACAACTGTCCAGAAAAGTAACCCAAATCAGACAGGGAGACGTTACTGTGTCTCTCTGAACGGAATCACTAACAAAACAAGAACAAGAACTAGAAGAGCCAATACTCCCAAAAATTTGGAGTTTATAAATGGATGAGTCTAAGGCTAGAACGTGTGCACTCATGGTCACTCCACGTTCATGCCCTTAGTGAGCCAATGTTCACATAATAGAACATAATCATGTTTACTATCATTTGAACGTTTGCTATTGAAAACAAAATAAACTAATTTAAATAACAGTCAGTCTGAATTCTTTCAATAGTTGAATTTTGATAAAATATATTATTTTTAAACTGAAGTGATGTGTATTTATCACAATGTGTAGTAGTAGCAGATTGTAGGCTATCTATATTAGGTTTACCATATTGCTTGGGTCAAAAACCCGGACACCATACCCATACCCACTGGTGAGGTGAAAAAGTTGAATAATTAGGTGTCAAAAGTTATCATTGAGAATTTAGGCTCCAAAACTATTTTTTTGTACTAGAGAGACTAAAATTATGTAATTATATAAAACTACTACTTGATTTTATCTGGTTTTTTGTTTAAGATGGTTCTGATGATGATTGAAAAGTAATGAAGAAAATATATAAGATGGGGTCAATCAAAGATAGCTAAGTTGAGAATTATCCAACCGAATAAGTGTTATTTTATAAGAAATTATTAGTAAAAATGGAAGGAGGTTTAATATTGAATAATATTCAAGTCTTCAAAATTAGTTCTCAATATTCTCCCATTTAAATTCCATTGTTGAATAAATTATCACTTGAAATGTGTATCTTATAGTATAATAATTTTTATTATGAGTAATTATTCATATTTTATTATTAGTAACTTGAGTTGTATTTTCTGTAATTTTACCACATTCTTGTTAGTTCAAGTTGCTTGTTAATACGGTAAAGTCATCTACTTTCAAGATGTGGAATTTGATACCTCAAGAATCAATTCTTTTGAGGGCATTTACTTTTATAGATAGAATTCATAATTATATTCCATATAATATATTATAAGTCATAATTAGAAATTCCAAACAAAATCTTTCTCTTATTTCTAAATTCTTAGGGCATAGTTCACAGTTTTTATTGCTAGTGATTATGATTTTTCAAATTCTTACTATTTAAGTTACTTCATTATCATAATTTGGTAGGATATTGTTCTATATAATAGAGGGAGTAGTAGTAGAATGATATTGAAACTTATGAATATCATATTTCAACTAATTCTAGCTGATTTACAGAAATTAGTGGTTGGGTACATCAAGTCATTAGAATTGCTCCCAATAGTAGGCCTATAAGTCATTATATTTGAATGGTCTTAATAATATAATTCATCTAATTTATAAAATGAAAGGAATTATTATTCAACCAATAAATAAATTGTTTTCTTGTGAGGAAAACAGATGAACAAGCACTTGAAACATTGACAATTTTAATTAATAGTAAAATTAATCAGTTTTTTGCCTCTTGAAAAATCAGGTTTTTTGACTTATATGCTTTTGACCTAACACCCTAGATATATTAGAGAGAGAGAGCTTGAATATTGAATCTTAAACTTATCTTATGAGAAGATTCTCATAATTCTAATCAATATTTAAAATGATGTGATTGATTCAGAATAATGAACAGATTTATTAAAAATAATAATTAAATGGTCTACCCATGCAGGCTTTATTTTCACATTGGAACTTGTGAGCTACAGTACTAAATTAATGTAGGTAACTTAATTATTTTTCATGTTCTGTAGTTTTTCTGAACATATCCAGGCATGTTTGTTGTATGTTATGCCTGACAACAGGTATTCATGATAACAGGTATCAAAAGGATAGAAAGGATAAAATAATCATATTTTGAAAATCTTCATTATTTATAAGTTTAGGCTACCATATTGACAATTGATACAAAAATATACAAAAAATCTTATTATGTATCATTAATTTGAGAACAAACTATAGATGCGGTAGATAGGTAAATTATAAATTTAAAAGTGCTATTAATAGGCCTATTGATAAAAAATACAATACCATTAGTGTTGACACAACAACTTATGATAAATCAGTAAAAAAGTATGATTTACTATTTTCTTTATTTTATGGCTACCGTACCAGTATGATTTACTATATTATATGTTTGTTGCCCATTTCCGTGAAAACCCCGGACAAATAAGGGATTTCTAAAAAATCCGCTCAGACGTTTTCAAATGACCAATAAACCGGACATGTCCGGGAAAAATATGATGTATGGTATAATCTTAATCCATATTAGATTGTTACAATTCTGTAGCCTACAATTATATTTGGTTCCGTACCTAACACTAAGGTATAAAACTATAAGACCTATTTCATTTCACTATATTTCACATAAAAATGTAGGAGTAGGCTGCGGCATAACCATCTATTATTTCTCAGAATGATAGAAGGTTATGGCTGCGGACCATTTTAGGATTTTGATCATGATTCTATTTTCTTCAGTCTTTTTGGTTCTCAACTATAATTGTTATCCCATCTATTGTACGTGAATTATATCATTTTTTGTATGAAAATATGATATTTTCTCATGAAATATTGGATATTAAAATGACATGTCTAATTGAAAATTTAGTGATACCGTAACTTGACTTTTTGAGATTAGCCTACTGAGGTAGGCTAGATGTCAACTGAACAAAAATTGTTGATAAAAATATTAAGGAGTAGCCTACCAATTCCAATATTTACTATGTTTCGATAATTATGAAAATTATATTATCTAATTCACATCAACTTGAGCGGATTTCACTTATATCTGCTAATTGTAAGCATTAAAATGTCATTACCTACTGCACGGGAACCTTTTAGGTTATGATAGGCATCCCTTCATTAGACTTATATTATGCTCCATTCCCTGCTTTAAGGTCCAAAACAATTTTTTAAATTATAAAATTATTAGTAGAAATAGTAACAACGTTTGTATTGAAGAAGTAATGCTTTATTAAATATGAATGAGTGATTTTACTTATAGTCTCCATTACAAGATTCAAACGAGCTGGAATCATCATGGCGGCCGCGGGAAAAAATAGGTCCAATGGCCACACTGTCTTTTTATCAATTCACTGTAGAAAGCAGTGCATTGTCACCCAATCTAGCGGCCGGATAGGTAACTACCAGTCTCTTTCTGTGCACTAGCTCCAAAAGAGCCCTCTTTCGGAGCTAGTAGCAAAACCGCTTGTTAATGGCGTCTTTTGAATCTCTTTAGTGCACAGAAAACAGCTGCTTTCTGTGCAGTGTGGCGAAAAATTATTTAAAATGAAAATGGAAAAGTTTTTTATTAAATTTTGAATGAGAGGATAGGGAGTGGCATAATTATATGAAAGTAGAGTAGATTATATTCTGTAATAACAGATTTATTATATTATCATGCATTATAAAAATATCAATACCATCATTTCAATCAACTTGACTTAAATCTACATATTAAAACAGTTTTATTGTGGTCACATTTATCATTATATCACATTATCCACCCAGAGTTTGGCCTAGCGAGTTATCTTACAATAAACTTATAATTATGATGAAATCTTCTATTTGAAACCTGAAAAGACATTTTTGGAAATTCTTGGTTATTCAACTGGTTTTACAGTTTTTTGAACAAATATTCATCACCATTAGTTCTTCAATCAATAAATTATGTTCTGATTATCATGATTATTAATAATTTACTGACATTTTATCAAATGAAAAAATAAAATTGAATAATAAATAACGGTTATTCATGAGAACAGTAATTTTGTACAAGTAGAAATAAACACATTGACTGGAGTAACTCCATTATCTCAACTTTTTGAAAATATAGATCTTAAATATAGATATAAACTATAAAAATATATTTTATTTTAATTAATCAAATGTCATGTTAATCAAACCACTCTTTGCCTTTAATGTTAGCAAATCAAACATCACTACGATTTATTTAATTTGCCATCACACTAACTTAGATATATCACAGAGAAAAACTAAGCATTTAAAATTTCCTTAAAAATTGAAAACATCCATTCTGTATTTGAATTAGAATTTCAGTAACATACACCTTAGTACCACTGTAATTTTTATTTATTTCAATATGACAATATCTATCTTTGAAAATTCTATTCATTCTAATATAAAATTCACTGCAATTTCAACGCTGCACAACAAAATTGGGAAATGAACTATATATAGATTTTTTTTATGCATATTGATTCCGAAACACTTTTTTACCTCGTAGGAGAGGCTTTTGTTCTGCAAAGAATGCCAATAAAGCTTTATTTATTCATTTATTGATTCCGAATTTCCAAAAATCAAACAACAATATAATAATAGGAATAAAATCAAGGTAACTTCCATTTTATTTGAACTCTTTCAGCCTTATTATTGATGAAAGTTTGTAATGATTTATGGCTTCTGTGGAAATGTAATAAATTGTAAACAAGGTAACAATATTCAAATGTTCAATTCATATGTGATTATTTGAAATTAAGTAATTAATAATATTAATTTGTCACCAGAGCAGTATTATCTTTAGGGACTGTATAATCAGTATACATTCTCTGTGGTATCATCTATTGTGAATCAATTTTCTACATAATGTAATGCAATTTAAAATAATTAAGACTATAACCTAGCTTTTCTCAATAAATCACTTTAATTATTAACTTTGCGTATTAAATTGGACGCTCAAAAATAATATCAACATAATGCGATGACGATTTGAAGTTGCAATAATTATTATGAAGTTATCAATTGAAAACATAATTTACCAAACAATTAAACTTTTTCTACAGGCTAAAAACTGTGTCACTGGTTTTCATTGCAATACCGCTTCTTGAGTGTTCTGTATTTTCTCAACATGTACAATGCTTCAATTTCTTTGATAACAAAATTGCCATGACCGATGAGAACTTTAATCTTTTCAGGATCTTTCTCCTCCCTATTCTTCATAAAAGCTTTTTTCAGTTTTGACCGGAAAAAATCGTAGCCCTGTGGATAATCTTTTCCTAAGTGAAGTAACTGTAAAAAAAGAAAAATATACCATTAGTATGGAGGGCTATGATGGTATGATCTATGGCAACGTGAACACTGAGTTTATTGGAAATTTCAAAAGCAATAGGAGAAAGGAAACCAATAGACAACATACTTTCTTCTGTTCACTTTGATGATTACACTGGAAAAAGCCTACACTTGAAACCTCTTCAACTATTCCTAATTAGATGGATCCTGTGATTTGTTTTTCATAAAACATAACTTACTTACGAATTCAGATATGCAAGAAAAATTGCGTATACAGAGTGTACCGTTTCTCGCTGGAAATACTTTCCCCCCCAAGAAATTATAAAATATCCTACATCTAATATTCATATTATTCATTTATTGCGATAAAATTTCATAAAATTGCTCAGCTTGAGATAGTATGCTACAAATAGAAAAAATGAGCAGGAATACAAGAATCAATTTTTACATCACAACCAACAATTCAGATTTGCTAAATTATGAAGACAATAACCTATTCTGATTTTCTTCTTGAGAATTTTCAACTCTAGATCCAGCAAAATTTTGTCTTACCTTTTTGTACAACTCCACTACTTGTGCCCTTTGAGCCATAATGATTGCAAAACGAAGGCCTGCTAAAAAATAAGGTAAAAAATTATTTATTAATAAATTCTACCATAGTAAGTTACTAAATTTCATATGATTCAACTTGAGAATATTATAATGTAAAAGTACAAGACTAGAGTAACAAGTATCTAAAGCACTTGATGTACATCAAACTCGGTAGTTTGTTATTATTCTTTCCTGAACATCTCTTTATCCACAAAACCAAAAAACTACGATTGGCTCATCTTTATGATGAACACTAAACAGTAGGTAAATATAAAATCAGCATAAAATCAATATGATGGCATAAAATCAAAATATCTGATGATTGTATTCTAGAAGGCGTCAGACAATAAAATTAAGAGCCAAGATATTCACCATCAACTTCTAATGGAAAATTAACATATTTGAAAAAAGCATATTTAAATATTGAAAAACTAAAAAAATATTGAAAGGAGACGAAAGAGCATCAAGATCAATATTCTAAGGAAGATCTAGGGCCAATATTATGACGTAGACTTGAATATGGTAAGTAATTATTTTGTAGTCTATTCGGGGCTGCTACTATTCCTGGTTAATTTTTGCAAGTACCTATCTGAAAGCATTTCCACAGACAATAAAAAAAGATGAGAGACGGAAGTTCAAGATCTTATAAATTGTATTGATATTGAATATTCTTATTCTCAAGTTACCCACAGGGTTTTATATTAATTTTTGATCAATTGCTGTATGGAGTACAAAGAGAACGCACACTCCACTCAAAAACCTTGTCCAAAAATAATAATTGATGACAGTAAAATGAAAAACTAACCTTGGTTTTATTTCAAATAATAATTATTCTGTAATTGACCAACTCCAAAAACTGCACTGAAAACCTTCTAATTGAATTATACCTGTCTAATTAATGTATTAAATGGTAAATTCACAGAACTATTCTTGTTTGATAACAGTTTATTTCCTAATTAATTATGATAATGACTGACTTGACGTTGACCTCAATATCAAAGGTTATGTTGATCAAAACATTATGCAAATTAATCGATCAAAAATAACAAAAAAGTCGATAGTCAAAAAGTTCAATGTATCGATCAAGAATAAAATATTTAAATTGTGGAATTCCCATGAATCAATCAACTAAAAAATTATCCTGTCAATCTTCTGTTTCACTAATCAGACATAAAATTGATTTTATTATAATTTGTACAGATTTTTTTTCTAGTTAATGTCTGTGTTTGACAGAACGGCCTGACAAGCGAGTTGCCTAAATGTCAGGAAGATCGTAACTTAGTTGTAGGTGTACAAAATTAAATGGGATTCTTGTTGATTCTATGATGGTGATTTCAATGATTGATTGTGTTCGTTTATTCGTTTATTTATTATATTCGTTTGTTCGTTTATTCACATTGTGTTCGGTATTTTTTATATTAAAAGGTCACAAGTGGAAAGCTCAGCTGTTATGTTAAGCTAGGATTTGGCTGGTGCTGAATGTAACGACCGTCGGTCGTTGTAGATCAGCTGTAGCCAATCACAGCTCTTGTCTCTTTCTGTATTGACCTTTAGATTCCATAAGAAGAGCTGTGATTGACTACAGCTGATCTATCACGATTGACGGTCGTTACGTTACGCAGCAAAATCGTACCTTTAATCTGTTTCTAACTTGTAGGTTATGTAGGAGGCTTCCCTATGCTTCTCCTTGAATTGAACTTACTTATTAATAAAACTATATTTTTTAATATGATACTCATTAATTGTCAATAATCATGAGATTTTCAACTTTGAACAACTAGTGATCTTCTCAAATAGTACAGCTTTTAGTTGGTGTGGGAAGTTCCATAGTATTGGTGAGTGCTAATTAAAGTTACGCCTTTCCATATCACTATACAAGTTACTCAATTACACTATTAGAATAATAAAGCTCTTTAATAAATTAATTATATTGAATACTCTCGTTTTTTATTCTTCAATTGGTAAAATTCTGGTAAGATTGATATTTGAAGTATTGATGTACGGTTACATAATATAATTTACCTATTTTACCCTTAGTCAATCATACAAAATTCACTACAGTACACGGCACCTATCATTTAATACTATATTATTGAACTGTACGGTATCGTAAAATTGCAACTACCAATAACTTCTTGCTAATTACCTTGAAAAAACAGAGGCCTACACCATTACCTAGGCGTGCTAGCTCTTGATTTGGTTAAATGGCCAGAACACAGATCAGCAAGTTTTATGAGCTCCAATGAGCTGTTTCATTAAAAACTATGATTTCTCATCAAATTAGTATTTTTGACATTACAATGCAATAATTTGGAAAAATTCATTTCATTCATGACCATTTGTATTCTAAAAGAATTCAATAAATGAATAGAGCAAGTGTACTAACATGCTCGTTTATGGACGTTTTTGTCAGTAACATTGATCTCTTTTCAACAAATTTCTGTTTGCAGATCAAAATGAACTTCCGGGTTGGTCAGCGTGTTGAGGTAATAGGCAAAGACGTGCTTGGAAATGTCGCCTACGTGGGATCAACTATGTTTGCAGCCGGAAAATGGGTGGGAGTGATTCTGGATGAGGCAAAAGGAAAAAACAATGGTTCAGTTGACGGCAAAACTTACTTCCAGGTACTTAACTTGTTTAGTTTATACAATAATAAATGATAATCACTTACTTCAGGCCTATACAAAAAATTTCATACAAGATCATTTTAGTACCTCTGTCAGCGCAAGTCTGTTAGTTTAATATTCTGTTCGATCATTCAGCCTATAATAAGTTACGCTAATAGTCGGAAATATTCAACTTTACCACTTTTCTAACTAACTGGAAAGAATATAATAGTCGATAAGATATATAACTTAAGTATTATTATCTCATGCGCGCTCTTAGTTTTTTATTAATACTCGATTCTCTCACAGTGCCCAGATAAACACGGCGTGTTCGTGAGGCAGAACCAATTGATTATGTTGGATGATGCAGGTAATAGAATTGACTTCACCAGTCCTTCGCCAGGAGGGTCAAGTGCAACGTCTCCTGATGAAACGCCAAGATCATCTCTCAAATCGCGTTTAGGAAGGTAAGAACGCCCATTTGACAGTAACTAATGCAAAAATATTAATTTTCAAGTCAGTTATTAGTGCCTCGAAAATAAATGAGCAAACGTACACGCAATCCTCTATTAAAACCATTTGCATATCAAATTTGTATGTCATTTTTCTATTCATTATATTGTAAGTTATATTTCTCTATATTGTACTATACATTACCTTAGATACCATCATACCTGTACATATCACTTTATAATCTAAGCATTAGGAAATGGCAAAGGGTATTAGGTACGGGTTTCATCTAGTAAGAGGATTTCTCATCAATTTCATCTAAGTATGTTGGAGGAATGAAGGTTGAACATTGGAAGTTCAGTTAATCGTCTCTCCATACAATTACAAATCCATATAATAATTATTACTTGAAGATTATTTATATTATAATAAAGAATATTACATTTGTAATTGTTACAAAGATCATTGCACAAAATAGTAAGCTGAAGGAAGGAAAGTAGGTTGAGCCTGTTATATGGCTCTTTCAAGTTTTTATATAAGTAACACTAGGGTAGGCGCGCAGGCGACAGGTTTTGACATGTTATGGGTGAATGTGATGAGGTGGGCAGCTGCTTTGTATACCTCACTACTCAAGAAATTGGTCATTGACACTGTACCAATATTGCGAGCATTCACTGTAAAAGTTGTATAGGCCACTTTCATTATTTATGATATTTTTTTCCAACAAATTTGTAAAATATTATCAATCACATTTCATTTGAGTTTTTTATAGATATAATAAGCGAAAATCAGATCATGATTGTTTATTAGGGAAGCTTTTATTTCCAATCTGATTGAATTGGGCTGATTAAATTGGACTACAAGCAGTATTTATCTTTTTTCTGAGCTGAACTTATTTAACATTGTCTTTTATTAATTTGAAGTCATAATATCGAATATTATTTTAAAACCTCACTCTTAAGGGAAACTTTGAAAAAAAAAACCAAACAAGAAAAATCATCTTATTCTATTACAAATTAGAACATGCTACTCAGGTGGCCCGCGCGCCCTTATTTGTTACTTTTGATGGAGTTATTGGTGTACTTGAATGATTGTTGAATATTAGATGTTGGATCAAAACTATTCAAATCAAGTAGTATCATTGTATCTTAATTATTGTGTTGGTGTCTTGCTTGAAATTTCTTTAACTCTACTCACAAATATAATATTTGATCTAACACTCCTCCTTGAGTGTAGCCTTCTCCTCCTTTAACACTTTTGATCTCATAATCTACTGATAAATACTCAGTTATGCGTTCCATTTGCCTAAGTACATTTTAATCAATTATTCCAGTGTTCCCAATGATCTGACTTGATTCCACATTACACAGTCTTCATTTTCAGTTTGAATAGATATATTTTGTGCAATGTAGTGACATATTTGATTGTTTTACTTGCTTGGATCAGTACAAGGAAAAAAGTTGAAGTAGCTTCGTAAGTATCTCCTTTATAAAGTAATCTATTCTAAACAAAACTATTTCATCTTACAAAATAGTGTGTACAATAGAGAGTCTACAATATAGTGTGTAGTTTGAACCAATATTCCATATCCCGCATGATTTTAAATTCATTATAGTTTGTCAAACTATTGGTCGGAATAATCTGAAAAGTATTAGTACTTCACTCACAAGAATCTATTGTTCATTTCCAAATAAGTAATAACGAATTAAGGATAAGAATGTTGTAAATAATCTATCCATGTTGTGGAGTTTATAATTTCAAAGAATGTACACTCTTTTGAACTGCGTAATATAACCTCTTAACTGCATGTCAACAGTAGTCTTTACAGAACTTGAGCGTTATCCTTTCACCGTAGTAGAATTGTTGATAGAAGAATCCATAACATAATTCAAATATTGATGCTATTATTATAAAAAGTTACTCTCTAGAATAATATTTGTGTACAAAATTGTTTTTCTTTGTAACACTTCATAAAAATTATAATTATATTCAAATAAGAATATTTTAATTCTAATTATCAAAATGATCAGTTTCAGTTCACGTTACTGGATAATAATGACGAATATTTCAAATCACTTATATTCTTAGATATATTCTTAGATAGGTACTGAAAAATCGTTCAATTTATGTTTCATTCGTTTGCTCTGGGTTTTATTATTTCCATGCTCTAATTAATTCAGTAACACAATTGTTGTTTATCAGTGTGATTAAACATTTGCTAGTAGTTTTGTGCTCTAAATATCCGATGGTTTTACATTTTTTGCTAACAATGGATAAAGAGCTCGAAGAAAGTCATCTCCAGCCACCTCTCTGCCACCATCACGGGCAAGGTATTCTTTAAAAAATATATAAATCAAATACCTCACGAGTGTGGAAAATCTATAAGTTACTTTAGAACACTTGACAATATCATTTGTTATAATAAGTCAAGTTGAAATAATTTTATGCATAAAATACATAATGAAAGCTTTATTCTATGACAGTAATACCATAATGATAATAATGCTCTCAGAGTAAGCTTGCTCAGTATATACTTCCATCAATGAATTTACTGAGTGATTTTATAAGAATCAAAAACTAAAGAAAAAAGCAATCAATTGTCTCGGTAGGGCCTACCTAATAACTTCTCTCCCCATAACTTATTTAATCCTGTATTTGTACAAAATTTCTTAACCAGATTCCAATTTTAAGCCTATAGACACTGCATTATTTGAGTGTGAATAGTATATTTTTGTATGTGAATTTTATATAATATTTGTTATTTGATGTTGGTAGTGATTAGAATCCTTAATAGCCTATGTGGTCTCTACGTATTTTCTGTCTGGTTTATACTTTTACTAACCTTTCAATGTATTCCTGAATATTGATTTTTGGTTCCAGCTCTCAATACTTGAATAACTTATAGAATATATAAAAATATTCTTCTATTGGCGTTTCTATGTCAACTATAATCTTTTAATTATTGTCACTTTTCCCAGTTCTCGCCAGTCTCTCACCGGAGGAAGAAGAGGTGAATCCAGAAGTCGTGAAGATATCAGTGCCACTCAAATTCCTCATGCCACTCCAACCAATACGCACGCATCTGAGCCCGCTTCCAAAAGAGCCAGCTTCATCGAGGTAATTTGACTCAATAAATACCATCTTATTTCGAAGCTTACTTTTCGAGCTGAAAACTTTTGCTGTAACTCAGTCTGATGAAGCTTTTCAGAACAGTGTTTTGTGAGTTTACATATATTTTGGAGCACTTAAGTTCAATTTGAATTCGGCTTGTTATTGTAAACATCATAGTAGGCTATTTGTAATGTAATTTCGAGCATGATTATCTGATTCTTGCATCAATCTATATTGTTATCAAAGCTTCAATGAAAATTGTGAAAATTTCAATAATAATGTGCAAAATTTTGACATCTTGAAACATGAAAATACTACCTACGAAACTTGGAGCATGAGCTACAATAATAATTTTATGAAACAGATTTTTCTATGTAGGGATGTAGAAGTAACTATGATGGAATGTGTATCAATATTTCGAATGCTTTATAACAAGCCTTTTTATTCTGAATCCCAAAGTCATTGTAAATACTTAAATACAGTCATAAGTATAGGAGCAATTCGTAATAATTGCAAATGTTTTACCAGTCGGTCCCTGTACTTCATTTGGTACGTCAATTATAATATGAAAGATTAAGACTCTTTTATATGACAGTTGAAAAAAAAATCGTATGACTTTTAGTGGTGGGGAGACTTATACGGATAGGTTCCACCTCGCCAAATACTGGTCATTCATCCAAGAGCGGTCCACATTGTTCTTGATATAACTTCACGAACACTAAGTAGGTAACCTCACCGAGCGACCAATACCTAGTACACGATGGTTAATATGACAAATTCCGAGAGGAATCTTATCTTTATCCTCTTTTCCTCTATCTATATCTATATGAATATTATTTCCAACTGGTAGGAGCGAGTTGAACTCTGATTCATCCACGTAGATAAATATGTTGATTGGTAGCAATATCATTTATTGGTATGCTGATTCAGTACAATTCAGTTGAATACAAATTAAATCAAGTGCAATTTCAAAAATTCAAAATTTGGAAGATTAGTATAACTTGAGGAATAATAATTAGGAATATAAAAAATAATCGAAAAACTTAACATATTTCATTATTAAACTGAAATTTTTGAGGAAGATAAGTTGTATGAAAGAATCAAGTGAAAAGGACTTTTAGATACCGTAATAAACTACAGTAGTAGCAAGCAGTTCACTGAAAATACTTTCAATTGTTTTTTGTTAATAGTAAGATTGAGTGCACTTTTCGAATTTGTACAGTAATAACAATGTTTAATTTAATTCTTAGTGCTTGGTAAGATCCTTACACTTTCAGCAAATCGTATTGAATGTTTATGAGCGATTTATGGAGTATTATTAAATTTGTGTTTCAGAGAGCAAACATAATGCAAGGTTCAGTATTTTTATGATTTCTGTTTCCCACTGATATTGATTTTCTCAATTAAAATGTTGGTGTTTTTTCTAGGTGAATAGAAAATAGGATTTTTTAGAAGAGACGAGCACTCTGGATCCGTCCAAAAACAAAGTCATCTTATTGACAATTTTTTGCGTCTTCTTCTAATTTAGCCCATATTTAATTCCCTCGATCTAAAATCAATCTGAAATTACTGCAATGAAGTCTTAAGATATATGAATCTTGCATTATTAACCCAATTTTTTATATTTATTTGCCGTATATCCTTTGCACTTTGAAGTAATCAGTCTTTGCTATAATCATATCAAATTATTCTTTGAAAGAATTGAATTGGTGTCTTCCTATAATGTGAGTTCGATCACATTAGAAATATTCTTGGATAAACCAAGCAATAAAACTTACATACATGTGGAAAATATCCATCATATACCTGTTTTTCCAGTACTAGCAAATCAATTTTTGTCTTTTAATTTCTATTCTATATCTATAATTTCTTCCTTCATGAGTTAACTTTTATTCAATGATAAATTCATTTAATTATTCGAGGACATACCATTCAATTGAACTTTATTTTAAGCAATTCTATTCATTGAATGGCTACTTGCTGTTATTACGTTGTTTGAAAATTAAATTTTCCAGGTTTTTGGTCTTTTTCATATTTAGTTCTTATCTTTAAAACTTACAACCTCTTTTGAACAATGCAAGATTGATTATTTCAGAAATTGATGAATTCACCAACTTTATTATCGGCTTTTTTATGCGGCAATATGTGTGCGCGTATGTGTGTGTGTTGTTTCAGTCAAAGACGCCAATGTCGAGGATACCTTCCAAAACCCCTGTCAACATTGGAAAGACTAAATTCCTGCAAACCCCTGCAAAAGCAGAAAGAGCACAAAATAAACAAGTAAATTGAATGTTGGCCCTTTTAAATAATGTTTCTTTCATGTTCAGCTTATTCACATAAACCTATACTTCTAGTTTGGGTTTTGCTAGCTAAAACTTTCGGGCTAGACTATTCTCATACTGGGCTTTCACAAAACAAACAATTGTATAGTTGCACAGCTTGATGCTAGTAGTTCTGGTCTGTATCATTTCATCTTCAGAGCTGACATCTGTAACACTACTGAAACAACAAATTAAACGTCGATTTAACACCGGTTAATATCAAAAATTGAAAAATTGTAAAAACTAAGGATTACTTGTCTGAAAGCATATACTCGTTCTAAATTTCTTGATGAAATTTTACACAAAACATTTAAATGTTTATTTCAGTATGTCATTAATACTACTACTACTACTACTACTACTTCTTCTTTTGCTATACTAGTTTTTAACCTTACAATGCACCATTCTGCTTGTGGATTACAATGCTGCCAGATGTGCGTGAGAGAGAGCGGATGTTGTTTTTTTATAATTACTGACCAATAAGCATATAATCATAGGCAACAGTTCTCCTATTCACATAAGAGAATGCATTGCAATAAGACTGAGTGGTGCATTTTGAGGTGTGAAAGAACTATACTTCTTGTGTAAGGCGTACCTTATTAGTTTTTATGTTGTAGTTGATCTTTTATGTTTCACTAATAATACTGAACCATATTGAATACAAAGACATCGTTCTCTATCGATAACATTTAATAACTGTTAATAATGTAATTTCTGAACATAACTAAAAAATTATCCAAATGTAAACAGTTAGTAATAGTAGTTATTGATTCTAATATTCTATAATCCTTTGTGTTTATTTTTATGTTTTAGTGTTTGAAGCATTAAAAATTTTAACTCAGTGATAAAAATATTATATGTACAATTGTGTGCAATTTTCTGTGTATGAATTGCTTCGATTGGCGGAATGTTTTTCTTCTGAACACATGGGAGTATCAAGGAATTCTCATTTTGGTTTGGAGAAAGTATTAATTGAAGGATTGCTCAAGTTGAGTCACTCAGCTTTATAAAGATTTTCAATTTTAGATAAAACATAAATAAACCAATAAGCTTCGGATTGTCTTTTTTGGAATATTCTATCTTCATTCATTTTTCAATAAAGAATGCAAGTCCCAAAATTTTCTTCAATGGTTGTATTCATGATGGAATTATATTCAACAAAAATGTATAGAATTGATTAGGCTTAGTATTAAATGTCTTATAACTATGAACAACAATTACCCTCCGTACAAACACATCAATTCATTATCATAATTTTCAATTATTCACTATCTTCATTGAATTGTATCTGATTTAATCATATTTTCAGAATTTTTATTGTACATAGAAATACTTGCATGTTTAACTTAATATTCTACTTCCAGCATTTACATGAAATAGCTTGAATGCAGCACTTATATATTATTTTGCTTCATAATTCTTGTTTCCGACCGAGAAAGATTTAAAGAATATCTTCATAAAATTTAATGTAGTCCAATTTTATATCAATAGTGAATGGGAGATTATCATAAATTTATCAAAATTTTATATTCATCCAACTCTAAACCTGCATTGCTCTCACATTTCATAAAATACAGTATAGAATTTATGAAAATGGTAAGTACGGTTCATACTGAGGTAATTATTGGTTGTATGAGGCTCATACGAAAATGAATAATACTTTGATGGCCCTCTCATTTTTTTAATTTCTCACAGATTCATCTAGAATCCTCTATCGTCTTGGAATCGTGTCTTGCATGGAATGTATTCTCAGCATCCTATTCCCTCTATTAGGACGATGCAAGGAAATACAAAAATTCCTATCAGATTGAGAAAAATTTGGAATCATTTCTTTTTTTCAGGAGAGCATGTCGTCGTGTGTATAATACATTTTCCATTTGATTCTGAATATTTTGATAGAATTGTGCATGAAAGTTGTTCAGTAAAATAATGAATCGAGTCTTCTTCGATGCTAGTTAATCAAGAAATATTGCTTTGATGCTCAAAGAAATTCATAAGTTAATACATGTTATTCTCAAGCAAATACTTACCTTGCTGGAGACGTTTTTTGTTACTCGCCCAAGCAAAATGCCTCCCAACTCCAGCAAATAAATCTTCTATACACTGGAGAATTTTTAAGTTCAAAGATTTATTGTTGAAACCTTCCTTCAGGAAAGGGCAGTATTTCGTTCATGTTTATTCATGGATTTGAAAAAATTAATTTTTAGAAATTTTCTAATTTATGACTTAATAATAATATCTCGATTTCAAAAACATTGGTTTGTGTACTCATAGTAGCAATCCGCAAAACAATATAATTATTAATAGAATAAAATTGTGATTAATTGATAAAAATTGAAGCAATACAAGCGTAAATTATCAAACAAAATCACAAGCTTGGCTCTTGAGCTGACAGCTGAAGAAGGAGTTTTATACTGTGATATTTCAGCATTGTATTCGTTTACACCAACAAGAGAAGTAACTTGTAATTCAGTAATCAACGTCTTTATAATCATTAATATAATCTCTATATACTTTCTAGAACCATTGTTATTCATTCCAAAATTGAGAAAGTAAGAAAGTAGGCCATGCTAGCAGGATTTTGGACTATATTCCAGATAATAAATTTCTGTTAGTTTTTATCCATCGCCAGTCAAACAATCGCTTGATAACATAATTTTTGTTATATTTCCATAAATAAAGCAGAAAGATGGGTTGTAGAAATTGATTTTTTTACATAAATGGATCTTTCATGATATTTTTTTTCAAATACATTGTTATCAAAAATCATCTTCCATTTGGTTTATGTAAAAGAATAATAGCTACGTATAGTACTAACCATGAGTACTTGTTACTGATTAAGTTACTCATGTACTGAAACGGATTCTCACTTCTTGAGCTGAGTAACAGAAATAGAATAATTTGTGTGCTACTTATGATATGCAGCTATAATTTAACCGGCCTTTAAAAATATTTTTTATATAATAGCAGTTCAATTACAAATTCCTAAAGCTTAGCAATTATTTTTTGGATAGAATTGAATTAAGTTTCAAGACTTTAATATACATAGATGGAATTTCATACTTTTTTAAATTTGGCATAATAGTCCATACTCATAATAATGTATATTATGCTTAATAATAATGTGTAAATTGGGCATAAGTGTTATATTTAATAAGATCTGATTTTTGGTTACCTGATAGGTAAATCAGACAATCTATTTATACACTCCGAAAATGTCTTTTATTTTATTTCATACACCAGATACTCGTATATAGCTATATTATATATATTTGTGAAGTTTTCTTCTATTCCCTTATGGCTTTGATATTACTAATATCTATTTGATATACATATAGTATATATCTCTTGATATTACGTTTTCCCTATTCATTTAATCTTACTAATTAGTTTTTCTTTGGTACAGACGGGCTTCGTTGAAACTCTGAAGCCTCAGTTCACTCCTGGGCAAGTAATCTCGCCTGGTCCAACACAACCCACTGTGGTGCAGACTGCAAACTTCGCTCCAAACATAATGCGCCCTCCGCCGGCTCCTTCCATCGATCATGCCGAATTGGAGTCATTGAAGTCTCAGGTGCAAGATTTGACTGAGAAATTAGAGACATTGAAGAGTAAGTGATCAACCAAACATTTACAATCAATATCAAGATATGCTATTCATATTCTGAATAGTGCAGAATGTTTTGCATTACTAGTTGAACGCCACAAGAAAGATCTTCATGTTCTTGATCTATACGTTACAAAGGTTACATATGCATTAATCGTCATTACGATCAGTACAAATTAAAATATACGAAATTGATTGGATAAAGTCAATATAAAACAGTAAAAAGATTGCTCTGATAAGTTTCTAATAGTAAATCTGTATATAATAGTAAAATAATTTTCTCTGTTCTTCTCTCATCTAACAGATATTTAAGATGATCCCGTACAAGATTCCGCGAAATGCTGTTACTATTTTCAAATATTAAGGCCCGTAACGACAGTGCGAGGTATGTGTCGCGTATGCCTCAAGGTACGTTGTTACTGGTGCGACTGGAACGCAGTCGATCATCTGTGGCCAATCACAGCTCTTGTTTTATCCTTTAGCTTCAATTACAAGAGTTGGGATTGGCGACAGCTGATTGTTCCAGTCGCACCATTAACAACGTACCTGCACATGCCTCGTACTTTCGATACGGGCCTTTAGTCTCCCAACTCTATTTGTAGTTTTTTGTTGCTTTGTTCTATTTATAAAATTAAATCCTTGAAAAATATCAAGGCTTGTTCAGTTTATGAATAGATTGTACATTTGAACACTCATGTACTTCTCAATTATATGCATTATTCCCCTTCTCATTTTATATAAGACTTCTAATAAATTGGTGAGTATTTTTAAAAGATTTTTGTAACTTTGGTAATACTTATCTCTTACCTGTCTATCGTTTCCCAATTTTTTGTACTTGCAGGGCTCATTAGTACTTGATAGAAAACAATGTCATATATATTTTCTAAATATTGACGTTTATACTGATTCATTGTATTCATTTCTTTATTTCAGTTAAAAATAAAGAGAAAGTTCATGAAGTAGATACTCTGAAAATTCAAATCGATCAGGCAAATGAATTTAAAACTAAAATTATGGAAAATCAAGCTTCACTGAAGAAAGAGCTTGAGAAAGTGAAACGGGAATATCAAGAACTAGTCGAATCGAAAGATGATATGGCGGATTTGACCGATACTCTGGAAATGGCTACTCTAGATAAGGAAATGGCCGAAGAAAAGGTAATATTCTAATTGAATTCAAGTACAAATCTGACTGCTCATTGATTCATGAGCTGCACTTTCAGGGGAATTGACTTGTAAATACTTTCTTTAAAGAAAAAACTGAAGTCATAATATTTGAAATGATAATTATTTGATATGACGTGATAATATTCAAAATCTTATGTAAGCCCTAAAGTATTGAGATGAAAGTCTTCCCAGTTTTTTAATGTTGAGTGAAAATTCTCGAAAAACCTTTTCTCAATAAAATATTTCAATATATCTTGGACAACATTTTTCGAAAATAAATGTAATGTCCTCCATCACAAATTATGATAAGATTATTTAAAATATGATTTTGTTTGATTATCAACACTTTTGCAAATCTCCCTACTTCTTATTGTTTATCGTGAATGCAATCTGTTATAGTTATATTGTCCTCTAGTATCCACCACTATCTTGTTTAAAGTTATAATATTTATTCATTTATTTATCAATTGGCAAAAACGCATTAGTAAGAAAGAACAGGCATTACAAAAATTGTAATAGCTTTTGATATTTCCACCACAATTTTCTTTTAAATATAGTCCAAAATTTTAGGTTATAAGTCCATTATGATAATAATTATGGCCTGAATTCATAACTTCAAAAAAGGTTGACCCCATAATTATTTATTTGATATTTATATGCGTTTTTTTGAAAGTTTGAATGTATCTCTTCCCTGTATTCTAGGATTCCTCTATTTTTATTTGATTAGCTCGTCTCATGCACTATGTTTAAGTGTAATGTTCAGTTGAAGGGTCTCCCACTTGATTTCGAATAACGTATCTAACAGGTGGATACGCTTCAACTGGAATTGGAAAGCGCCAAAGAAAAAATCGAAGAGTTGACTCTTGATTTAGAACTGCTGAAAGAAGAACTATCGGACAAAGGATCTGGAGAAGCGTGCGTCTCATCTTATCAAACAAAGCAATTGGAACAACAGAACAATAGACTGAGAGATACTCTAGTCAGGTCTGTATTTTTATTGTTTTCCATTATTTAATCCCATACGGTATTCATGCTTTTAGAATAATGTTTCATCTATTTGTTCGCTATTTATTTGACATATTCATTTATTCATTCATTCATCTATTCATTTATTCATGAATAGATTAATTAATTAATTTATTTAATTATTAAATCTTGAATTCTCAAATTCTAATTTTCGATATTTTTTCTGCCCTTATACTTTTCCAAACCTTTTTCTTCATTTTTAAAAAATTGAAAAAAAATATTAATATTAAAAATTTAATAATATATCTAAAAATTTGAATATTTTCTGAATTCAAACATTCATTTCAATATTAATCATGTTAATATACTCATTTATCTTGAAATATTCAATGCGATATCCATATACGATGTCGAGGTATTGATAATATAGTATCCAGTTATTCAAGAATAATTAGTAAAGTTTCAACTTGGAATCCTTGTTCTTTGTCCTATCTCATTATTCTTCACAATCTCTTTATACTCTTGCTATCCTTTTTCAGGATGCGAGATCTATCAGCTCATGAGAAACATGAGACTCAAAAACTTCAAAGAGATCTAGAGACTAAAAGAACTGAAATTGCTGACCTAACGAAAGCGAACGAAAAGCTTCAAGCACGTCTAACAGACATGGAAAGTCAGGTTGCTGATCTCCATGAGCAGGTAATATTTTTTTATTCAGTATTATTATATTTCAATTGCGTTGATACACTTCGATTGAAACATATTGAAAAACAAATTGCCATAGGGCATGATTTCAGATGCTGTATTACATCAAATTTTTCTGCATGCATGTTGTTTGGAAAAAGTTACATTCTATGAGTTGATAGTGTGAAGAGGCTTAATTATTCAGCCTAGAAGCACAGAATTACAGAATCGGTGCATTAATTCTCATATTTTATCCCGCATATATTTCTCATTATAATCATATTGTATGATAGTTCAATTCATCAGATAATCTAATAAATTCCAGTATACGAACTTCTTGGTGAACAATAGATTGAGAAGGTTCATGCAGTTGAAGGTTATTTTATTGAGCCACGGTTTTGCAGATGATTGAAATTGGAATAATTCTTTATTTGAGAAATTTCGTTTTTCGATTTGTTTTCATATTCTAAAAACTATTTTCTTATGCAGGTGGATGCTGCTTTGGGCGCAGAGGAAATGGTAGAACAACTCGGCCAGCAGAAGCTGAGCTTGGAAGAACGTGTTAAGGAACTGGAGGAAGCAGTCAATGACTTGGAAGCTATTCAAGAACTGAACGATCAACTCCAGGAGGACAGCAAAGAACTTGAATCCGAACTGAGAGAAGAGGTCGATTTGGCAAATGCTGCCACGCGTGAGGTTTGTTGCTCGAAAACTATCTGTGCGGATTCTCCAGAGTGCACATAATTCAAATTCCAGAATAATTAACTAATTATTTTGCAAACATAACTTACGAGCAAACTACTTTTCCTTGGCATTCTTAATTCTTCTGCAATAAGAGAAAATAGAATATTGGTAAACTCACGTAATCGTTTTATAGTTATTGTATGAAATATATTATCATTCATCCTTCATGTATCTCGAAGCTTTCGCTTTGAAATAATGTAACCAGATGTATCTAACTTGAAATCTGATAAAAAATAATATACATTTAATAATGAGCTTTATATTTTTAGTGTTAGGTTCTCGAACAGAGATACTTCTCAACTTAGTATGTTATCAGTATTGCTACAATATTGTAAGTCATTTTTCAATATTCCTACTACAATATTGACATTTAAATAAAAATCGGAATAGAACAAGTTTTGGGAATAACGCTTGTTTTTCCTTTCATATTATTGTATATTTTTAAATGAGATAAATAAATATTGTAAGTAATTTTTCAATATTCCTAATATTTCCAATATTGATTAATGGTTGTTTAAAATTAGGCTTCAATCACGTATAATCAATTGAAAATATGTCAACTCCTATTTAAATGCGTTACTAATATCTACTATGAGAAAGACATAGTGACAGGAGTACGATAATTTTCCATGTCATCATGTTTGAGTGAAGCACTTGAATCTCATCTATTCGTTGCTGGAAGAGAAAATATTATAGAAATAATATAAAATGATCAATTTCACAAACATTTTCCAGTTGAATCAGATTTTGAATCTTCACCCTCTTTTTTATGCAGGCATTGAAACAGAAGGAAGCCGTTCTTGAAAGTCTTGCTGATAGGGAATTGACAATTTTAAAGTTCAGGGAACTAGTTCACAAATTGCAAGACCAATGTATGGATTTGCGTGCTCAACTTGAACGTGAATCATCCTCAAAAGCAACAATTGCTGCTGCAATTCCTGAAATTCAGGACTTTAAGGTAAGCCGAATTATCTTCAATTGTCGAACTATTTTTTTTTATTATCCTTATTTATCGATGAACGCGGAGATTTTATCTTCAAACAGAATTCCTAATTTGAAACGCTTTCATAAGAAATTCTTACCACTGTTCTCACTGTTGTTACAAGAGAGAGAACTTTAATTATTCTAGTCATGCGAAATGTATCATTTGTAGTCATTGAAATTTGAAAATTCTCTTTCAGCTTTCAATAAGACCACAATTATAAAATTTTAGACTAACAATATTATCAATAATCTTTCATGTACTGAGGATAACGTATTACGAATAATATCTCGAATCTACATTGTCAATATCTATTGTTGATGTTTTTCATTCTATAAATCATTGACTGAAATTATTATTATATTTTTTTTTTTAGAAAATGTTTGCTGAAACGAAAGCTCACGCTCGTGCCATAGACTTGGAATTGAGGCGTATTGAGGTTCACCAATCTCAACAGCATATACAATACTTGGTGGCTTACATGCCTGACTCTTTCATGAATAGAGGAGGTATGTGTTATTTCAATTTCAACGTTATATCAGTCAAATTTATATTGGTTGTTCTCCGAATTCGATTACTACATTTACTTTCTCAGACTCAGACTTTTTTGTCACCGAAACTAAGTAATTGATATGAATATTCTTTGTAGTCTCATGTATAAATTCTCGCTTCTAGCATTTCATTGTTCTTTGGTAATCGTGAAAGTTGTGAGAGCCTTTCAATGAAGAAATGGATAAGGTTAAATGACTACTGAAAAATTATTCTATAACATAGAAGATGAAAGGATTGTAGAACTATTGTCGGTATGGAAATTTCGAATTTTTAAAGACATTCAATGAGACCATTTTCAATTTAATTATTGGGCCACCCAATTATAAAACTATATTCATAAGCTCATTGCATTGCTGATAATTCATCCTTAATTTGGTAAAATTAGTGAAATCTCACTATTTGACATAACCTCAATTTGGACTATTATTATAAATTGGTTGAGGAACAGTTTTGGGCATTATGCCTGTTGTACTCATTTTTGTATTTTGATTGTATAAATGATTAATGAAATATGTTCAAATTCCTTCATCTGTCACAGACTTGGAGCTGAGGCGTATTAAGGTCTATTCAAACTCCTGTATAAATTGGAAAAAATATTAAATTCAAAGTGAAAGAAAGTTCATTTGAATCTACTTTCAAACATTCACATTTACAGTGGCTTTCAAACATTCACATTTGATTTTTTGCGCACTATTTTGTCTTCTCTCAAATCCTGTTGATTTTTTGCGCTCTATTTTTCCCTCACTCAAATCCTGTTAATCTTTAAATTGCAGGTGATAACGATGCTCTGCTGGTGCTTCTGTTGATTCCTCGGCTGGTGTGGAAGTGCGACGTTCTCATTTCGCAGGCCAAGGACAAATTCCCAGCTGTCGAGCTGGTGGATAAGAAGAGTCTGACCAAGGGCCATTCAGTGGAGCAGTTCGCGTCTAGAGCTCGCCTGGCCATGCACCTGCACAACCTGCAGGGCATTCTCAGACAGTTCATGTTTGGCCTCAACACGTGCAGTCCCGAAACACTGTTGAAGGTGGGAGGGGCTCTGCCAGACATGATCCAACAGGAGAAGGTGGTCGACAGCTATATAGATATGATGAAACGAGACCAGGTTAGCAGGCTATAAAAATTATCAATTATTGTTGTTGGTTGAAAGTAGATTTGCTTTAACTGAGATGTTCTTAATTGACTTGAAATCCATATCAATTTCATATAGTTACTTGATATAGATACAAGGGTCATTTTTATTAACCTCCGGTCTCATAACTAACTTAACATTGAACAGGCAGAAGGCAGTTGATGATCTCAGTAAAATATTTTCACTCCTACTTAACGCTCTGTGATTAGCGGGACCAGATCATCTATTGTTGCCGAGTTGCAGAGGCAAAAACATGGCCGCCTCTCTTCTCACACTTCACAGTCTCCCGCCAAGTGATAATTGAGGAGGGTTATGCAATTCTTGCAAACAGAATAGAATAACACCGCAGAAATAATTATTATCCAAGATAACACAACAGATTTATGAGTGATCGTGTTTCACTATCAATGGAGCCAAAATAGCCGAAGGAGGACTAGGGCGAAATGGCAACGTCCATCCTCACAGCAGTAGTGCATCCCAAGATTTTCTTGAGATCCACATCCACTGCCAGTTCGTACTGACAGCTCAGTTCAACGATCGGCCTGCCAGTTTACAGCTATCTCAGACTGCCGGTTTCTACATCCACTAACAGTTCTTGACTGTCACAGTCCGAACTGACAGTGGATGCAGACCCTCAAGTATTGGGGTACTTTACACCATCAGCCATAAGGTCCTGACCTAACACATCATATCTTCATCAATCGATTGCGAAACTTGGTGGGTGGCGCTTTCAAACCAATGGGGGAGATTCATGGCAATGTCATAGCACAGGCCGGTATTGCACGGTAATATTTATATTATCATAATTATCGAAAGATATGAAAATACGAAATCATAATTTCCTATTATAATAGAAATATTACCGTGTAATACCGGCCTAAGGTCTATTAATTGGTGGCAACATATGCAGAGGGTATTCCCCTGTATCATTGAGGAGTGTTACAATGCATTCAAATGACTCCGGTCTCGCACTTGGCATTTTGCATTCCACTTTGCTTGAGCTCTGCTCAAATTTTTGGCTCCACGCAACAAAAAAATATTATTAGGCTACTAAACCAACATTTCTTAGAATCATGATTATGATATTGAGCAAAGTATGTTTAAATCAATGATAGTTACGGAGAAATAGTTACCAAATTCAATTTATTAACTACATTGAAATTTGCATAGAAAATGCAAATCAATTTCACTTTTCGCTAGAAAATCGTGAGTTTTAGCTTTTAAAAATATTTTCAAAGCCATCATCTTGTTTTTTCCTTAGTTGGATGAGAACGTGAACACAGAAGCTTTGGAGCGTTGTGTGACATACTTCAACACGACCCACCCGATGTTCCTATTGGCCAGTGGAGAGACACATGTCCACCAGAGCTATCTCATTCAAGATGTGGGCAAGGCTCTTCTGGCTGCTACTGATTGCATCAGAACTGATTCAACCATCGTTCAAGTATTGGCTCAGGTAATTATTGAGAATCATAAATATAGAAGGGTGGTATAAAAATAACGACTCATAATTAATTGTATAATTTTGTTGCAGAAATATATTATATTTTCAGTTGCAGAAATATTGGATTGAAAACTATGCAACTGCAACACTCCCAATGTATTGGATAAGCCTAAACGATTTTCACGAAAGATTAATAGCGTTTATATAGGGCTTGAGGGGGAAAAAGATGGATTTCAGGCCCAGTTGAAAACCGTAGCCTATGACATGTTGAAATTACTTTGTTTTTATTCTACTACTAGGTATAGTGAAGTTAAAATTTTCTACTCATATTATTCCATCAATCAATAAAATACTAACATTAGTACAACAGGCATAATACCCAAAACTGCTCCTCAACCAATTCATAATAAAAGTCCGAATTCAGGTTGTCATGTAGTGAAACTTTAAACTGAATTTTACCACCGGAAGAAAAGACAAACAATTTTCAATTTATAAATGAATTACACCAAAGTTCTGATAAAAACACCAAATAAATGATTCAATAATACTTAACGTTTTGAATACTGTTCGCTTGAAAATTTTAAGCAAAAAAAACACACCCACTCTCTACAAGACATTACAATACAGCTCATCAATAGCTCCACTTTTCATTCCAAGTTATGGAAAAACATCTTGATTTTTCGCTCTTTATATAGCTTCAAAGTTTTCAATTTGAATTTTTCGAATTCCGTCATTTATTGATTCTCCATTTTTTCGTAATATGAATCTATGAATAAAGAACTTTAAAACTTAGGGCTGTTTAAAATAATTGAAAAATAAATAAAAATCAAACACCCTTTTTTCGAAAACTTTAAAATTATAAAACACACATACATGTTTCGGGAGCTAAGCCCATTCTCAATGTGGATAAAAATAGTTATGAATCTATGAACTGTCCACAAGCTTAGAAAAATTAACAATGTTTTAAAACAGAACAAAATTGACTAAATGGAAAAGTTAAAAATTTTTGTGAATTTTTGTGGTAGAGGTTATTTAGAAGTAGTAATAGTCTGGCTTTTGATGCTATATATTTGAGTCTCTGAAATATTAGGAAATATTATTTTATTTTAGAACTATTCATGAATGCTCAATTTTCTTTAGGTTTACCATATTGTAACCAGGTTGGTGTCAACAGATTGTTGAAAATCTGATTATTGTTTGCAATCAACAATATGTCAAGCATTAAAGAGTGTTGTATATAAGCCGTTACAAGGTCGGTATTTTCATAGTGTTTGGTTTGCAGTCTGGGCCCGATCCGAGCAACATAATGCTGCTGTGCCAGCACTTGTGCACGGTGTGCGAGGTGATCCAGCAGCAGCTGAAGCAGATCCGCCGCAAGAACGTGGACTGGCCGCAGCTGCCGCTTCCCGCCGTCGACCTGCACCAGTGTCAGATGTCAGCAGCCAGGGTCGCCAAAGTCATGCGTGATGTCGCCAAGGCCGCACTCATACAGATACCCGTCTCAGGAGGTCATTATTACATTAATATAATCGATGACGAACTATTAGATATTGCAATTCACCAACTGCTGGATAATTATTTAGCAATTGATAGATGAAATGAAATAAATAAAATACTCTTTTTCAAACTTTAAAAGTATTATTTTATTCAAACTGAAAATGGGCTAAAGCTTGAAACATGTCTGTGGGAAAATAATACTTTTAAAGTTTAAAAAAGGGTATTTGATTCATTTAATTTCATCTATCAATCATTTTAAATAGCCCTAAGTTTAGAGTTTAATTTTTATGTAGCAATATATGGAGATTCTTATTAATAATTGATATTATCATCTTTTTGATAAACAAATAAATCATCAATTCGAATTCCAAATCATAGCTGTATAAACAAACCAAGGACTTCTGCTACTGCAAACATTGACTAAAACTGATGTAATTCGATGAATAAAACTGTAAAAATAACTGTGCCCAGACTGGGAATCGACCTCACATGAGCGGATTAGTTTTTTGAATTAGAAAATTTAATCGTTCACAATTTGAGATCAAATCAATCTCGATTTAGAATCAACTCTTCAAGATAATGATCGTAGGAAAAATTGAAAAGTGAATCTTCAGTAGCTTGAAATTATTATTTATACACAAGAAACAATAGAGGAAATTATGTTCTACAGTTGAGGCCAAATGCGACTACTTTCCATCAATGGCTTTCAAGACTCATTTTAACACAAATAGTAGCCTTTTCCTCGGTATACGAGAATGAGATCAAATTATTCAACGTAGGGAAATTCTTCAATTCTGATCAAATTTAACAAATTGTATATGCATTTAACCGCCTTGTCGAGCTGAAAGCAATGAGATAATGTTTGTTGAGAATATGTATGTCGCTTAGTTTTGACTTTAATTGAAAAAAAAAACAGAAACGGACCTAAAATTTCGTGGGCGACCTGTATGATGCGCCTCTCCAAAAAGCGTCGTAAATTCATATTAGACTTATTTGGGATGCTCATAGTGGTTTAAGACCATATTCATCATTTTTTAGGTGCTAGAAGTCCAATTTATCTGTGCCACTTATTCTGATAAGAATTAAACTTTGCAACACAATGATTTGTTATCAGTCATTAATCTAATCAATACTAGTATAAGAGATCTGATAATTATTTTCAATTGTTCTATTGCAGAGATAGAAGGTTCAATAGATGGTGCGAAGCTGTTGGAAGCGTTAAATGCGTCGTGGGAGAGAGTGTTCGACGACGCAGACTCAGCTGGGCCGGTGGCGTCTCTCAAGCAGTCGACGGCACTCATTGCCGCTGATATTGCTCAAGTCGCACAGTCCATGCAAGAGATCGAATCAAGTACAACGCAACCAACTAAGCAAGAAGTAAGCCTCATTATAATACTAGCAACATTGAATTTCATCAATTTATTATGAGTTTAAGAGTTTACATTTTCAATTCAAGTTGGAAATGAATAGTGATCTATTATAGTGATTGTGTGCATAGTAGCCAAAATTTCATTTAAAATATAATATCCCTCTGAAGGGATAAGTTATACCTCCTGTAATTTTATAAGTGAACTTTACTTTTTACACATGTTCAAAGAAAATGAAGTGATTTGGAATTTTTATTTTGAATATAGATAAAAATGTTCAAATTATTAAATCATAAGAATCTAGTATAATTTCGTACTTCATAAATTTTGACTGAGTACTTGATTATGTTTCTAATTCATCATAAATTTCTCTGGTTGGCGACTGCATTCATTTGTTGACTATTCATTGTTGTAAGAAAAATATTTCCAATCGCAGAAAGCTATTTTCAATTGTGTAGCAAACTTATAAATAATGAATTATTGTTCCCTTATTATCTTCATGCCAGAAAGTATATTATTTCATTTTATCCTTCTATTTTATTATTCAAATTTTGCGCACATATTTTAAATTCTCTGGCACACATTTGTTATTACTATTTAAATTTTCTGTGCACATACGCATATGATGCGCAGAAACACGGTGTTGAATTTTCAAACCTTCTTAGATATTTTAATTTTTATTGTACAAATAATTTACCCACTAGAGGCCAAGCTTGCTTGGATAATATTGCCACTGATATCAGATCTGATCTATGTAAAGTATTTTTGATAGGTGAAGGAAGATTGTCAGATCATGCAGGTGTGTGGCTGGACGTTTTTGTAGATAATCATAATACAAATAGTGTACCAAATAAAACTGTAACCAAACGATTGATAAGTGATGAGAGATTAAGGGAACTTGAGAATATATTTTTGGGTGTTGACTGGTCTCAGATTTGTTGTGGTGAGAATGTTATTGTAGTTTTTGAAATCTTTTTAAATGTAATCATCTATCATTTTAATAAATGCTGCCCTGTAATTACGTATGTTGAAAGGTCTAAGAAAAAATCTCGTAACAAATAGTATACACCACAGATAGGAAATATGAGAAATTGGCTAATTATTTTATATAATAAATGGAAGACTAGTAATAACTATGTAGATAAGCAAAACTTCTTACAATTTAAAAAAGATTATAGGAGAGCTATTGCCAACTCTAAAATAAAGGTCAACGATGATTGTATTGCTAAAGCAAAGAATCGTTGTAAAGCGGCATGGAATGTTATAAAAACTGAATCATCAACTTCTGGTTATAAGCAGCAACAGCCACCTATATCTGAAGATGTATTAAACAAATATTTTATAAATGTATTAAGTGCTATTAATGTTAATAATGAGCCTCCTGTAAATCTTTCAATTTTGTTAAATAAGTTAAATATACGCTTGAATATAGAAAATGATAATTGTTTAAAATGGAAAAAGGTTGAACCAAAGCTTGTTCGTGACATTGTAAAAAATCTAAGCTCTTCATCAGCAGGTGATATTTATGATCTGAGCAATGTCACTGTCAAAGGGTTCATAGAAGGTATTCTGAGACCCCTCACATCTCTGATTAACATGGTTCTCATAAGTAAAACATTTCCAGAATGCTTGATGCTCAGTAAAATAAATCCTGTTTACAAGAAAGGTAATAGGACACTACCTAATAGCTACAGACCAATAGCTTTAGTTCCTATAATTGGTAAGATTATTGAGGCCTGCATGTTTATTCAATTGTACGACTATTTCAACTCCAACGACTTACTCTACACACATCAATACGGTTTTCGACTAAAACATTCAACTACAGAGTGATTCATATTGAACTTTCCGGTTTTAGAAGGATGTAGCACGAATAAGAGAAGAAGCAGAAGGGTGGGGATGGTGTCATTAGACGCACCATGACATGCAGTTTTAGTGTGAGCAATGGCTTGGTCGGGACAACATCGTGTCTTCGTAGGTGAAGAGTTTATTAAAAAAGGCGGCTCCGTGATCTCAACACAGCGTGCGTTCCGTTTACATTTTGCTATTGGTCGACGTGATCCCATTCCCACTGGACCAACAATCAGAAATTAGGTATCAAATTTTAAAGCAACATCATCAGCATTAAAAACAAGACCACATGGCCGAATTAGGACGTCAACGTCAGTGGAAAACGTGGATAGAGTGCGGACACTACTGAAGCGGCAAGTTTCCAAACAGAACGCCGAGGGGATTGTTGAATTGAAGCCCGCACCCTCTCCACGTTTTCCACTAACGTTGACATCCTAATTTAGCCTTGTGGTCTTGTTTTTAATGCTGAGGATTTTGCTTTAAAATTTGATACCCAATTTCTGATTGTTGGTCCAGTGGGAATGGGATCACGTCGACCAATAGCAAAATGTAAACGGAACGCACGCTGTGTTGAGATCACGGAGCCGCCATTTTTAATAAACTCTTCACCTACCAAGACACGATGTTGTCCCTAAAACTGCATGTCATGGTGCGTCTAATGACACCATCCCCACCCTTCTGCTCCTTCCCTTCTTCTATCTATACCCATCTAAAACCGGAACGTTCAATATGAATCACCCTGTATAACAGCCGTTGAGACTGTTGTTAATAAAATACTAGAGGCTTTCGAAAATAAGTTAATGACAGGTGTTTGTCTAATCGATTCACAAAAAGCATTTGACTGCATATGACACACTATTTTAAAAAGTAAATTATGCTATTATTGTATCTCAGACAGGGAGCGGAATTTAATAATTTCTTATTTGAAAAATAGGAAACAAGTAGTAATGATAAATGGAAAAAAGTCAGAAGTCTTAGAGGTTATTGCAGGAGTACCTCAAGGGTCAATATTGGGACTTTTCCTAATTTTAGTATTCATGAATGATTTTCATTGTAGTGTAGTCCTCAAATGTCTACCAATATTATATGCAGATGACACAACCTTGCAGTGCTCTCAAAAAAGACAGGAGGATGTTGCTGCAAGGTTAATGGAGAGTATCCAATTGTCTAAGAACTGGTTTGAATCCAATAGATTGGCAATAAATAATGACAAAACTGAGTATATATATTTTTCACTTGCAAACAATGGTAATGAAAATAGAGCTGTCAAACTATTGGGTTTGTACCCAGATAATAAGTTGACATGGAAAGAGCAAATTGATTTTGATGTTGCTTTCCATGACGAAATACTTATTAACACTTATATAGTAGAAAACGACGTGTATTTCAAAGTTAATTTTGGTAAATCACTTACTTTTTGGCTTAGTGAAGTGGGATGCATTTCACTCTTAAAGAGGAGCTTCATCAGCCTGAGCCTGATGAAGCTCCTCTTCAGGAATGAAATGCATCCCACTCCACTAAGCCAAAAAGTAAGTGATTCACCAAAATTAACTTTGAAATACATGTCGTTTTCTACTATATAAATTGATTTTGTATGCAGAAAAGTTTCAAGAGTTGTTTATCTTATAAGAAAACTGAAATTTTGTGTGAGTACGAAAACACTTCTAACAACCTACTTTGGCCTATTCCATTCTCTTATAAGCTATGGAGTTATGCTGTAGTGGAATAGTAGCAATGCAGAAAGGGTGCTAATATAACAGAAGAAAGTTATTAGAATTATTGCTAATCTTCAGCAAAGAGTTTCCTGTAGGGAGAGCTTTGTTAAATTTATGATAATGACGGTGACTTCATTGTACATTTATTACAATTTGGTACAAGTCAAAAATAATTTGAGTAATTACTCTCAGAATAGTGATAATCATAGTTATAATACAAGAAATAACTCAGATCTTCTTACCCCACAGGTTAGATCATCAAGGACCCATAAAAGTCATATGTATCAAAGATATATAATATTTAACAAACTTCCTATTGAGATAAGAAATTTGCAAGAGATAATATTCAAAACAGTAATCAAGAATTGGCTTAAAACCAACCCTTTTTATAACCTTAGAGAGTATTTAGACTGTGATATTAGCACTATCACTAGACAGTGAATGGTTTAACGTTATTGTTGTATGTTGTTATATGTATTTTTAAATGTATCTGTTGACAAAGCTTTTTTTTTTAATGCGGTGATGCCCACATGTTGAATGCGAAGGCGATTGATGAGGCGAAAAACAGCCATGCCACTGGGATTCGAACCCAGACCTGCGGCAGTGCTAGCGGACTGAAGGTTGTGACGCCCTAGCCCACAGGCCGGCTATTGCAATAATGTATTTGTTTAATGGCTAATAAAGAATTCTTATTCTTACACATTAAGTGTTTGCTTAGTTCTGTGCAATCTGCTGACATCATGAGTGACATTTTATAAGGACGAGTTTGAGTAAAATCACATGTGACGGCGTGAATACAAATCATGAGTTCGCTATACTCTGTTCAATCTAGTGAAATCTAATGAAATTTAAAAGGACAACGTAAAACCTGACGTCCAAAAATCGACTTTCCATTTTATAGAGGTTATATTTTATTGTAATTTTACTCCTACTAGCGAAGTGAGCACGGCTATTGATTGAAATTGTTTATTCTTATACCTTTTAGATTGAGGGTGCTCTCTATCGAAAATTTGTTTTCAACTTTGGCTTACTATTAATTTGAAACTCATCATTATATTCTTCCAGAGAAATAGGCAGTATTTTCACTTTATTGTGCACGCTTCAATGGATTATGACGATTATTCTAATCTTTTGTTCAGAAATTGAAATAATTTTATTGTTCATTCTAGGAAATAACAGCGCCAATTGTTCTTCGTGCAAAGCAAGTTAAGAGTGAATTAGAAGAAACAAAAGCTTTGCGAAGCCGTTTGGAAGCGAGAGAAGCAGATATCCGCGAACTGAAATTAGCTATAAGAACGAAACAAGAAGAACTGGGTGAAATTAATGTAAGAAAAGAACTCGTCGAGAAACGCCTGGCCAACGCCACTCGCGATAATGAGCTCCAAGTTGAGAAACTAGAGGTAAGACCATCGAAATTCTAAACTCGAATTTGCAAAAAACTATTTTCATTTTTCTTTGATGGATACTTATTTCCACTTGATAGGAACTATTCCAAATTTATTGATTCCAGAATAAACTCATGAACATTACCTGATTTTTAGGTAATGCTTTTTTTATCCCACTTGTGCGATTTTCCATAGCAATGGAAAACAGCATAGCTTCCTTTAATGTGTTAAATGAAGGTATGAAAACAGTGAATATAATTATATTGTTCTTATTAGATTATATTGTTATCATCATGAAACACATGGATAATTCATATCATTTCTCACATGGTCAAAATTTTTTTCTTTTTTTTTAAGTTTCATGTGTATAATTCCAAGAATAAAATCATGATGATCAAAGGGGACTAAATTAGTCGAGTTCAGCTCGATTACTTCTTAATTCATAATCATTTTCAATTTATCTTGGAATAAAAATGTTTGAAAATATTATTTGTTCTTCCCTCTCTCAGAGAAAACTGGAAGAGGCGTTGCAACAATTGAAGAGAAAAGAGAAAGAATTTGAAGAGACCATGGACCATTTGCAAGCTGACATTGATTCGCTAGAAAATGAAAGAGGAGAGCTCAAAGAGAAATTGAAAAATTCGTCCAAGAAGAAATTCTATGAAGGTGTCAAGTCTTCTGTTGGTGAGTAATTTAGTTTTAAATATTCCTTTTTCAAAATTGCGATCTTCCTCATCGCCACTGACTATTGTTTAATTAACTTATGCTTTCTCTATTTTTGAATTATGTCTATAAAAGATTAAATTAATAACATAAGTTTCTCATTTCTTCTTTATTTCATTTGAAATTGAAAGCAGCTGGTACAGAAAATTATTATTATTCTCAATCTTATGGTTTTGTGAATTCTCTCGAAAGGTTTCAATCTTCTCCCAAATTTTCATCATTCAATCAGAAGTTATGAAAACCTTACTGGGATGTGAAACTTTCTTTATTTTCAATATACGGCTGAAATAATTTTGTCGATTTAGTAAGTTAGCTAGATTTTTTCCTTATATTTTATATTCTCGATTCGATTTTATTCATCTTCTTATTTGCCTTTTCTTGGTGTGTCAATACAGCTTTAGTCTATTTATTTCATTCTTGCAATAATAATTGCTTGTTCTCTGTCATATTAATATCCCGTTCTCTTTTTTCAGCTAGTCCAGTTCATAGTTCTCCTGGTGGTATTGGAATGAAAGTGGTTGAATCGCCAATCCTGCTGAACGAAATTCGTTCTTTAAAAGCAGCATTGAAACACGAGCAAAATGAAAAGCGAAAATACATGTACAACCATTATGAACAGCTATTGGCTCAAATGAAACCAATCAATGTAAGTTTCATGTAAATTATAATCATTGTTGGGCGGTATTAGCGGTTTAGTGGACTGTACCAGTTGGTTGATCAAAAATAGGGATATACACTGTACTACCTGCAGGTTTCCAGATTTATGCGATGGGGTGTTGTGCGTTTTAGTTATAGCGAAGAAGAAATTAGCGTGGAGTTGTTACACTTAGAAAAGCGGAGCGAGAACTGACTTGAAAAGTGAGGGAATGAATTGTAATAGCCGGCCGATGGCTTTCTTATCTTGCCTGCCGTCTGCCTGTCTGGTATTGTCTGATTGCGCTGTCCTCTACAATATTCTAATTTGCTTGATGAACCTTGCACTTAACACCATCTTTTGGATTCTTAGTAATTACTTGAAGAAAAGACTTGGAAGATAATTAAATACTGTTGCGGTTGTTTTAAAAAAAATCACTTTATTTAAATCACTATGCTGTTTTCATAAGAACTTGCTCTATTTCATTATTCACTGCAACAGTGAGAAAGGGAGTGAAGGAGGAAAATATTTTGATACATTGAGGGGGGTGAAGATTAGGAAGAAGGAATTGGGAAACTACTTTACAGGGGTTAATATGGTCGCGTAATTAGTGCGACACGGGATCATCTAGTTATTTCCAACTATTACTTCAAATTCAAATTAATTTTATTCTGTACACTTTACTATTATACTACAAAATCAATCAATCAAATCAAATTTCTTTATTATTCAAATTCATACACAAAATACATTATACATTTAAACAGAAGTTTGATTACACCACACAATTTCAATAGAAAGAAAAAAAAGCACACAGTTAACTGGAAAAGTAGATCAATAGGCTAGTTATAGTACTCTTTATACATCGTATGATGCAATACACATCTGCAGAAAAAAAATTATGAATCAGAATAATAATACTACTTGCTGTAAGCATGATGCTTATCGCATGCAAGTAGGAGTGTTAACTAATGTTATTTACAATTAAGTTGCTTGAAAGAGCTAGATATACAAAAATTGCTTGTTTGTAATGAATAAATGATATAACTTACTGGAAAAGAAAGAAAAATAGAATTTCCCCACAAACACTCACATTTCATGCCTTCCCAATTTATAACATAGTAACTTTAATTCAATAGATCAATAATTTACACTTCTTCGATAGTGTGCAGACTAGGAAACAATAGCAAACATGTTCTCCAGAAAATCCGGCATAATATCTCTAAGTCATCTAAGAATAAAAGACTTGAACATTTTTTTATTAGCAATTCTCCTTGCCTCAATAGGTATTTTATTAAAAAATTTTGGACCAAGAAAAACAAAAGATTTCTGGAAACAGGTGGTATATGACTTAGGAAGTCTTAGCATATCAGTCGTAACCCTCCTAGTTTGATAGCCAAGTCTCTCCCCGAGTAGTGCATCATCACTGTTCCCAGACATCACAAAAAACAGGTATAACACTTTAAAAACATATATATATCTTAGAGGCATACATTTAAGCTCTTGAAACAAGGGAAAAGAATGTTCATATCTACCTGATTTTTTCACTGCTCTGACAATAGATTTTTGTATGGTTATAAGTGGTCTCAAGTGTGTAATATATGTGGAGCCCCAACAAATTATTCCATAATTCAATTTCGAGTCAACAAGAGCAAAGTATAATTCTCTTAGAATGGAAATTGGAAGAATCTTTTTTTAAAAAGTAGAATTTTCTCAGGATGAGTAACAGATAATTTTTTATATTCCGTATGTGTTGGGACCAGGTGAGCTTCTCATCAACTGTAAGGGCGCTATTAACCATGGAACACATTGTCGCGCACACATTGTGTCTCATGGTTAATAGGGAGGGACACTTCGTCGCTGCCTCTGTTCTCACTCCCTCCCAAATATCTCTTTCTTTTTCTTTCTCTGAGCAACGTACTGGCAGCTATGTTTGATACAAGTCACTCAAATTGATACACAATACAGATTCTCTTGATTTTGAAATATGTTTCTGAAGTATGATGTTGAGTGAAAAATTATGATTGAGTTATAAATCTACTGATTACCAACAAACGCAACAGTCTCAAATGTCCCATTAAGGAGTTTGATGAATAAAATGCATAGGTGTTGTTCAATACAAAACATTGTAGGCCTACTTGAAAATATAAAATCCTATCATTCATTCTGAACTGAGAATGGTTGAGTTTAGAATATTTCATTTTTAATGTCACCTGTGGATTGTAAATAAAAATTGTTCCTCATTGATGATATACAATGGAGTTGGTTTTCCAACTAATACAGTATCAGTATAATGTCTTCTCAACTCATTATAATGTCAGTCTTCCCAAACAATGATAGATTCTTTGACAAGATTCCTATGTGCAACGTGAAAATGAACTTGCAAGGATATTCAGGTACAAGACTGAATAAGCCATTGTTGTACAATATTGAATTCTACAAAATGCACCAAACTAGAAACACACTTGATTTTAAAAATAGAATTTATATTGTGAGTTCTTCGAACTAAAATAGGAGCACCAACAGTAGAGTTGGAAGAACCCTTTTGTTTGAGGTACCTTTGTTTGGGAAAAAGTATTTACACTACAGTGAATCGCCAGCTTTTGCCATTTACAATGGCAATCCCGTTATGATGGATTGGCCAATATCAATTCTACAAATTGGCCACGTAACGTTCAACAATATTTTGCTCAAAATTATGACTTTCCAATTTAACCTAATCAATTCAGTCAGTGATGGGTTTGACAAATTTTTCTGTATTTCACATATGAAGTCTTCATTTCCATTATCAACTTTTTTTCCTACTTCTGTTGATAGTTTTTTCACCTTTTCAACCTGATATTGTCTGTTAATAAAACTATAGCTAAATAACCAAATATAAACTAATAAAATAACTGAACATAAACTAATAAAATAACTGAGTATCAACTTATAAATCACTAAAACACTGTGTAAAAAAATTATCGTAAGTGACAGATGATATGTGTAGTTGCAAATGATAGACAGGCAACGTGAAGATACGTGCAACTGACTGAAGCCGAAGATCGGGGGTGGGAGCGAGAAAGAGATGACTACCTGTCCTTGTCACAACCCGCGCATGCGCATTGGGTCTAGTTTCGGTTTTTTATGGGACACTTTGTGTTTCACGGCTAATAGCTCCCATATAACCCAATGCCCCACGACTGTTCTCGAACACTTTGTTGCCCAGTTTCTGTGTCCCGCTCGGGAGACAGGCGAGACACATTTTCTGTCGCCGAGAACTGTTTCTAATGGCTGATAGGGTTCCATCTAACTCAATGCTTTTTGGCTCCCGAACACAAAGTCGCCCGACAAAGTGTCCCATGGTTAATAGGGGCCTAACACCCAGATATTTGATGGAGTCAACCTGCGTGACAACTTCACAGTTACAATTATTACTTTGTCCACATTCATCATGAAACCTCAATTCAGATGGTAAATTCCATGTTGATGACAGTGTGAACAGTATGTACTTCGTCTTTGACAAGTTTAGATTCAAATTATTACATTTGAACCACAGTAATAATTTTTTCACATCACTCTGCATCATATCCTTCAAGTTCAGACCATTCAAGCCACAATATGCAAAGGCAGTGTCATCTGCAAATGACACAGGCACACCATAGTAGTTACATGAGAAAAGGTCATTTATGAATACAAGAAACAGGATTGGTCCAAGAACTGATCCTTGTGGTACCCCACAATCCACCTCCTGAACCTCACTCTTCACACTTCCAATGGCAACATATTGCTTTCTCTCCTTCAAATAGGACGAAAACCATTTATGGGCTACACCTCTGATTCCAGCATTATATAGTTTGTCCAACAGAATTTGATGGCTCACTGTGTCGAATGCCTTTTTAATATCCAGGAATAATCCTGCAACACAGTGTGCCGGTCTAGAGTTTATACCAGAGTATACAGCTGTCATGAAAGTATGAAGAGCCATTTCCGTATTCATTGACTCACGGAAACCAAACTGGTTTTTATAAAGAAAGTCATATGAGTTGAGAAAATCAAGAGTTCTTCTTCTCATTACCTTTTCTAATAGCTTAGAGAAAATTGAGAGTAGGGATATAGGTCTATAGTTATTCAATTTTGATCTAGGGCCAGATTTGAAGATAGGAACTACCTTGGCCAGCTTCATCCTGGACGGAAATATACCTGTAGAAAAACTGCAGTTGAAAATATCTACTAGGATTGGAACTATAAACAGTGCAACAGCCTTTAATAGTTCAGGAGATATGTCATCATCACCTGGAGCTTTACCGGATTTTAATTTTTTAATGCATATCAACAATTCATCGAAAGTGACAGGCTCAATAAAAATAGACCTTTGACACGTGATTTTCATGAAGTTTTCATTATAGCTCTCTATATCACTTTCTAACAAATTACTAGATGAGGCTGCAATATCTTTAGCAATATTCACAAAAAAATGATTAAATAGGTTTGACAAAGTTTGATGGTCTTCTACAATCTCATTCTCATGCTCAATTTTCAGTTCATTGGGATTCCTAGCTTTTTTTGGTTTCCTACATAGCTTATTTAGAACTACCCATTTCTGACGTGGAGCCAATGTATTTATTGTACCATAATACTTTTGTTTTTCAATATTGATCCAATTCTTTATTTTTTTAGAAAACGTTTTCAAATCATTTTTCATAGCTATATTTTCGGGATTCCTCTTCACTTTTTTTAATAATCTATCACGTGAGTGGATTGCTGCACATAGACCAACAGTCATCCAGGGTTTGAGCATTTTTACATTTACTGACTTGGTTGTATATTTAACGCTATTTTTTGAACATTCAATATAATTTGCAAATGTCTCAAGAAATTTCTCAAACTTATAATTTACATCATTACTGAATAATACGTCACTACAATCATGAGACATGAGCATGTTATTAAGATAATCAAAATCTATTTTATACTCATCCTTAATCAGATTACTGTCACTTTCTACGGCATCCGAGTGAAGAGTGAAGGACACAGCCCTATGATCACCCACTAAGGTTTCAATGACAGCGCCCCCGACAAAATGTGCGAAATTCCTTGATCTAATGAAAACATGGTCAATTAAAGTTGCTGTTGTTTCAGTTTCTCTAGTAGGTATGATGCTTATTATTGCTTCAAAACCATCAGAGCTTAGAACATCTAAATAGTTATCAACTTTATTATCATCAGTACTAAGAATATTGATATTGACATCTCCTATTAAGAAAGTATCGCAAAATGTTGGACTTGTCAGGATTGAATCAAGACTTTCAAGGAATCTATCACAGTCAAAGCCGTGCCATCGATAGAGACAAATCAGATTAAATTTGTAATTTGATAAGGTGCACTGCAGATACAGTACATCTGCACCCTCCAACTCACAATCGGTGACACTGCAATTGAAGTCAACTAATTCGCTGGAATAGTAAACAATAATACCAGTCGCTCTAGTAAAAGTAGAAATACTTGAATAAGACTCATACCCATCAATACAGTAAAGCAGTACCTGATCATCTGAATCCAACCACACTTCAGATAACACAATTACTGCAGGCCTCACATTCCAACAGCTTAAATAAGTAACAAATTTATCAAAATTACTGCCTATGCCTTGTATGTTTTGATGAAGAACTGTCAAATTATTATTTTGCGAAATATTAGAGTGATTAACTTCATCAATACTACTCAATAGCACACAGTTATTTTCTTCATCGTTCATCATAATAAGTGAAATAGTATATACTCATAACTGATTCGAAGAATTGCAAATCAGGAGTATAAAATACAAGCTAGATTCAGAACCTGTCACAGGAAAACTCACACACACTAGCACGCACTCATGAAGAAGGAGAAAGTACATTTTAGCAACATATACATATACAATACTATCTACACAATTGAATGAATTATTTTTTATAGTATACAATTTATATTCATCAATGTTCAATAGTGATTTCTCTTTATCAGAAGTCCAAGTTTCAGTAAAGAATAAAACCTCAAATTTTGTTTCCATATTGTCCAAATTATAGAAAATTATATCAAAAAAATTTTTTAAGCTTATTATATTCGAACTGTAAATATTTATTTCGTATATAAAGGACTGAGCGTAGTTCGAAAATCCTCAAAACTTTCACATTCCCTGACACTATTAATAGGTCTATTATTTACAAATTGTATGAGATCATTCATAATAAAATTGTTTTTGTCAAACCTGTATTAAACATAGCTTATTCCTCTCCATTGATAATTTGTTCTAGATGATCCAGTCCCTTAACTTTGAACACGGGAGAGCCTTCTGTTTTCCTAATGCACATTTGTGTTCCACGAAACCAAACGAATTTTCAATTATTTTTCTTAGCCAACTCACGAGCAGCATTCAGTTCCTTAGCACTTTTGGCCGTCAGCTGATTCATTACTCTAAAGTGTCCGTCTGGCAGGCTTTCGTTGATTTTTTTAACATCGATTCCGGGGCTGTTCCTGTCTTCTCTGCTCTGGTTACGGAAAGCTGTGATCCTCTTGTCTCTCATATTTCGTCTCACAAATCTGACAATAATCATCGGTGAAGTCTCTTGGTTCTTGGATGGTAATCTGTGAGCGACACTTATTTCGTTTGTTGAAAAATCGGGCACTTGGAGAGCACTGGCTACACCTTGTAGGAGATTGTCCATTTTTTCGTTTTTTGTTACTGGTATACCGGTCAACAATAAATTTTCTCTCCTGGTATATTCTTCTAGAGCTTCGTTTTTTTCTAGAAAGAATGAACACTTCTTCTTTCAATTTTTTGTTTTCATTAGTCAATCGTTCATTAGTTTCTTTTATTTCACCTATATCCGCTTTAAAACTATCAAAACTATCCGAAACAAATTTCACAGAAGCAGTCAGTTCCTTCAATTGATTGTCAATGCTTTTTTCAAAGTTTCCGAAAAAGTTTCAAATAGAGCAGTAATTTTTTTCATTAAAACATCGCTTTCCGGTTCACTTACTTCTTGTGACCCAGTCACCTGTTTACAATCACTGCACTTATTCACCATTTATTTCGATTTTCCTTTGAAAGTTTTTTTAATTTCTTTTCGGTCAAGTAGTGGCATATATAATGACACTTTTTCTTACACGAACCACAAATTATTGAGTCTTCATCACTAAAATTGCCGAGGCAAACGTTGCAGTTATTCATGTTTCGAACGTAAATGCAAGTTAAGCTGTATGCAAGTTCAAGTTCAAGACGGTATGAGTAGACGGCCGCAATGGACAAGACACGACACGCAATAGATAAGCTGGATTGACCGACAACAATAGAACAATTCACTCCTTGTTACTACAAACACGTACGCTCGCTACCGCTGCTCGGCTAACACTGACTACTACAACTATTGATGTTACCAATAAAACTTATATTATTAATATTTTTATTCAATTGAACCACTTCAATTGTAACTTATCCTTACACCGGTGATCCAGGAAAAGATAATAGTTCTTATCTTTCCACCGGTGATCCAGGAAAATATAATAGTTTAGATATTCGCTATCAAATTTCAAAATATTGACAATATACAGACATTACATTAATTCCTACTCCTCGTTTGCCACTGTTTTATCCTCAAATTTCAATGAGTTTTATTCTCAATTCCCCTTGAACCCGTACTGGTATAATATGAAAAATTTCTTCCCTTCCATAATTTCTGTAAGTGTTTCATTTCTTCTAATCATAGAACATTCTGTTGGTCATTTATCATTCCAATGTCGAGATGCCTTCAATCCCACCAATTTTTTTGTTTTGTTTTGTTTTGCAGGTACCTAAGAAAAAAGATGTTTCCAACAAAAGAACAGAGTTGATCAAGAAAGTTGATTCACTGCTCAAGGTTTGTTGATGTCGTTTTGAAATATAACTTAGTTGGCTTCCAATAATAGCATATCAACACTATAAAGTCTTCTTGGAAATGCATTCTGTATATTTGAAATAATTCAATAGATATTAGGATTTCTATAATGCATTTTGACATTTAATGCATTTTTATATTTTTTAATTAACATTATTGTAATTGAGAACAAATAATAATAGCTTACCCGTGATCTACACCTCAAATTTTTGGGTACTATGTGTAATAATTTCCTTTTAGAACATTAAACTTCTCCAACTATCATTTAAGTTCCAATAATTTTTCAAACAATTGAGTGTTTATAATTTTTATATTGTAAACTTCACATCGGCCTTCACTGCTTAAGCGATTGAAATGTCTGCTAAAAGTTAAATCTATTACTTATTCATTATTGTTGTAATTTTAATCATTTTTGTATTGAATTTCAGGAAGTGTATGATACAATGGCTACTACAAAGGTAATAGACATTACGAAGCAGAAACCTGGCGAAGAGGCATGCCTTGATAAGCTATCACCCAACTATCACCTAGTGAATAACCTGTGCAAATCACAACTTATTGGTGACAAGATTCGCAAATTACAGGTAAATTTATCAAAATTTTTATACTTGTAAAAACGTACTTAGCCCATGATTATTCAATTGTTTGTTATTGAATTTATATAACTCGATAGATACAGGCCATAATCAATCTATTCTGTCAGAATAAAACTTGAATTATTTAAAATAAAAAATATTTATTATTATCATAATTGAGGTTGTAAATCATACAGTTTTTGAATGATTCAGAAAAAAACACCCAACAAACAACCACAATTTAACCTTTCAAACTTAATTATCTTATTACAATCTACTTGGAATGATAATTATTGCTCTTTCAATAGCACTATTATTCTTCTACACTTTACAGTCAGGTTATTCAACTTGCCTGTATTTTACCAATCTAAGAAAATCTATATTATTTAATCTATAATTTTTCTTCCTGTTGTACAGAGTGTTTCAGGAGGGATGTGCAATACTTCTCAGGTTCACTCCTCACACCAAGTAGACAAAAAAGTTCCAAGGGACAAAACCCCAAAAACTTTTGTTACCGAGATAACAATGGCGGAAAATTGATATTTTAAGAATATGAATTTTCTTAATTTTTAATAGATGCTTTACTCAGGTTCTATAATTATCAATTCCTATGTAAAATTAGCTAATAAATTCAATGAAACCAGTTTGAAGTTTGTAACTTTAACGGTTATTGAGATAATGTGGAAAATATGCTAAAAAACGCCATTTTTCAACAATCAAGGTCAAGGGTTATAACTGGATAAGGAATCATAAAATTGTTTTCTTAATAATTGAAGTTGAAGAGAGTCGGATTCTGAAGAAAAAGTTGGATGGTGACGATTGTGTAAATCTTACCCAAATCTCAGAAATAGCGATTAAATTTCGCAAATCGCTACTAAGTTAAACACAAATTTTTCACTTGTGTAATGTTTTGTCTATTTTGCGATTTTTGATCGCTATTTCTGATATTGGTTTATGATTTACACAATCACCATCTTTTAACCTTTTCTTTAGAATCCGACCCTCTTCAACTTCCATTATTAAAAAAACAATGTTATGATTCCTTATCCAGTTATAAACCTTGATTGTTGAAAAATTGTGTTTTTTAGCATATTTTCCCCATTATCTCAATAGCCGTTTAAAGTTACATACAGTACTTCAAACTGGTGTAATTGAATTTGTCAGCTAATTTTACATAGGAATTGATAATTTTAAAACCTGAGTAGAGCCTCTAAAAATTAAAAAAATTCATATTTTTAAAAAAATCTCAATTTTCCGCCATTGTTATCTCGGTAACAAAGCGTTTTTTGGGGTTTGTCCCATGGGCTTTTTTGTGTACTTGATGTAAGTGTAACACTCTGTATTACTTATGTGTGTTTTTTTTCAACCTTGAGAACGTGTCAATAGGTCTTAATATCCATGTTTTATTTTTGTTTATGAACAGATTGAAGTTAACAATGAGCTAGTGAAGAGTACAAAAGGAGCTAGTATTAATACTGACTTCACAATATTCCCGACTCCAGAAATGGCCAAGGTAAGATCAATCAAAAAATTATTATTTCTCATATGATCAGCCAAGTAAATTTGATGTCAATAATTACTGACACACTCTTATTGATTTTTATTAGAACTATTATATTGTATTTTTATATGGTATGATACTTTTTTATTTATTTAAACAATGCATTAGTAAAATTTAAAATCATCAAACATAGCTCAAATGTTTATTATGATTGATCCTATAATTGCAGGTTCTCCAAGAGACCAAGCCCATTTGTATTGGTGAACTAACAGTTCCAAAATTACCTGGAGATAACCAGCAGGATACATCATTAATAGTTGAGCCTAGATCGTTGAAAAGGCTGCACAATGAAATCATTTCACTGTGGTCATGAGCATTGCAATACTAGATTTCGACATTTCCAGTGCCAGCGTTCTATAATATTGTGATTGTCAGCTAGTGAAGTTGTTTGAACGGCTTAGTGAATCAATATGTTTGATCAAAGAAGGCTCTATTATCTATTTATATTCAGCAATTATTTTGTGCAACTTGTAATGGAGATGTGATATAATTGTCTTTTATTTTTAATTTATAATTTAGTTAATCCCAAGTTGCCATCATCGAGAGTGGAACACGCGCAAGAAACTCTATAATATTGTAATTCATATTCTAACGTATTATTTATATCGTATTTATATAATTTTACCTTATTTTTTAAAAAGTTAATACTACTAAAAATAATCCAGAACTATTCATTAAAAAAAACTCCAATAAACATGAAATGTTCATAATGAATGCATTGAATAGCCTTGATGCAGGTTATCCTCATTAGTTTTTATTGTTGAAACAGATCTGGTACTCTAACAAGATTCACTTACATTATCTACTTTAGAATCTTCCAGAGTTTTCTACTGAAGTAGTTGAGTTCCCTGTTTTCCTTAAATTGGAAAAACAGTCGAGCCACTTAACTTCTAAATATATCATCCATATTGAAGATTGTATTCTTGAATGAGGATTACTTTGTAGATGTGGGATATTTTAATATCATGACAAAACTTCGATGATAACGATAAGAATTGAAGACTAGATATCTTCACTAAATATTGCCTTTAGAAATGTTTTTAGAAGTTTCAATTTTTCAATATTGGTTCAATAGTGAATTTTTGTGTCTTAACATTCAATTTCTAAATAAGAGACAATTACTAATTTATTGTTGGTTTTATATGACTTTTAATAGTGCTTTTGTTTTCAAAAATGATTGTCTTGCTGTGGAGTATTATTTCTGTATAATTGAAATTGGTTATATTAAAAACTTTATCTGTCAAAACTGTTTAAATCAATTAGAAGAATAGAAGGTATAAAGCGATTCAACAAACCCCTGTTTTCGTACATTTTCTATTTTATTCCAGTCATGGTTATTATTATAATAAGTATATAGAATGAAGTAGAATAACGAAATAAAGGTCCTTATATATTGATGAGAACAAAAACCATTCAAAATAGTATCAAAGAGTTTAAAAATAATATTCATCTTCGTAAGAAAGTCAATTTAATAAATTGCATTAATTATTCAAATTAAAAATTTCATGCAAAAAAAATAATAAATTGATGAGAATGATCCAATTTGAATATTCAGAAACAATATTATTGTATATGATTTCTATTGCGCTGGTAATGCTCAATACAGTGAGTAAACAATTTTGATCTCTATTATGACGAGATCATCACTAAAATCATAAACTAAGAGACTTCACTTGTATTGATGAAACAGAGGACCCTGGAAGAATATAGAATGGCCTATAGGTATTATGATAAACGAAAGACCAGTATAGTCAAAACTTGTTTAATTCCATATCTTCAAGAATACGAGTATTTCCAAAAACTAATCTTTATTTTGGGTCTAAAGCTGTGGTTGCATCAAATCCCTCAGCTTCTCATTTTGCTGATACAGCTTGAAAATTTTGCTGCTGTGACGGGTGACAATGGACTTCTGCATTTATAAATTCCACTAAACTGTATCGCTCCATAATCTGAGCAATCAACAACTGTGTCATTATTGCAGTCCTAGAACAGATGAAAAGTCATTTGAGTTCATTATTACTGTGACGAAAGTGCCATCAAAAATGTTCAAAAAATTCCTTTCAAAGAATTCAACTGGAATCAAACTGGTTCTATGTCAAGTTAGAGTGTTTCTATATTGAGTGTTGTAGTAATTTATTGTTGTTATGAGATAGAGCAATTATTAGTACGTTAGTTCTGTTCTATACATTTATTTTCTGAAATGATAATATTATTGAACTATAATTTGCACAAGCTGAGAAGAAACGCCACTTTACACATTACATTGCAATAGCGTGTTTTCTCTGCTTGCGCGGACCATCAATTTTAATAATAAACTATTTCCACTTGAAATATCCAATTGAAGCACCAAATACCTATTGAAAAAACTAGTATCTACGAGTAAATCTGGGACACTGCTCCCAGCCAGCAAACAGGAATGATTTTATTCAACTGGAAAGAAATACTTACAAAAGGATGAGTCTTCATGTAATTTTTGACAGTTTGTCGGGCACAATCCAAGTCGTTGGCACATCTCTCATAAGCTGTAACAATTTCACTATCAGAAGTTTTCTCTATAAAATTGAAATTTTCTAAGCATCATTCAAATTTTGTTATAGACATGTCAAAGTATATTGAAATCGTATTTCAAAAATCTGCTTTCATATTGATTTCAATGGTATTTGTAGTAGTTGTATGAGAAATAACTTCTTTAAAAATGAAAATTAACTTGATTCAAATTTCAGTAACAAATTCAACAAACATCTACAGTTTAAAGGAAGGTAGCCTACAATGCCTAACATTTATCAAAAATCTGACTTTTCTAATTTCTATTGAATTGACAAAAGAAATGAAAGAGTGAGATCAATATTTTCTTATAATAGGCTATCTGAGTATTGTAGAAATGCAAATAATATGAAGGTTTTCAACAGTCCAAATTTTATCATTCACAGTGACTGACTGCAGTTAAACTTTAGCCCAAGTAGACAGTACTCCTTACACTTCCCAAAAATATGTCGTTAGAGGTTAGAGGCAGGGTTTGATTTCAGGGGGAGCGCGTGGGAGCGGCGCTCCCATACCTTTTTTTCCTGAGCGGCGTCACTCATTATCTTTTAAATTGTATTAAAGAATCTGTTTTTAAAAAACAGCGCCCAGATTTGCTAAAAACGCTCCAATTCAAGTGTGATTATGAAAAATTTTCCAGATTGCCTGGTGAGCTAGTTTACCCACCGCTCCCATACCTCTTTTTTTAGAAATCAAGCACTACTGGTTAGAGGTGTGCAGCTTGTGTCAAAATGTATGAAATTGAGGTTTTATCATGAATACTCAAAATGCTTTTTCTATTGTTTTATTGAAGTTTGTTTCCTACCTCCGTCTGAATGTATGTCGTCGAATAGTACAGTTGGATAGCCAGCATCCTTCCAATAAACCCTAGTGATGGAAAATGGTCCGCAGTAATCACCCTTACATGTATTGATCATAGTGCAATCAATGGTTTCACAAATGCAGTCCAGGCAGTCGTCAGTGAACGGTTTCTTTGTGAGAATTCCACCTGTAAATTCATAAACCTACTGAGATGATGCATCGGTGATGCATTAGGGTCTTTTTACACTAGATAAAACGAAACAGTATTCTACAAAACGTTCGTTGTGTGTCTTATTTCTGTCATAGGTATGTAGTATTTTCAATTCACTATCAACTATTGAATACTATATATTCGTGAATGTCTCACTTTAATACTAAACCTGTCCCCTGAATTTGAAACAGACATTGGTTTAAAGCATTCTTTATACCGTAATCGAACAAACTTTATTAATTAATATAATTCCATTTAATAGAAGTTATTCAAGATCTTTGATTAGAAAAATTGGACGTATTCAGCTATAGTTGTAGAAAACATACTGTTCTAAAATTTGCGATCAAATTTATAATATTTGAACAAATTTTGACCAAGCTGGAGTCATTTTCCCATCTTTCCAGAATGTCTTCTTTGCTCGACCGGACTACAATATTATGTAAACCCATATTGATAAATTCTGATAGAATTTGTTCTATGAAAAACAATATTCATTGATTGGATTGGATTAATTTGTTTTCTAAAAACTTTTTGAGGAAAAATGTATAAATAAATGCTCATCTTGTTCATACGTACAATTATATTGACCCAATCTGTCAATTTAATATTTTAACGTTTTCCCCTTGGTTCTTATTCAGAATGGTATTCTACTCCTTAATTATTAAAATTCGATTGGCTAAGTTCTAATTTATTATTAACTCCACTTTTGCTTGTAGTTCTTTCTTATATTCCACCTATTAATCTTCTACGTATAACGTATGAATCTACGCCTCAAAAAACTTACTAGTCATAAAACTTACAATGATTCCGAGAATCAATTTATATCGACAATGATTTCCCTACTGATTTTAAATTACTGACAAAAAACAAACACTGACATTGAATAAGGAACTGTACCGGAATAATCTCGTGAGATTTGAGCACAGTAACAATCCAATTATTACTACAATTTTATGCTTCTTCCTCAAGGTTCATGGAATATAATAGAATAGTGTTCTCTTAATAACTCTCCATCGTCTAACAAATGAAATCTCTGGACATTATTATGGAATCATAGAACAAGGAGAACTTTTGAGTGCTCTAATTGGAGCTGGTTGAAAAAATATAAAAACTACAATAGATATTTGGTGTGATTAATGAAAAACGCACTTGAAGCTTGCGCCTCCAGACGAGCGACATCGTAAGCCCATTGACACTGAACTGCTGCAATCAAAGATAACCATACCAGCCACTGTCCTATCTTCATCACTTTCAAAGTAATACACTGTTCCAAATAGAAGAATAGGTAACACAAACCCGCACACTAGACGTAAGAAACGAACAGTGAGCTGCTGGTGTATTTTATACGATAGGCCTAATGTAGTGGCTCTCCCTCCCAAATAATTGAGCTTTTCGTCCATACCAGTTTTTGAAACAACTGTTTTGTGAAAAATTTTCTTGTAGAAGATATTCTGATACCTTTAGTGAATGAGAAGAAGAAACCAAGTTATTGAGCTAACTCTAGGTTTGAGAAGAAGAATTGATTTCGGGAAAGTGAAAGAAAAGCTGATAATATAATATAGGAAATGAAATGAATCAATTCGAGTAATAGAAGAAGGTTTGAGGATTAACTTTTATCATAATCATCATCAGCAATTATTAAAAACTGAATTATAGTAATCTTGCTACCGGGCATCTGTAGAATTTTCTATATGGTACAAAAATGATAATTTCGTCGTTGAGGTGCGATTCCCAAGCGGCAGCTCGAGCCGGCTCTTGCTGCGCTGCTCTGGTCGTCACAACTCTATTCACATAACTATATTATAAATACCGTAGGCCTATTCACTTGGTTATTAAGGCTACCAATGCATTTATTATGCATTGTCAGGGTGTCCACAAAGCGGGAAAAGCGGGAATTATACGGGAATTTATTTGTGCTGAAAATAAGCGGGAATTATACGGGGATTTTGTCATGGTGCGGGAATTTTTTCTGGACATTGTTTTGTCATTATTTGATAATGACATAATGATTAACTAGCTAAATTTCCAAGAACAAAGTTGAATTAATTTCACTCTGAACTATTTTACACGATTCTACAGTCAATAATTTGAATATTAGTTTTACTATAAACAATAAACTACCGCTCACATGTGGAGCGCTTTCGGATTTTACTCCATTTTCAGTGTTGAAAATAGGGTCAAATCCGAAAGTGCTCCACATCTGAGTAGTAGTTTATAGTAAAACTAATATTCAAATTATTGACTACAGGTCGTGTAAAATAGTTCAGAGTGAAATATTTACTAGCAGTTCGTAATAAAAAAAAAAGATTAGTTGAATTAATCTTTGTTGGGGATGGTTATTGATACATGGATGTTTACTATTTGATGTTTTTCACTAATCAATGTTGAATTGGAAAACCCCCCCTTAACATACCAAGTGGTGATCAAAAAATTATGATAGATGATTGATGATGTTTGAACAGTAGGGGGGACTTGAGAGGAAACCCAATTTTTTTTTATTTATATCGTAGTATTTTTATCTGAATAGCAAATGGTTCAAAATGCCAATTGAGAGCAATCTCGAGGTTTTTTTCTACATTATCCACAGACTCTCAAGTCAAAATAATCATTGGAAGTATAGGGTAGTGATTCAAAAAAGCACCGGTTCTAATATATCAATTTATGAGGTTTATTTCAACGAAAATTTAAAATCAATACATCATTATGTTCATCTTTATTTCTGATTTCATGAAAAATGATGTAAAGCATGTGGTCTCCTCTCTGCGCTGACACGCATCAACTCTGTCCATAAAACTCACTATTACTGCACTAAAAGTTTTCAGTTCCATTTCGCCGTCACTTGTCGAATTTTCTCAATCATTCATTGATGTTTCGGGGTTTATTAACATACACCAATGACTTGAGTTGACCCAAAAATGAGAATAACAAGGCCTACCAATTCGACGGATTATCGGCGAAATGGAAGTTGAAACTTGTTGTTTACAGAATTGATGCGTACCAGCACAATAGAGGAGGTCACGTGCTTGGCATAATTTTTAAAACATGAAATCGGAAAGAAATATGAACATTTTTATGTATTTATTCTAATTTTTTTTGTTTAAATTAAGATTTTAATTTGATATATTGGAACCTGCGCTCTTTTTGAATCACTTGAAAACCCCCAATTCAAAACCTTGCATAGGGAGACTTGACCCCCACCCCATTGGTAGGGAGAATCGCCCTACTTGTTAAAACACCTTATCAAACATATTATTTGCTTTATTTATAATGCAAATCAATTTATAATGAACCAGGAGCCTAGAAGCCTACCTAAATTTCTAAGTAATTATTTGTCACCCTTAACATGTTTATGAAGCAAGATGGAACTACCCATAATTATGGAGTCCCCATAATTATTGAAAGCCACTTCATTCGCTTATTATAATAAATTCGGTAGGATTCCAATGGCCACTGAATTCTAATGTAACTGAGTAACAGCCAAGAGTATCCTAATCTAATTATTATTCATGTGTGTGATATGTCTGTTTGCATCTTGAGGTTGGTTGCCAGGCGAAGTTATTAGGGAGAAGGTTGCTCCACAACTGCCTGATATTGAGCAAAATTGAAGAGAGACTAGAAAGTGACGTAGTTCAGATCAGTACTCATTGTACCGTGCGCATGCGCTAGTATTTCAACAATAAGTATCACATTTATGTTTTTGATTTGATCTTCATCATTTTCTGTTTCCCCACCACTTTTCTAGTTCCCTCAGATCGGAATAAACTATTATTTTGTAATAGCCTTGGTTGCTAGGGATTATGATGTTAGTCATAAACGCTATGAACTACTTTCGAATAGGTGACAAGAATGTAACCAAAGCGAGTGAAACCTACCCTTATAAGTAGCTTCACCAAGAAAGTAATATGCAAACTAATATTTACATCACTCTTATCCTAATCAAGGATCATTCCTTCAAATTATCAATTGATTTTATTAACTCTCTGATTCAAAATGATAAACTGATAGTAAAATAATTTCCCAGTGAATAATTACATTAGCCTCCTAAAGTATTCAACTGTCCAGTTTGTACTTCTTGCCTTGAAAATTGATGCAATTCAACAAACTAATAAAATATTTGATAATAAACTTTAAATGAAATGTCATGCGAATCAAATTTGCTGCAGTAGCGTACTTGGTCAAGTCCCCCTAAATAGGCTGCATTTAATTAATCAAAAATGTAAAATAACTTCTAAGTTTGCATATATATTGACAAACTTGATAAGAATCGGGGAGTCCAGAATTTACTTGAATGCAGCGAAAAAATGAAATTGGCTTGTTACTGTAAGTCATTGTCACGTCACGTTAAATGACAATCAATGATGCGAATATCATCACTCAAATTCACCCATTTATGAGAAATTCGGTAATTTATATGGAATTATACCTGCACATGGAACAAATTTCTCAAGATCCCTCTTTAGAATGTGGGTCTGTGTTATTGATAATTCTTCAAGAAATATTGCTCTATCACGCATATTATGACACAAAAATTCTCTTCCATAAAGTAAATCTGTATTTTCAATCAAACTTGAAAAATAGGGCTCCAAAACTATATTTTGTACTTCCGGAGGTGAACTCCCGGACTCCCCTTAGGGGAAGGCACCATAACTTGCATGATAAATATTACTGTAGGCCTAATTACTACTCGACTAAGGCAAGTTTGCGATCAGCAAGTTTGAAAGCAAATTGCTGAGTTGAAAGCAATGCGTAAAATCAATTGTAAGCAGGTAATTGCATTTTCCTAAATAAAATTTTAAAAGCGATATGATTATTCATTAGTTTACTTTCAAAATTACACATTAAAAAAAGAAACCCAAGATGATATTCACATTGTTATTAGGGCTATTATGTATAGTAAATCAATAATCAAACGAACTTGAAAATGATTTGAAAGTTCAAAATTAGTTGGGGGAAAAATAAACCTATCTTAAGGGTATCGTAGAGGCCTACTTTGATTATTTATTGATTTACCAATGTGTATGGAATTAATAACTTGCCAAACAGGCACTTGTATGCTTGTTTCAATAATTGTGTGAACAATGTTCATTACACACGCTCAGTACAATATATTAAAAAATATGTATTTTCGACCCTTTTATGAGGAAATATTTATAAAATAAAGTTTTTTATAGTATATCCGAACTCATAAAAAATCGGGAAAAATGTAGAATTATATCGGAAAAAGCGGGAATTATACGGGAATTTTTTGAGCCTGATTTTGTGGACACCCTGATTGTAATAATAGTGAAATTCACTTTAAAATGGTGAATTTCACTATTTATTGATATATTATAACTTACATTGGTAGCCCTAATAATAATAATAACATAGAAAACATCTATCATATAGTCATGGGAATAGAGTTGTGATAACTAGAGCAGCGCAGCTAGAGCTATGACCAAGCTGCGCAGCTCTAGCAGCATTGAAAGTATGAACTGGAACTATTTTCTCAGCGAATAATATTGGAAGTTTATTGGATATCGTGACTGATCGGAATGAGGGATTAATGTTGTTATTCTAGAAACTTATAAATCAATAATATTATATTTCTCCTGTATCCAAGTTCAGAATAGTCTTCTGATCCTAGTTCAGAAATAGTGTTGTTGGTTTCTTCTGATGAATGTCAGCAAACTGTGAATGTAGATCCGTCTGATTCTAATTATGTGAAGTTCTGAGTGAGGAGCAGCTGAAGGCAAGAGAGTTTGTGTACAATTATTCTTAAGATGAGTTTCTGATCTTTGAAGACAGGATCATCCATGTGGCAAAAAAGTGTATCACATATTAGGCCAGAATGCCGTACCTTGGAGTCTACTCATACATCCATTGGTATTTTCCATTATAACTAGATATTTTATATTACTAGTCCGATTTATTTAAAGGCAATTGCAGTTCATACTATTTCTCTTGCAGTTGTGTAATTTGATTGTATATATGATAATAATATGGAAATAATATGGAAGACTGATTCTAGAGAGTCTACTGAAATATCTTAGAGATATCAAACCAATTAACTCAGAATGAAAAAGGGAAAATTATGTACGTAATGCAAAACAAAATCCACTTCCAGCTAGACAATAGGCTATTCCTTCACAATGGGATTGAAAATATATTCTCATTATCAACTTCTTTATTAACTGAGTGGTACAGTGATAACTGTTTCTGACATATTCATTATTAACTTCTCATTTTACTGAGACAGCTGGAAAATTTGGCTTCAATGGCATGTGACATCGGACTTGTACATTTGAACGTATCGCCAAAAAAGTGAATCGCTCCGTAATCATAGCAATCAATAATTGTGTCATTGTTGCAATCCTGAAATTGAAAATAGATTTCTTGTCACATGTTTCATCAGTCATTAAATTGAGAGAATATAAGTCATGTTAACGATATTCCATTAAAGATTGATCATCAAAATTAAATTATTAAAGTTATGGTTGGAGAAGCCTGTATTATATGTAAGTCATTATTTAGAAGATCAGAGGAAATGGTTAGACATCGGTTCCGATTGCCTAAAAATTAGAAAATCTTCATCATTACTGCTCACGCACAAGCTCATGTAGGCATCAACCTAAAGACATATAGGTAAATATTCTTCACCCTAACTCACCCTGAAACAAAGTAGAGGTATTTGCGGAGGAATTCCGTATGACATATGTATCTCTTGCTTTTTTTGTAAAGTGCCTTTATGTTGTAAAGAAGGAATAAAGATTATTTGAATTTGAATGAATTTTTCTTAGAAGTCACAAAGTGTCACTCAATTGAAATTGGTTATCATTATTCTATGGCAACTACAGTATTTAATTTTCAAATGTTGGGCTATCATTCTTAAGATTGCGTTCATAATAGTAGCCTATTTTAGGGAAGATGCCGTTTTTTCTCTAAAAATTTAAACTGAACAGGATAGAAAGTGGACAGGATAGGTGGTTTATGACACCTACAAGATTTAAAATCAACTCCTAACACTCTGTGAACTGAACATAGCTTCGCCCAATATGATCAAAAGGATCGGTTACTATAAAAGAGTTTAAAAGAGGTTTCATACTCACATAAGGATGAGATTCCATGTACTTTCTTACTGTTTGTCGAGCACAATCCAAATCGTTTGCACATCTCTCAAAAGCTGAAAAATTGAATTGTAAATTTTTTGTAACTGTGTGTTGCACACTCGCCGGTTTTTGTACGGTTAGGGTTTTCCGGCCATCCAAATTAAGCCATAATTATTAGATATTATTACAGGATAGAACGAAACATTGATGTGATTCTACTAGATAGAACACATGATGTGTGCAAATGTTGCAAAGTCTCATTCTATGCAGTAGAATTTGTGTAAATAATCTACTGTCCAGATTTTGCACAAATTCTTGCATCTGAAGGAGAATACGAAGTTATTGTAGGCATGAATTGAATTTTTAGTACATTATATCTGTATCTTTATTCTGATTCAGCTCACAGATATCATACCGGTATGGGGTTTTTCAGTCATCTTTTGAGGAAAAATATTGTTTCTAGGTTTTCAATGTTTCTTTTAATTCTCCTGGACACATCCATGAATCTTTTTTCATCATTTCATCATACCTACCCATTTATTGATCTAAATTATAGCTAATACAAGGTTATTATAATTACATAGGTTATTATAAGACATTAATAACCTTGTAATAACCTTGCAGCTAATATACCTTTAACATACATACAGTATTAATCAAGCGAAAAAAATTTGCTGTGATGAGTGAAACTCGTTCCAAATATATTATGAAAACATTTCTAATATTATTTTCATCCCCCTACTCGACATACAATAGATAACTAAATTTTATCGTAGTTGGCTATTTATAGCTCAATTTGGAATTCGGTAAATTCAAATTTAATCACGTTTTGGAAATGAGAGTGTTTTATGATTTTGGTATTATGTGCTTAAGGCTTTTGTTTAGTTTCTTGTTCGGTCTCACCTCCGTCCGAGTCTTGCTCATCGAATAGAACAGTTGGATAGCCAGCATCCTTCCAGTTTGACCGATTAATGGAGAATGGCCCACAGGTATCACCCTTGCATTTGCTTATTCTAGTACAATTGATGGTCTCGCAAATGCAGTCCAGGCAGTCATCAGTAAATGGTTTCTTGGTGAGATTTGCACCTAGAAATTATAAGTTCAAGTGTGACTATAACGGTCAACTTGGAAACTTCCATTAACTGAAACAATCAGATAAGTCTTTCTTCATTAAATCAAAATCATCCAGTTTCTATAGAGGTACTCAAAATTAATCAATCTACATAAAACAATTTGATTTTGATACAGTATAATTTGTGGAGTGAATATTATTGATATCATGTTGTGAAAAATTTCCATGATTAAATGAAGAAACTTGAGAAATTGTCAATTCCAGGTAGGTACTTTTTAAGTACGGTAGCTTCTTTTAAAGTAAGTTTCTTCAATTGAATTTTATTATTCAATAAAATCATTTCATCAACTTAGATCAATGTCACATTATTTCAAAAGTGGTTACTCCAGTTTACACAATGTAGAAGAATTATATCTTGATACTTTGTGATTTGAAGGACTCATTATTCTTATTTTTCAAAATAACAGAACTATGTGTTATAGGATATATTTATATATTGGATATATTTCCAAATAACACAACTTATATTTTTTCATAAAAAATATGGTAATTCATTATTATCATATATTTTTAAAAGTAATTATTGATGATGTATTACGTTGTGTTGAATGAAAGTATGAGTGCTTGAAAGATTTATCAATCTGAGTCTAGAAATTTACTTACAGTCTGCTTTTTGACAATTTAGTAGTCCTGTTTCCCAGCAGAAAACATTATTTTATAGTTAGCGGTACTATCTTTAATTTAATCAGCTAACTACCAAATAACTCTGAAAACATGTTTTCATAAATTATGTGTTTTGCAATGAATATATAAATAAAAGATTCTCTTGCTTACCTATATATTTTGCCTCTTTGATAGCAACGTCGTAATCCCTTTGACATTTCACTGCTAATATCAAATAGAAAGGAACCAGCCTCTGCATTAAATTCATTACAATCAAGTAAAACTCTCAATCAATTAGCAATTACACACACTATCTAAATATAACTCATCAGACGATGGAAGCTATTGGTAGGTATTGTCAGTAAGTTATATTGGCAGGTATGTATTGTCAGTTAGGTACTTAATTCAGACCTACAGTGACTCTCCCTCCCAAATAATAAAACAATCGAATAAGCGTATAGAATGTCCAAGCAGAGGAGACATTCTGTCAAGGTAGGAAAATGACTCCAGCTCGGTCAATATGGGTTCAAAATTTACAAATTGTAGATCAGATTGGTTCCTACAATTTGAAACCAAATTTATAATTTTTGAGCCAATATTGTCCGATCTGGAGTCATTTTTCCAACTTGACAGAATGTCTTCTTTGTTTGGACAGACTTTACCGGTTCTTGTTGAAACCACTTATGAATTCAATCGTACTTTTCAACGCTCATATAAGTTACAGTGCCTGATACAATCAAATGAAAAACATTTTTACAATACGAAGTCAAGCGCAGTGAACTGCATTTATAAGTGTCATATGCATGATAAATTCATTATTAACATTTTAAATCGATTGTAATAAGCTTTTTTAAACTGTTTTTATACACTGAACCAATCATTATTAGGCTACTATCATGAACATAATACGGTAATTCAAATATTCATTGTTCATCTTTCCTTCATGTAACTTAAACAATCTTGTGAACCTTATCTCCAGGGGTGAAAAGTCAAGAAATTTCCATTAGGCTAATATTGCACTTGCAGTTACAGTACCGTGAGATCAAGGTCTATAGAAGACCATATACTGTATATAATTATCATCTTCTTTTTATTATGGCCCAAAAATTGGAGTTACTGCTGTATGTTGAAATGAAAATTAATGGAAGTAATTAATATCACTCATTTTACACCTGAAACCCATGTGATCTATTATAATTAATAAATAAAATAATTCAACTGAGTACCGGTAACTGTTGATATTGTAGAACGGTTCTCAGAACCGGTTCATAATGAAATATGGGCTATCAAAGATTTTGTGATATGTTTTATTTGTGGTAAAGGAACAGGACTATGGTTTCATGACCACATATAAGGAGTAGAATTGACAAAATCGGTGAGTTTCTATTTCAATCAAGAAAAGTATAATTGATAAAAACGGTCTTATTCCACTTTCTGTAGCAGCCGTCTACAGTTTTTCAAATGCAACAATCTTTCATGATTTTTTTGCCTATTCAAAAGGATACAGTAGAAGAGTCTTTTTCATTTCAAATTTAATTTTTGTTCAAGGTTATTAGAACGATATAAAACGTTTGAAAGTCGATACAAGTAATTATTCTAAACGAACTGAGTGATAGTATAACATTCTTCTGATGAATTTATTCTCTTGTCTAACAGCAATAAGGAAAGAAAGATGAGTCTTGAAATTAAATTGTGTTTAATCCGATAAGGTTCATGCAACATCAAATGTTTGGAAGTTTATAAAACTATCTAATTTGAAAGTACTGAGAGATCCGATGAGATACAATGCAATACAAAACGTTCGAAAGTTAATATAATTTATACGGTAATAAGTGATTTGAAATTTTGGACCTATCAAATCAGACAAGCCAGGATCGTTCTAACTGGTGATCAAGAAGAGCCGATCCCAAATAATGGGAAAAGGCAAGAAAGAAGAGGAAGAGTGATTTGAAAATTTATTTTGTGAAATAATGGATAAGGTGACAGGATAGGTGAAAAATATTAGCCTATTCTTTTTTCATCTTCTTCAAGCACTCAGGAAACTTCTTCCCAAATATAGCAGATAAAGGTGACCGGCATCCATGTCTTCCCATGTTATGAAGAGCTCCATAATCATAACAATCGACCACGCCATCCTCATTGCAATCCTGTGAAACGCAAACTATTATTGCAAAAAATACATTTGGTAGTGGAAAGAAGGTGAATTGGATAAGTCATGTGAAAATCTAAACAGCCCAAGTAAATTGCTAATTTGAAAATTAAAAAAGAACACTGTGCCGAATTCAAGAACTAAAATCTGGATGATTGCCTGAAATTCGCATGAATTTAAGAGAGACTATAAGTTATCCCAAACTATATATGATGAACATAACATGTATTATATTTATATCGTATATATGGTAAATATTATGTATAAGTATTAGACGCTCATATAATATACGGTATAATTTTATCATTGGATTTTGGATTCATTAGCATTGGCTCACACATAATTATATACATACATACATATTGTAAAATTTCAAAACGGTAAATAAATTATATACAAATTACGAGTATGTTAATATCATCCTATCGTCATCTCTTCGGTCTTTTTATTTTCCAATAATTAAGAATCGAATTGAATAATCAATTTTTGTCATATAATACAGGATTGAAGATATGTCAACAATAATTGAATGCAAAAATGAGAATACTTACAAATGGATACAATTCCATATAAGTTTTGACAGCTGTTCGAGCGCATGTTTCATCATTAGCACATCTCTGGTACGCTGCAAAGTATATCATGAATTATAATAATTAATTGAAGTATTTTATGAGGGTTCAATATTATAGGGCAGCAGGATAAGTTATAGACTACAGTGACTATACTCTATTCACGATCACTTGAGACGGAATAAACAAACTTTTTGAAAGTGTATCCGTGTAATGAAAGGTCTTCTTCTATGCGAAACTTTCGGCCACAGACCAACAGCTGTAGCCAACCACAGCTCAAGACAACATTCTTGAGACAATACAAGTCGGACTGTAGCCAATCACAGCTCCAGAAAAGAGTCAGCTGTTCGACTGCAGCCAATTTTTTAGATTTTTTTGATAGAAGAAGACCTTCCAATACACGCACACACACGCAAAAGGTTTGTTTATTTCGTCTCAAGTGATCGTGAATGGACTATAGATAAATTTTATCTAGTCACTGTACTATAGACCAGTCCGCTGCGGTCTCTTTGTGAGTTTTATTAACTAATTCTGGACCTTCATTTCATGTTTACATGACAGCGGTACCAATGTTTGTAATAATATTATAACAAAAATTTCAATGTTTATTCGTGATTGAAGGAATAAGCAAACAAGAATACGGTATATTAGAATAAAAAAAAGACGCTCAAGTTGAAAATATATATTTTTGGACAACAAGTAGGCTACATTTTTTGTACTGTGATCTCGCTGCCCCCGTTGCTTCAGCTGCCCTTTTCAGGGAACGTCAATTTTTTCCCTAAAAATTTCGGCGTAGCCGAAATAGCCGAATACTGGGCCCTTAGGGCTTTCATTATCATTTTTTGTTATAGTCAGGCCCATCTCATGATAATCACAGCAGCATAATAATTGAATGTGTGTGGAGTCTCTCACAATATCCTTCATTGCAGTCATTAGAATTAATTTTCATTGTATTTTTATGCACAAAATACACACGATCTCTCACATTCTCTTCAATGAATATTTTCAATTTAAAAATATTAATTTGGCTCTTGTAACAACCTTTTTTGTTTTTAAATTGCTGATCACTTTTCTATACGGTAGTGGTTTTTTTACAGTAGAAATTGTGTGAGTGAATATTAATAAGGGACATAATAATCTGACGAGATCCATGTATTCTATAATATTTGCTGATCAATAATAAATTATCTTATCTTATTATCTTATATCTGAATGCGGACATTTTTATTTAAATTGGTATAGAAGTTTTGGGCCTAAATGCGGTTTTCTCATTCCTTATTGTAAAATTGTAATCGGAGCAGTAAATGGAAGTGAAACAATAAATAGACGAATAATCTATTTTTCAAATCAATGCATGCAATGATTGATGATTTATCTTTTATCAAAAAGATTATTAAAAAGGGTTGTTCCACTTCGCCAGATAACCATTTTCTAATATAGGAACTTGGATGTTCCATTTTTCTCTAAGTTAGGAACATGGAGAACTTGGCAATAATTCGATTACATGAATTTTTTTCTATCATCATCAACATATTATATTTTCATCTGCGATAAGTAATGGGATAATGATATTTTGCATCAGATTATGTACCCGAAGGAATCCATTTAGAATGTGACAACGCCTACCGCACTTCATACCTCCATTGAAATCATTTACCTGGCACTTATCATCTTGAAAATGTCTCATTTCGAAAAGAAACCTGCATCGTTAATAGTTTTCTTACTCTTTCTATAGAAAGAAAGGATTTTTACCTGCTTCAAGAGAAACTTAATATCATGCGAATACGAGTGTTAACCAGATTGGAAAATCATTTATATCCATCATTAAAGGATAAAAAAACATTTTGCTCATTATTTAAATTGAGAATCATTTACTCATTCATTATCTTGGAAAATTTATCGTAGTGTGGTAATTGCTGATATAAAAACATAATACCCTTGTTGATATCTGGAATTTCACGTTCTATTAATTTTTGTATAGTTCTTGTGGTTGATTAGCGGTCAATGTCCCCATGATCTTGATATTAGACCAATATTATTATCGCATAATAAACTCCAATACAAGGTGTCAATATTTATTCTAAACTTCGATCAAAATTTTACAGTATGTTATCAATCAAATAAGTGTCAATTTTGAAACTGCAACTTCTTTGAACATTCCGCTATATGAAGCATATTAATTTTATCCATTACTTTTTAGGAAGATTCAGATCCCCTTATAGGTACCAGTTACAATAAGAGTATAATATTTGGTCTACTTATATGTAATCTATATTATTTATAAAATTATGTTACAAAAATTAACTTTTTTTCTATATCAAATCAAGATCATAATCTTCAATTATATTCTTTTCAATCAGTGACTGTATAGACTTAATTTTCAAAATAAATTATATTCTTTTAAAGTTACTTCAATCATCTCTCACTTCTATTTTATCATAGTTATTTATTTTTCTATAAATCAGAGATTTCAGAGATTATTCCATCTGCTTGATCTCTCATTGTTTCTTTTATCAATTTATCAGACTTTCATTTGTTCTACAAAGGAATAGAATAAATTATATATTTTTATTTATTGAGAACCAAAAAATTATTGTATGATTTCGTATTTGATAAAATTATTGACATTTTTACTATAGTTGGTTCAAGTAAAGAAGACATTCTGGCAATGATTCCAGGTTGTTCAATATTGGTTCAAAAATTATACATTTATTGTCAAATTGTAGATCAGAATGTTTCCTACAATTTTAGACAAAATTTATAATTTTTGAACCAATATTGACCGAGCTGGTGTAATTTTGCCATCACTTCTCTGCTTGGACAGACTATATCATTATCAGTATAGCCTAATCATAACTTGGAAAATATATTTTGATAATTTTATCATCTCACCTCCCTCTGATTCTGGATCATCTAAAAGAACGACCGGCTTCTGGGCATCTATCCAGAATAGTTTGGTCATGTACAAAATTCCACAGACATTTGATCTGCAAAATGTCTCTCTCTTGCACCCAACTCCCTCGCAAATGCAGTCCAGACAAGCATCGGTGAATGGCTTAATTGTGGCGTTGATATTTTCTGCAAACATAGAAACAATAGGTACCGTATCATTTCAAGAAATTTCTATTGTAATAATTATGCTTCTTGCTTTGCTTAGCAGTGAAAAAGATTAATTCATCATCTTTTTAGTTGCTATCTAATCCATTCCCTGAATATCAAAGTTATTAATACATTTGTAGGAAGATTGCCCTGTTTTTATAACAACGAGGACAACTTACTCAAATTGCTAATAAAAACCCTCGAATTATTTCTGCATGACCTTCAAAGACTATTTTTTATAATAATTTAAAAAATATAGTTTTTTTACAAACCTGCTGGTAAACTCATGCTGTTGACTATGGTCAGTGTAGCTACTAGAAATGTGAAAATAGCTATCATTTTTCAAACGTTAAAAAGACTGTTCAATCAACAAAATCACAGATCACAATGATGCCTTCTTTCTAAGTTATTTGTTTGAACGAACCGTAGCCAACTCTACACTCAGCGCATCTTGATTCTAGTCTCCCTCCACTCGAATTATAACAACTCTGGCAAGATAATGATTTTCATACCAGTTTTTGCGGGGAAGATCCTCAATGAATGGGCGCATTCTTCATCAAATCGCTGAAGAATTATCTTACATTATTACTAGCGTCGAGGCTACCTTGTACAAGGTCATCAGTCTTTACTGTTCTGTAGGCTAAACTACCTAAGTTAAGAATTTTTATAATAAGTTAGTATGTTTGATAACACAAATTATTTGAAAAAATTGAGAAGAAAGTCAGACCAACTAGATATATGTTTACAATATACTGTAGTCTGTCCAAGAAAAGAAGACCCTCTGGCAAGATGGGAAAATGACTCAATAAGTTCGGTCAGTTTTCGTTCAAAAATTATCAAGTTGATCTCAAATTGTAGGAAAGAATTTGATCTTCTATTTAGACCACATTTATAATTCTTGAACAAATATTGACTAAGCTGGAGTCGTTTCCCATTTTGTCAGAGCGTCTTATTTGCTTGAGCAGACTATATAAATAAGAATGAGAATATAATTTATGATGAAGAGAAATAGTTTTAGCTGATTAATAGTGTATAAAAATCAATAGGTCAAGTCATTTTATAGTAAATGGTGCATATTATTGATCTGAGATGCTCAGAATACGTAAGATATGGATTTATTTATAAATCCGACTTAGCGAATTGTACTTAGATTATTTGTGCAACTTCTTTAGTATGTAGGCCTATTCGAAATAGAATATTCCATTTTTTATAGTTTCCATTAAATTGAAATGAACCGAATTGAAATATTGCAGTGAAAACGCGTAGGCTACATACATTCAGACGCAGAATGGTTTATTTTATAATGTTTTACTTTATTGGCTTACTATAACTTACGGCAATCGATGAATTTTGTTGAATTGGCACCAGTATTGAGAAGTCAAACGCATATCTCTAGAGCCTATAAGTTACCTAGAGAGATAATGTAAGTTATATACAAGCGAAAACTAAAGACAAGAATCTTGTGGGATTGAATAAATATAAAGTAGCCTATAGCCAACTGTAAAGTTCCTGCATATTTTTGAAGGTGACAGTTATCCAAATTGAATAAAAATACTTGTGGTGTGACAATATCGTCTAGTCTTTTTATTCATTTCATCACTGTATACTTGCATTTCCTCATTCTTTCAAAACTTTGTTTTTTGTTGAAGCATACATTTGGCAACAAAACAGCACACAACCAGATTTAATACATATTTATCATCTTACTCATCATATCCCTACTAAATCTTTCCTGGTTCATGCTTAGCAACTATTATAATCTTGAAAAAATTTACTCGTGTTATGTTCAGGTTTCCAAGTTTAAAAAAAAACAAACTATTTCCAGCAACAAGGAAAACATTCAACATATAATACAGGCCTACCGTACCTAAAATAAATAATGTAAATCAATTCAAGGCCTATTATTATTTCATCCTGATTTTAAAATTATTTCAAATATCAATTTCAATTTATTAAAACACACAAAAGACAAAAATGAATACAATAAATTACAAAAAACAAATATACAATAACAATGACACATTAAACAAAACACAGGCTTCATGGTTGGGTGTGCTAGGAAGAAAAGAGAGAAGAAATAATATCTAACCAAAAATCTGGTTGTGTACCTGATATATATTTACTAATATATATTGATTAATATAATTGATGCTATCATGCAATATATTATTATGTTACTATGATTTTTGTGTTGATTGATCTATATAGAAAGGCTATTTTGCCGGCCCGGTTGGCGTTGTGGACTGGGGCGTCACAACCTTATTCAGTCCGCTAGCGCTGTCTGGCCAGGGTTCGAGATAAAGTAGGCATGGCTGTTTTTCAATCAATCACCTTTGTACTTATTATCCATTTTATACTCACGCACAAGCTGAATAATGCTTTTGTGGAAATCATCCGAAAAAATATAATTCTTATAAAATTCGTATACAGGCTACATATATGCATTTCAATTCATTTATTCTTTTTGAAAAGTTTTATTTATTCTCTTACCGTACGTTTTATCTTAGTAGCTATAGTATAAAAGAAATAAGTATTTGGCCTATAGATATTATGATATCTATGTAATATGATGTTTTAATCTACAACCACACATAGGCACCTATATGCATGAGAACAATAATTGATATTTTTTCTTGCAATAAATAGGGCTATACACATGTTTAAAATATCAATAATAATTCTAGAACAATTATCTGTTCTTTATTTTCTATATAAGTTTATTGCATCATTCTCACCTAGAATTGAAGATATAGGCTAATGCTGAATAATATGATGAAGTAATAGTTCAGCGAAAATCATCAGAAAACACGTGAGTTACAGTATCGTGCCTATGAATGGTTTAAAGGACTGGGCCAATTTACTAGTCTCTGAACTTTAAATTTAAACTAGGTAAGTAGTATTTTATTAAGTTAGCCTTCACATGCGACACGTGTATTGAGGAAGCCCCACAATGCTACTAGCCTTCACATATCCTCTCCCAACCCTGTCTATTGATTAACAGCTAGTGCACTGCACTTCCTTTATCAGTCAAAACAATCCGGCTTCAGTCGTGTGTCGCAGGTCCCAACATCATCATGTTCTGCTCAAGCATTTTATTTGTTAACAGGAGAAGGTTGTCTAAGCAATCCAATTCAATCATTTTTGAAAATGATATTGATGAGTCAAAAATAGTTCATGGCTATATTCAAACATCTCCTAAAACTAAAGACTCTGATAAAGTAAATAGGAAAACAGTTAAACAACGGAAATCACCCTGGGTTATTGTACGTCTACATAACATGAAGCGTAAAACAATAAAGATTTTCAAGAAACTGAAAATAGGATCTAAAAGAAGAGGTTCGTCAAAAAAGTGTGGGGATTCGAATAGTTGTTTATCAAATAACAATGTGGATATTCATATTATTTCGAATAGTTATTCCGTTGAAGAGTTAGTCAGTGGTAGTTCCAGCAGTTCAAGAAGTTCTTGTACATTATCAAGAAAGGATTGGAAAACTCTAGCAGATCCTCTACGTTTGGATTTACCAGGTACGGACTATAGAGATGATGAGTTTGATGTGTCAATAGATTGGTCGAAGGACTCAGTATTTGGTCTCGATTCAGATCAGGAGGATGAGTTTTTCTCAACTGTAGGAACCAGGAGTGAGACACCAACCGATCAGTGCACGCCTTCACAGCTACCTTGTTCCATTTGCCCTGAAGATTGTAAATTAAAAGACGACGCTGAGTTTTGTTTTGAAGGACTGAAACTGTTTCTAGCGCACGGCTATAAACCAGCCGAGCTCTTGGAACTGGGATGCAGTGCAAAAGATCTATTATCAGCAGGCTGTGATGTCAAAGAACTAGTTGAAGCTGGTTGTACGGTGCCAGATCTTCTGGAGTCCGGGTGTAAAGTTCACAGTATTTTGCGCGCTTTAGACGAAAAGAGCGCTTCGAGTCCACCTGTTGATATACAGTCTCTTGTGTGGAACAACAGTAAGATTGAAGAGCTACTCCAGCAGAGCCCTCGTGCTAGAGAGAAGCTAATTTGTCGAAAGGAGAAAGGTGAGGATTTGTACCCGGCCTGTGATGTTTCTGTGTGGTTTAGAACCTGTCGAAAGGAGATAATGGAGCCTTTGGAAGGTGTAGTAACAGGTGAGGAAATTTTCATCCTCAATAAGAATAAATTAGTACTATAGGCTAATCTCAGAATGATTTAATAAACTCGAGAACAAATTTCTATTGTAAGTTCAATTCCTCACTCATGGAAATTATTGAGAGACGTCTATGTTCTGATACCATCAAATTATTCTTTTTTAGCCTCCTTAATTAATTATTATGAATTTCGTGAAGGATTAATCTCGGTTCTCAATTTAATGAAAATCGATGAAGTAGGCTAAAAATTGATGTTCATATATAAGCTATGTGGGTTGATTAATTATGGGTTGATCCATTACATGGATGGTGGATGATTCAAGTCTATAGATCATACAACATTCATAGTAATATTATTATCAAAAATATTATGTTAGAAATATAGCATGAATTGCTTGATGGTTGGGTGGTTGAAGCCTGCGGTTGAGGTCACAAATTCATCTTCCAACCACCATTGGTTGTGCGGCAGCTATTTTATATAGATTTTAATAAATGTAGAACTCCACGTGCACATACTTGGGTTATATTTACATTAGAAAAAACCTTTCAAGTATAAGTATTTGTGGACTCGAATTATCAAATTGAATAACCGTACTGTACCACTTATTATTATGGTATTACTCTATACACGAATAAATATTTCCCAGGGAATATTCCCGATTGGATTCATGGATCTTTGTTGAGAAACGGCCCTGGGAGTTTGGAAGTGGGAGAAGATAAGTTTCAACACCTATTTGATGGATCGGCTCTAATTCATAGGTGAGTAAATCAGTTAGATTTCTATGAATAACCCGTTGATAAATTCGATAGAACTATATAGGCCCATATTATTGTTAAAATTCTTTATAAAGGATTGTGTTAGTTCTCTCTATAATCAGTAGATGAGCTTATTGGAAAAATATGTATAAATTCATAATAACAATGTTTAAAACAGAGGAAAATCTAATTAAAAAAATTCGTTCAGCTGGCGGTCGGAAAGAGTGCATTTCAAATGCAATTCTATGATGGCTCAAATCCTATGACTTATAATGAGCTATTCAGGGTTTGAATTAGGTGCCATTTTCGAAAAACCCATGAAAAACACAATTTTCGGCATATTATTCGCTATTTTCTCCGCCATTTTTGATTGGATTTTTTTCGTTGATGGCTCAAATTGTAGGGCATAATAAGGGTATTATACACACCAATTTTCAAAACGATCACGTTATTGGTCGATTTGTAGTGATTTTTCAAAATGTTCATCCCCTAATTTCACCCCCTTCCCTTGGACCAACTTGGCTGGTTAACGAACTTGACCGAGATATTAACACTTATGATTTTTGTGCAAAATTTGGTCGCTCTCCGACAAGCCCTTCGGGAGTTATCGTGTTAACAAGAATCTGTACATATATAAATATATATATATAGATATATGAATTTGAACGGACATCAGATTCGTGTTCTGGGGGCTCGGAAACGTGTAAAAAATATATCGCATCATATATTTGCGATTATCCGGTCAAGAGCAATAGTGCATTTTTTCAAATGAAATGCACTAAAAGACAGAAACAGACTATATTGCTCCACAGTGAAGTTTTTAGTATACTTTGAAAATCATATAGACTATTGTAATACTGAAGCAAAAAACAAAGTTCACACGGAAGAAATATTGTGATATTTATTTTATTTCTATTGCCCCTATAATGTTGTCTCAATGAATTTATCTGAGTGTTTTCAAATTTTCAAGAAATTAATAATCAGATATTATCCAGATGACTGTTGAATTATCAAGAGGTTTGTGTAGATCATACTCGTATAATACACTTTCCATCAATTTTTTACTAAATATAAAAAATTGCATGTTTTTAAACAAGATCCATTTTCATCCACAGATTTGAAGTGAAGAATGGAAGAGTCACTTATCAATGCAAATTCTTAGAAACAAACACCTACAAGAAAAATAAAGCAGCTCAACGAATAGTTGTGACTGAATTTGGCACAGCTGGAGTACCAGATCCTTGCAAGTCGATTTTTGATAGGTAGGTGAGTAGGTACCGCTTCGCTCGCCTTCTCCGCCTAGCCAGACCGCCCCCTGGACCCCCGACAGTATCAGCAGCAGTGTCAGTAAATCAAACAGGCTCGCTTCGCTCGCCTGCAAAACCTCTGTCAGTGTCAGCTGAGATTAACAGACTCGCTTCGCTCGCCTGCAAATTCCATTAGAATAGATTTGCTTTGATCATCATTCATCACTTAACGGGGTTCTTTAGGGTGATCATTCTGAATTAGTTGTTCTATTACCTCAGCTCAATCTGGTATATGATTTGAACGTACTTAGTTCAGTAGTTTCCGTGAAATAAATAAAAGTGCAGATTCCAAACATTGGAAAACCTTATTACAGGCGTAACCTCGGGAGGGTATTGGAATTTTATTGAACACAGCATTTCTGGACCTAATCTGGACCTGTTTACCAATTTTCAACATTTTCTGCCAATTGGTTCTCGAAAAATCTAAGAAAAAATCCAAAAATAGTAAAAAGCTAAAATTGAGCGTAACCTTAGGAAGTATATCGGACATAGTTTGGAACTTGATTCAAAAAATTATCTCTCAAATTTGTCCATCCAAAATCTCCCTAAAACATTGAATTTACAGCAAGGATTGGTCAAATCAAGGTGGAAGATATGCAACCCTCAATACAACTACAATTTTGAAAAACTGATTACTTGCTTAATCTTGAACGGATTTCAAAAATAGTTCAACACAAAATTTCTAGACCTTATCTGAACCTGCCCACCAAATATCAATATTTTCTACCAATTGGTTTTTAAGAAAATGCCGAAAAACTATAGAAAAACTCAAATATTTGGCGTACCCTTGGGAAGTTTCAAAAACCCGTTCTTAGTAGGCGTCGGAAGGTCCAACTGAACATGTCTGCCAAATTTGAACGCATTCGGTTTGGTAGATTTTAGTTCTGCTGATGAGTGAATGAATGAACCAGTGCGATTTCGCTTTTATATGTAGGCCTAGAGATAGAATCTAAAGAGACTGTAAAATCAGAGACTGATTGTACAGTCTCTAAATACGGTAGTTTTGTTTTCTGAGGGCGATGCCCACATGCTTGTGAGATGACGACCAGCCTCCTTTTCAGGTAGTCGGTACCGACAGCTTATCATTTCCTCCGAAAGACATGGTGGCCTTATCTACGAGTAGCCTATGTGCTGTGGTCAAAGAATTTTTCCCCGGCGAAAATTTGAACTTGGGTTCTCTTGGTTATCAGACCGGCGAGTTATCACTTACTCTAACAAGCCACACAAAAATAATTATTTATATTAGAATCTTATTTCCCCATCTTACTGGTTTTATTTCTATATTTATTGGAATAGTTGTGTAAATTGTGTTTTAAAATGTATTGTTTTTGATCTTTTGAAAAATTTAAAAAGCACTAGTAGGTATAGGTTTAAATCAAGACTTATTCATTCATTAATCAATAAGACTTATAATATTATGAGTAACTAATAATTATTATATAATTTTAATATCTATTAAGAGTGATATGATATTATGAAAGTATTTCCTTTATTTGAAAAATTTGCTGGTAATGGTTAGGCATAAGCTTACTTACAACTAAAGTATATAATTATAGTTGAATCCCCATTGTTCAGAAACAATTTGGAAACGGATGTTTTCTTCCATCTTCCCTCTTTTATTTGCCGATCATTCTCTTAAGAAATGTGGAAATATCCTTTAAAAAAATTGTACAGAGTATGATCTATAAGAAACATATTTGGAGATTATGTCATCGATTATTAATTCTTATCTGCTATTAAAGAGACATATTCTCTCTACAGGTTCTCAGTACTCTTTAATCCTGGAGAAATGTCAGACAATGCAATGATTTCCATCTACCCGTTTGGTGACGAACTTTATGCATTTGCAGAAACAAGCGTTATACACCGTATCGATTCAGAAACTTTGGATACATTGGATAGGGTGTGTATAGTTTCCATTCAATCCTAAATATATCACTTTTAAATACTTTTTCAGAATAAATCTGAATACTTCGGAGTTAGGAGAAGTAAGTACGGTAGGCCTATTTTTGTCGAAATTAAAAACCTTTTCCATTCCGTAAGTACGGTACCTTGAATTTGAACAAAAGTTTTATAAAAATGCCATATCTTGGGACTCTGGACTGAAAAATCAGTTTTATTGAAAAAACTATTAATTATTATTAAAGAAGTAGCGATTGAGAAATTAAGATTTTTATGAATCTAGTTCTTTCAAGAATAATAATTATTATAGTTTGACCAAAGTTAGACTTATAGCAAAGAATATGTATACTTTATATTCACTGCTTATAGTTTGTCTTCGAGTAAATTGTTTCGTTTCTTGACGAACCCTGGATGAAAATTGATCAAGTTGTGTTTTGTATAATTTATAATTCGTCGGAATAGCTACTAACGAGAAATAGCCTACTTTTAATGATGAGCAGGATTTCCCAAAAGTGTAGATATCGAGATTGATATTTTAATTAATCAAAACTAAAATTGAGCAAGTTTCTTTGGCTTTTTCCAGGTAAATATTTCAAAGCATGTCAATGTTGTCAACCACACCTCACACCCTCATGTAATGGATGATGGAACTGTTTACAATGTTGGCCTGGGTTTCAATTGTTATGGTCCTTGCTTCAACATAGTCAAGTTTCCTCCTCCATCACTTTCAGGTGAGCCTAAAGAATTACAAATTGGATCAAAATTCATTTTGAAACACAATTTATATTCCATTCCTATCAAATTGGAAGACAATTTATTCACTTATTTGTTAGAAAATACTATATTGAGGTAAGGGGAAACAGGCGTTGTCAAAAACTTCTATTCCATAACTAGGTCGAAAAATAATGTAGGCACTGGATTCTATTTCATTAAATATAAAATTGAAGTGATCTGAATCGTTGAATAGAATTATCACGTAGTCCTATCCACTTTTCAAGTACTCAATTTCCGCATTTTCACCCTGATTTTTTTCCAATGAGAACCCAACTCAAAACACTCCTCTCTACATCAGATAAAAGCTATGAAAAAATGGAAAATAAGGCTATGATAAAAGTTAATGGAAGAGAAAACATGCAGTTATAAAATTTTGCTAGTAATTAATTTATCGTACATTTTTACTGATTCATCACTATCAAAATTTATCTTAAATTTCCAATAAGTCCTGCACTTTTTGTGTACATTATAATTGAATGGAATTTAACTATTCTTTTTTATTAGATGTCTAGGTTACATTCCTATTACATTTCCTATTTATAATTATGCTACTGCATAAGAATATTTTCTTGAACTTCATCCTAGGAATTCATTTTTATTCGGTGAATGTATAGAGGTACCAACGATTTCTATTACATTGCAAAATGTATAATAAAACTTAAAATACAAGCACCAATGAGAATGATAATGGATAACTCAATTATTTATAACTCCAATAATTTTCATAAGATATTAAGATATTCATTAAATAGGTTTCATAAGTCCTTATTTGCCAATTTAAGTTAGCTTAAATCTGTAAAACTTCTAATTGGAATTGCAGATGTTCAGGGCCGGATTTAAGAGTATGCCGCCTATAGGCTAAATGTAAATTTGCCGCCTCCTTGAGACTTATACTTATAAGGGGGATACGTGGGTAAGCGGCAGTCAGAGCCAAATCAGTACCTAGTAAGATAGTAAGATATATTTATATAGATGGGCATGAAGCAAGAAATATCTTGTGGACTTTATAGTACGGTGCAATTAGTTCAAAAAAAGACCAAACCTTAACATCCAAAGAGGAAGGACGATTCATATGCCAACTTGTTCTATACAACCCCTTCATTGTTTGGTAAAAAGTTACACCCTTTTGATCGTCGGGTTTTTGGGAGAGGGTGCAAAATTTCAGTTTTTCGTGAATTGTAACAAAGTGAATTGGACAAAAAAATCCATTTATGTTTTTTTCTAGAGAACAAAATTTGGAAGAGATTGAGACCAAATACTACTCTGTATCATCAACTGTTTCCAAGTTACTTTTTTTTGAAAACGCAATATTTTTTCACAGGAATTATTCCGTTACTTTGAGAGTTGATAACTTTAAATTGGAATCACTTGCATCCGTATTTAAAAATCCCTCTCGGCGAAATTCATTTCTCTTTCATTTGAGACCAAATTCACACTTCTATGTTTAGTGGTTCATGTGCTACAGCGATTTTAAAAAACCCTTACAACCCCAAAAAACTGTAAAATTACATTTTATCATACAAAAGGGACTGCATAGAACAATTTTGGCATAGGAATCGTCCTTTCTCTTTGGATATTGAGGTTTGAGTCTAATTGCACTGTACTATTAGTGTATTCAAACACAAACCGATTTTGTGATGCACTAAAATAATATGCAACTACGTTCTAAGAATTATTAGTGGGTAATGTTTTTCAAAGTAACTTCAGAAATCGTAGAGAAAATGTAGGCTAATTTATTTCTTGAAATTATTTTATAAATTTGCCGCCTTGAAAATTTGCAGCTCTAGGCTGCAGCCTACTTAGCCTATTTAGAAATACGGCCCTGCAGATGTTTGTAATTTCTCATATTTCAATCGAATCTGCTCTGTTAATCGTGTATCTGATTCATAATATTAGTGCTTCATTTAGTCTCTTCCACTCTCTCACTTTGAACAGAATAATGAGAGGCTGTTTGTTTTTCATTTCAGCCAATGGAAAAACTCCATTCGACCAAGCCGAAGTGGTGGGATCAGTCTCTGCTCGTTGGAAGTTCAATCCATCCTACATGCATACATTTGGAATCACCGATAATTATTTTATTATTGTTGAGCAGCCTCTTTCAATATCATTTGCATCTTTGATCTCTCGACATGTACAAAATAAGCCGATGGCTCCTTGTTTGAAGTGGAAGAAAAATGAGAAAGTAAGTTAGACTGAGTGCTATTAAAAATAAGGCTATTCAGACCCAATAATTCAAATCAATAAACTTATGGATTAATCATGTTGAACTACATGTAAGATTATCATTTCTATTCAACTTGGTTTTTGGATTTCAAAATTCCTAGAAGTTTTTCTTGAAATGTAAATTTTGAAATATGGTAGAACAGTGGTTGAATTGAAATTACGATTTCTCTGAAATACTAACTCTACGATGATAGTAACATTATACCATGTTAGTTCCATCACTGAATTCTCTCATTACAGTAAGTTACTGTATTTGTAAATCAACTTAATCACGAAGCTAGTCACCCCACATTCATAAATAGATTTTATCAAGTTAAGCTCGAGTTAGTAAAATGTACCAAAAAGGAATAAGAATATTTAACCACGATAATATAGTAGGTCTATTTGGAAATACAGAGGTGTCTAAAATTGTAAAGACTTGTTGAATGATAATACCAACTTTAAAAGTAACTGATAAATTCAATAAGTGTGACTCATTCAGTTGTCAGTAGTTTCAGTGTCAATAAGTTTAAGTTTTACATTGAAATCCCCTGTTCTGTATTGCGATATTTTCATCTCGATTGTAGATACACTATTAGAATGAATTAACTTGTACATATTTTAATTTTTCAGACAATAATTCATCTAATTGATAGAAGAACAGGCAAAGCAGTGAAGAAGTACTTTGCAGATCCTTTCTTCTTTTTACACATTATAAACCAATATGAAGAGAATGGATTCCTAGTCTTGGATATATGCTGTTATAGGGATGCTACTATGTTGGATTGCATGTACATTCAAGCACTTCAGGTAGATACAAGCTTTCTGAAAAATATTAACACTATATAGTCTCTTTAGAAAAATTATAATGAGATAGGTATATATTGATAGGTAAAAGGAGATTAAGAGTAACTGATCTAGTAAGAAAGTTGAGTGGTCATCCATCATTTCAATATCTAGTTGTCTTCTCTTGAAACAGAAATAAATATATTTGCCAATCTTGAGAAAAGAAAAAGGAATCTTAAATCCTCAAAATTAGTTTTACTCTGAAAAATTAAATGGGGTACCGTATACTTATGTGATGAATTATTTGAAGTTTTTTTTCACATAGGTTGTGATGTACTCATAGTAGATTCTTTATTTTTTATTATAAATGTTATTAAAACTTGTCTCAACAGACAAACCATTAATTTTCAGTTAATAATTTCAGTCAACAAACTTAGAAGCTTCAGTTCATCCATCGATTACTCAAGCAGTTCTGATGTTACTAGTATCAATATTATGGATTTAGTTATTTTTACTTTCCTTGCCCTACCTACTATCATAGGTAAGGAAAGTATTGCTTTCCAAAAAAATTAAGGTACCCCAATTTTAGGTTTTCTATCCGTTTCAAGGTCCCCTGAGTCCAAAAAAGTGGTTTTTGGGTATTGGTCTGTGTGTGTGTGAATGTGTATGTATGTGTGTATGTGTGTGTGTATGTCTGTATACACTTTATCTCGATCCCTAATTGATCGATCGACTTTGAATTTGAAAGTTAAGGTTCTTATACCATGGGGACCCGACTCTAAGAAATTCAAAAAAATTCATCAAAAAATGGCGGAAAAAATGGCGAATAATATGCCAAAAATGGTGTTTTTCAAGATTTTCTCGAGAATGGCTCTAACGATTTTTCTGAAACTCTTACCAAAAATAGCCCTATATAAGCCCTATCGACTGCCATAAGTCTCGTTCCTGGCAAAATCGCAGAAGATCCGCAGCATTGTTGAGAAAAATGGATTTTGCAATATTTCTATCTCGATTTTCTCAAAAAATTTTCAAACTATTTTCTTTAAACTGACACCCTATATAGTCATTAATAAGCAATAATCAACTGGCGTATATCCCCTTTGTGTAAGATTAGCAGGGGCGCCACCCCAGACTTGAAAAGTTGAGTAGTTTGTAGATAGGCAACCCGCACTACATGAATCTGTATATAGGCAACCCGCACTACATGGCTCGGTAAGTGGAGTTTGAGCAACGCGGACAGCGTGCTTGCCGCTCGTGTGCAAAAATTGTATCAATGCCATTCCGCCAAACTGTCAAACTCGCAATCAAAGCAATCCATATCAGAATTTAAAGGAGACAAAAATCACATTTGGAAAAAGTATTGGTGTTTCATAATAAATTTCTGGTAAAATACCAGAGTATGATCCTTTATCGATTCCACCTCTTTGATCCGATATATTGAAATAGGTACCAATAAATCTACTTTCATTCAAAATCCAAGTCAATTCAGCTAAAATCTAGCCGAAGCGCCGACAGGCGCGAGTCATCATGGGCTTGTGAAAATTTCAAATCGCACACACGATTAGCCTAAGCGCCGGTAGGCGCGAGGCGTCATCGGCGAGTGCAAATTTCACTGTTAGTATCGGAAGATGAGCAAGTAATAGCGTAATGAAATTTGCACTTGCTGATGACTAGGTATGGATAATGGATAGCCTACTCGTATTAGGCTAAGCAAATGTGAATGGCAAGGAAAGTTGTGTGAGTGTACCACACCAGATTTTTTATTTTTCTCACTTCACTAGCACTACACTAACTCGAAGGGCTTTGTTCTTTTCAGTCTTCTTGTGAGTTTAGTGTTGTCTAGGAGTTGGATGACCTCTATGTTGTCGTGCTGGTCAAGACGTGACTCATGATGGGCTGCCAATCGTCTTATCTCGCTGGTTACGAAGGGGATGTGAAGATCTCGATGCAAATCGCTATTCCTTATGTACAAGGGCGCATTCACCATGTTTCGCAGTACTTTATTTTGGAAGGTTTGGATTCTATTGATGTTTGTTATTTTAGAGCAGCCCCACAACTGAATTCCATAAGTCCAGATGGGTTTTAGAATTTGTTTATAAATGAGAATCTTGTTGTCTATGGAGAGTTGGGATTGTCTACCCAATAGCCAATACATTTTACTATACTTTAGTCCAAGCTCAATTCTTTTAATCTTGATATGCTCTTTCCATTTCATCTTGGCATCAAGAGTCATTCCTAGGTATTTAGCTGTGTTACTGTTTGGTACAACATTCCCATTGAGATTTATTTGGATTTGATTATGAATTTTTTTGTTTGTAAAGTTGACATGAATTATTATCTCGGTAACAAAGCTTTTTTGGGGGATGGTCCCATGGAATTTTTTTGTCTACTTGGTGTAAGGAATCAGCCTGAGAAGTATTGCACATTCCTCCTGAAACACCCTGTATACCGATAACATTTAGCTGAATTTCATCTCTTTTTATACTGAAGTCTTCATAGTGTTTTATGCTCTCCTTCACTATCACCGCACTCCCACCTCTTGCCTGATTCTGTGGATAAATTGTTTCATAAACTTTAAATCCATTAATTTTAAGATAGGTCTGCTCAGTAGAGTGAGTCTCAGAAATGAGACAGACGTCTATATTGTGCATCTTCAAAAATATTTCTAACTCTCCTTTTCTATTAATATTCGTATTATTTATCCCATTGGCATTCCAGGTAGCTATTCTGATATCTTGTTGACTTGCAATAATACTAGTACTCATTTCCTTGTTTTATTCTCAGTAGGCTTACTCTTTCCTTCCAAGCTATCTATTCTTGCAGAGAAAGTACTTAAACTGCTTAAAATTTCGTGTAGGACCTCACTAATATCTGGCTGTTGTTTCAATTGAATCTCCTGATGTGGCTTTAAAACTGATTTTGTTATTTGAGAATAAGATATACCTCCGGTGACGTTTCTTGAGGATATGTTTTTCTGCTGATTTCTGGGTGGTAGCTCGCTGATATTTTTAGCCTGATTTTTCTTCTCCATCCTTCTTCTCTGGAGTTCCTTAGCGATGAGACACCCTCTGTAATTTGCTGGGTGAGCTCCACCACAATTGAAACATTTGGCTGGAGTTTCCTTTGTCTTTGTACAAGAGATTGTTAAATGTTTACCTGTACATTTTACACAGACGGGCTCATGATTACAGAAATTCTGGGAATGTCCATATCGCTGACATCGCTTGCATTGCGGTATCATTTTATTGCTCCTTATTGCTTCTATTTTCACCTTCATGTAGCACAGATGTTTAATTTCATATATTTTCTCAACATCTTCTGTATTTTTGAACGTTAGCATGAACATTGGGAGTTTAGTTACAGTCTCTTCACCATCCCTCCTCACCTTCTTTATTTTATTAACAACACTAATTACTTGGAATCCTCTATTCTCTAAATCATTTTTAATGTCTTCTGGATCGCAAGAAGGATGCAGGTCCATAGCCATGACTTGTATTGGACGTATTTGTTTGTTTTCATAGGTGTGCCATTCATACTGAGCTTCATTACACTGCTTAGTAAGTTCTCGGAAATCTTCTTCAGTTTCTACGTTCAATTTGAGCTGATTATTATTCATCATATTGGCACTAAAATTAAGGTTCTTTGATTTCAATGCCTCTTTAATTTTAGTGTATTCCTGAACATTTCTGAGAATTACTGGTGGGGGTTTATTCCTCTTCACTGTTGGTTTTATAGTCGATGACTGCTGTAGTTTGCCTTTTTGTTTCAGGAGAATCACGAATTTTTCCTTTTTTTTCTGTTTAGGTAGAATCGACGCAGTCTCTGATGCTACCATTTTTTCTTCCTCTTCCCAATTCGGTGGTGAATATTCAACATTTTCATTATTTTTCGAAGATGAGTGATTCGAAGTTGATGCTGATGATGATGAAAATATCTTTTTCAGTTTGTCTATCTCCAACCGCGCTGTTTCTAACACCTTTTCCAATTTATTTATTCTCTTTTTTTCTATCTTCTGCTCGCAGGTCGCTATCTTCCATGCATTAAACAAATACTGCTCCGTTACAGTTATTAGCTGATTTGTTTTTAAAAACGACTCCGGAGTATCTTTTGTCGCGGAATCTTTGCTGCTAGCTGGTGGTTGATGACTCCTCTCCGTGACGTCATCGTCCGCCTCGAACTGTGACGCAGGAAGTGACATTCATCACATTTCTTAGCAGAGCAGGAAATTGTTATTTTCAACACTGACCTCCTTTCTCGACGCAGGGCACTGAACTCGAGCCGCGACCGAAAACCGCTCGGCACTCGCGTCAGCAGTTTATATTACATTCACTAGCACAGCACTATACTTTAACTAGCTAACAAAATACGTCTGCGCGCTACGACTGTTCGATCGATACTGATATCGATACTATTTTTTTTATTTTATTCAAATTGTATGAGATCAATCTATAAGCTTATCAAAAAGGTAACTTATCAACTGGTATCGAAACATTTATATCATTAGTCACCTTTTTGATAAGCTTATAGATAGATCTCATGCAATTTGAATGAAATAAAAGAATATCTAATCTACAATAAATACATCACAACCTATATTGGAAAATTATATTTATTTCTAAAACTTCAAAAAATTCTAATCGCATAAGTTCAAGATTGTACTGGGTGTAAAGTTTCATTGCTATTCCTTAGGCCCCTATTAACCATGGGACACTTTGTCGGGCGACTTTGTGTTCGGGAGCCAAAAAGCATTGAGTTAGATGGAACCCTATCAGCCATCAGAAACAGTTCTCGGCGACAGAAAATGTGTCTCGCCTGTCTCCCAAGCGGGACACAGAAACTGGGCAACAAAGTGTTCGAGAACAGTCGCGGGGCATTGAGCTATATGGGAGCTATTAGCCGTGAGACACAAAGTGTCCCATAAAAAACCGAAACTAGACCCAATGCGCATGCGCGGGTGGTGACAAGGACAGGTGGGTAGGGTTCGATTAGTCCAGTGCTCAATTAGTCCAGTTATTCAAATATATAAGTTGTTTTATGAGAGTGGTTCGATTAGTCCAGTTTTTCCTGTACTAATCGAGGCAGTGTATTTCAATTTGTCTAGAGGTTCGATTAGTACAGTAAAGTTGGTTTATTAGGTAGGATGTGCAAGGCGCTCGATTAGTCCAGTTTAGCCAATTCATGCGACCCGCTGAACCGGTTATAATATGTGGAATCAACTATATCACTCACTCAGCGTTACACTAGAGACGCTGCCATAATCGCCGACGGCAAAAGTTATCGATCAGTTCAAGTAGCTTGCAAACTCTGACGTCAGGTTTCCAGTAAAACTCTGACGATATGATAGCCCAGTAAAATAATGGTAGTTTTGTCAGATAAGTGGTGCGAAAGTTTTTTTTCCAATTGTTTTATATTATGACTGTATTCCAGTGCGCTGAATCCAAAATTGAAGTTTTCTGCCATCCTAGGGTACAGCTTCACCCTTAAAAATTGAAAAAAAACCTTAAATTTTGGTAATTTTTTGTTTCTGATATTTCAAATGATATTGTTTATTTATGGAAAAAATATTCAGTTAAAGATTATAGTCAATAAAATTACTTGGAAAATTTGAGGTCACACGTTGAATTTTGACCTATTCTTTTAGAGCTGATACGTACCAAAAAGGGGTAGATTAATTCAGTCTTTGAAAATCTAAGTCAAAACCTTTGAATTTCACAACAAGTAGACTTACTTGGAATATAGGCTAAATGAATGTGCTCTTGTAAAAACTCTTGTATAATAGGAATGTATGATCCAATTTTGTATAAATTGCATTCTCAATTTTATAGGTTGGAGGACGGGGAGGGGGTTACCGGTAGGAAAATAGCCACGGGAAAAATAAATGAATAATAATAAATTTTTATTTCTCAGTAAGCAAACTAGTACAAAGAAAACATTAAACCTCCACGGAATGTATACAATGAGGTACTCTAAAAAATATAGTTCAGATATGATTTCTGAGAATTTACTGAGAATAAGAGGCACTCCCAAGAAAATTCTATGTGGAAGATGCCATCAAAGTTCAAAATTTTAAAATTATTTCTCTTGCAATAAATAAGTAGAATTATATAAAATTCCCCACTACACGGTAAGGACGACTCCCCAGACACTGATCCATGTGGAAGACCAAAGGTGTAAGTAAATCTCCGTAACAGGCAAGGCAAGAGTATTGAAGACTTGAGGAGGAAGCGTCATTTTGGCAGCAAATTTTGGCTCCACAGTTCATTTTGAAGAGCGCAAAAGTTAGCCTATAATATGAATGTTCAGCTAGGTACTTGAAATCTAAAATTATATTTGCTATTAGTCCTATATTATTTACTACTCCCGTGCTAAGAATCATTGTATGTAGGCTAAGTTACTACTAAGTACCTACCACAAGTACCGTATTCATTCTTGTATAATTCATTTCTCAAAAATGCTGGCTAACTATAATGAATTCCTTTAAGCTTAAGAGAACATTCAGGGTGCTTCCTTATCTCATTTGGTTATGGGTGCCTTTAAATGATCTTGAAAAATGTTGAATACTTTCAATATAGCCTACATTATCTTGATAAGATATAATATTATAAGCTATTATAACTAACATATTATGGAATTGAATGGAGGCCTGACTACAGAGTACGTCATCAGAAAAAAACAAAGTTCTTTGGAGAACAAAGGATGGTTGAGTTGTTATTATTTTGTATTCCAGGAAAAGTTTGTGGGGTATCGATAGCTATCAACCTCTCTAAACTATTGACTTTGCTTTTCTCCAGAAATAATCATTCAATATCCGCAAGATCAAAAGACATATACGTTATGGTCTTGATAATGCATAAAAAATCTGAGAATAACACTGTAGACTACATTTAAATATAAGATTGAAATAATATAGCTGATGCCAAATAGTTAGGCGGTTGGCAAATGACTATTATCAATTCTCAGCTCTCTCAGGACAATCAACGAGCTGTCTGAGAAAGTACATAGAAAAGAGAGTGACCTCATCTATACTTATTTGCCTTTGAAGACAGCTTCAGACTGTCCTGACAGAGGTGAGTATTGATAACAGTCATTCGCCAACTGTCCAACTATTTGACGTTAGCTGTACTGTAGACTACGTTAGTAAATAATAAGATTGAAGTCATGATTCCATTAAAAATGATTACAAACTATTATCGTAATCATATTGTTATCAACTGAGTTATATTTTTCATTATTGTATAATATATGTATACTTATACAATTATATCATAATTGTATAAAATACGGACATATATGTTCCCACTTGCACACGAGTCGCAACAAATGCTTTTATAACGCTTTTATAATGCTTCTATAGGCTTGTATTAAATGAATGAAGAGATAGAGGGAGTAAAATGAGAAAAGAGTTAGAAAGATGAGGATGGAGGGGGTATAAAAGTAAAGAGAGAAGATGATGAAAAGAGTAAAATAGGAGAAAAGATAGAGAGAAGAGAGAGTAAAATGAGAGAAGGAAGAGAAAGCACAGGATAAAGAGGGTAAATGAGATAAGAAATAGAGAGAATAGTAAAATGAGAAAAGAGATAGGAAAAAGTGGATTGAAAAGTGAATGAGGCAGTGAAATGATTGAAAAGAATGAGAGAGAAGGATCAAGAGAATAAAAAATTATTGATTTGGCCTCAATCATAGAAAACATTCTGATCTACAATTTGAGACCAAATCAATATTTTTTGAACCTATATTGACCAAGCTGGGGTCACTTTCCTATCTTGCCACACGGTCTTCTTTGCTTGGACAGACATGTGCATACTAGATTTCTCGGAACTTCGAAAGGCCTTGATCGTTTGATCTAAGACAACACTGCACACAGAGAAGAAGCAAAGAAGACATTCTGGCAAGATGGGAAAATGTCTTCAGCTCGGTCAATATTGTTTCAAAAATCATCAATCTAATTTTGAACTGTAGGAAACATTCTAATCTACAATTTGAGACCAAATTTATAATTTTTGAATCAATATTGACCAAGCTGGAATTCTTTTCCCAACTTTCCAGAAAGTCTTCTTTTCGTCCGCATGCAATTATCAACCAATCATATGCCATTACGGCAAGTCTTTCTAAGCCGGGAAATTTAAAATTAATGAAATCGCCCGAACGGTTTTTCGGATCTGGGAGGGGGGTGGAGGAGCCATGGAAGAATTCTACTAAAAACAGGAACATTCCTTTCCATATTAGTGTCCTCCCCATGAAAATTCAAGTCAATCTGACAACAAACAAAAAAATTATTAATATTTTTCGGATTTCTTGTTTTTGAACAATGAAAACTTGAGTAGTTCCGTGTGATCTACCTAGATAATGAACTAAATTTGGAATGCTCATTTTATTTTTCTTTATCAAACTAATAACTGATTATTTATTAATATTTTCGCATTTCTGAACGCAGCATTGGGTTTATGAAGATTTCCTTAAACATATATCAATACAGATAGGCTTTTTAATCGTACAGATCTTCACTAATTAACAATTTTATTTTACATAAGCGTATATTCTGCGTATATTCTTGACAATGATATACGCTTTCACAATGTATAATTTGAATACTTCCAATACAATAATATCTTAGTGGCTTTAACTCCAGAACTTAACCCACTCAGCCACGGCCACCCTCAAGACGGTTGATAACATTAAAATTGTATTAACATTTCAATACAAAAAATTATGGTAAATAAAGTCACATATCGAGAGCCAAATTTAAAGTTTTTTTGGTTCATTAGATTTTTAGTTCCATGAATACAATAATTCAGTTTCTGAATAATTACCAATACAGATCTCAAATACTGCTGTAAATCATAAAAGTATTAATATTAATTAATCAAACTGTCACTTTCATAAATTAAACAATATTGAATCTCGAATTTCTAATAGCAGTAGCCTAATTTAATAGATTTAACAAATATAATAAGTTGAAAGATACCGGTAAATTATACAGAATATTACATTATAAATAAATACAACATGGTTGTATAATGAAAACCAAGCTATTGTCATTTGCAACATAATTCAAAGATCGCGCCGCGCCGCTTTGGTTTTATTTGAAATTTGTTAGACGACCACTTTGACGCCGTCTAGTTATAGTCAATTCCTTGTCAACGCATATAATGGATTCATCACCTGGTACGAATTCAGTACGCCAACTGTACTAATCGAGGCACTGTATTAATCGAGACGCAGGGCTTCGATTAGTCCAGTGCCTCGATTAGTCCAGTTCTGGAATAATCGAGGCACTCGATCATCTAATTGAAGAACTGGACTAATCGAGTCACTGTATTAATCGAACCCCTGCGCCTCGATTAGTCCAGGTGCCTCGATTAGTCCAGGTGCCTCGATTAGTCCAGTTTTTCAGTTTCTTAATGTAGGATAGGGACTGGACTAATCGAGCACTGGACTAATCGAGTAATCCCCGGACAGGTAGTCATCTCTTTCTCGCTCCCACCCCCGCTCTTGGGCTTCAGTCACCTTCAGTTGCACCGTATCTTCACGTTGCCTGTCTATCATTTGCACCTATAAAATATCATCTGTCACTTTACTTACAATATTTTTTTTATACAGTGTTTGAGTGATTTATAAGTTGATACTCAGTTATTGTATTAGTTTATTGAGTTAGAGTTTTATTAAAAATTATATTGGTTTATTACTTATGTAGTTATAGAGACAATAACAGGTTGAAAAGGTGAAAAAACTATCAACAGAAATAGAAAAAAAGTTAATAATGGAGATTTCAAGTTTGAAATACAGAAAAATTTGTCAAACCCATCACTGACTGAATTGACTAGGATAAACTGGAAAGTTATAATTTTGAACAAAATAATGACAAAAGTTATGTGGCCAATTCGTAGAATTGCTATTGAGCAATCCATCATAATGGGATTACCATTGTAAGCGCAAAAGCTTACAGATTCACTGTAGTGTAATTAATTTTTCCCAAACACAGGTACCACAAACAATAGTGGTATTCCAACTCTACTGTTGGTGCTCCTATTTTAGTTTGAAGAACTCACAATATAAATTCTATTTTTAAAATTAAGTGTGTTTCTAGTTTGCAAACTAGAAAGTGATGGTGAATTTTGTAGAATTCAATATTGTATAACAATGGGCAATGGCTTATTCAGTCCTGTACCTGAATATCCTTGCAAGTTCATTTTCATGTTGAATTTGGGAATCATGTCAAAGAACCTATCATTGTTTGGGAAGACTGACATTATATTGAGTTGAGAAGACATTATACTGATACTGTATTAGTTTGAAAAATACACTCCATTGTATACCATCAATAAAGAACAATTTTTATTTGCAATACCCACGTGACATTAAAAATAAAATATTCTTAACTTGACCATTCTCAGTTCAGAATGAATGATATGATTTTATATTTTCAAGAACAATGTTTTGTATTATGAACAATATGCATTTTATTCATCAAACTCCTTAATAGAACATTTGAGACGGTAGCGTTAGTTGGAAATCAGTAGATTAACTCAATAATAAGTTTTCACTCAACATCATACTTCAGAAACATATGGTATTTCAAAATCAAGAAAATCTGCATTTCGTATCAATTTGAGTGACTTGTATCAAGCATAGCTGCCAGTATCAAGCATAGTTGCTCAGAGAAAGAAAAATAAAGAGATATTTGGGAGGGAGTGAGAACAGAGGCAGCGACGAAGTGTCCTTCCCTATTAACCATGGAACACAATGTGTGCGCGACAATGTGTTCCATGGCTAATAGCGCCCTTTTGATCAACTATTGAATGCCATTTCGTTTCCTAGGAGGCCAGTCAAAATATTGAATACTGCGAAATGTTTCGGGGAAGGCCTTTGAGATTCGTTTTGCCTCTTTCAACACCATTCAGCTACAAATCGTGGGGCACCAACCTGGTCACACTGGCCGGAACAACTGCTTCCGCCTACCTGTTCCTTGACAAGACATTGTTCGTTTGTCCTGAAATGCTGTGCAATCTTGGATGCGAAACGCCGCGCATCAATTATGAGAAATACATGGGAAAGCCATATCGCTATTTCTATGCTATTTCAAGTGATGTCGATATGGAAAACCCTGGAACGGTGAGTGATTCTAGGCCTTCAACAATTATTCTAGTATTTTCATTATTAGATGAATCAAAAATTTAATCGCCTCCCAGAGCTACAAAGTATTGGGATTTGATTGTTTCATATGGCTTAATATTAGAATTTGTGTATTTGGTCCAATAATTATGCTATATCATACCATATATCATGAGAATTTGCACATCATGCGTGATGCTAATGGTAAAAGTGGTACCACATATAAAAAAGAGAATTAATTGAATAAAAATACATGATATAGCAATATAATATAAATATTTGACAATATATTTCCATATCTTGTATTTTCATTCAGTTTAAGAATTACTATATGTATTTAATTACTACATCACCTTCACAAGTAGGCTACTCAGCAAGTGAAAGTGAATTAAGTTTTTTCCGAAACTCCCGTTAATTTGTTTATCTAAGGTTCACACGAGTGACCAATCAGTCCGCAATAAATCGTGCAACTGTAACCTGGAGCATAGATAGAGCGGAATTGCGACTGACTTTGAATTGCGACTGACCATTGATGATTGTGCGAGATCCATTCCGCCATCATACGAGCTTGTTTTTTAGTCTAGTGATCGAGAAGGTACGTCAAAGTATATTGTAGAGGCTGATAGAGTATTCAAAATGGAATCAATCACAAGCTCAAAGAGCCGTATAGAAAGGAATTATTTGTTTTCAAAATTGACTATTAGTATAGGCTTCAGGGTGTTTTAGGTGGAATGTGCAATACTTCTCTTCTCAGCCTGATTCCTTACACCAAGTAGAAAAAAGTCCCATTCGAGAAACAGTACCCCCAAAAACTATTTGTTACCGTACTGAGATAACAATGGCAGAAAATTAACATTTTAAAAAATGTATTAATTTTTATAATTTTTAGAGGCTTACTTCAGGTTCTAAATTTGTCAATTGCTATGGAACACCAGCTCAAGAAGTTCAATGAAACCAGTTAGAAGTTTGCAACTTGAATGTTTATGGAGATAATAGGGAAAATATGCTAAGAGACACTATTTTTCAACAATATTAAGAGTTGAAGGTTTCATAATTGGATATGAAATTATAAATTTGTATTTTTAAGATATGGAAGTTGTAGAGGATCAAATTATAAAGAAAAAGTTAGGTGGCGGTAATGTGTGAATCTTACCCAAATCTCAGAAATCGCGATCAAAAGAAGACAAACCATTGTGATCTCGGTAGCAAAGCGTTTATGGGGGTATATCCATATCTTGAGAAGTATTGCACATTCCTCCTGCATCACCCTGTACTTATCAACATATATTATCAGTAGGCCTATATGATTATTAGGTAAGATTTGTGCTTCAATTGATTTGTCCCAACGTTCAAAATTTTTTACATTCAAGTTCCTGTTAATAATACGGACCTTATTTTGCAGCTGATAAAGGTGGACACTAAAACCAAGACTTGCCTAACGTGGTGTGAGGATCATATTTTCCCCAGTGAACCTGTTTTTGTACCTTCAACTAGCTCACAGGTATGATTAACAGTTATTAATCAATCTACTCTACATAATATTAGTTAATGATATCAACTTTCAAACACTCATCATTTTTATAATTTCAATTTAGTTAGCGTGAATTGATTACATTCATAAATGAGTAAAAAAAATTTTTGAGCATGATTCCATTAATATTATTAGGCCTATTGGTAGAATTGGATAAAAATGTACGGTATTCCATATTGATTCCATGCATCTCTATTAAATAATGTCTAAAATAATATTTAACCATTATATTTTTTCTATAATATTAATTCGTTACATTGGCGTAAGATGTTATTTTTCAAACTATTCTCTAAAGAAATTATTTGAATCTTTCAAACTATTTCAGTCAGAAGATGATGGTGTGATATTATCATCACTGCTCTGGACTGGAGGCTTTGACAACAAGATTGGACTTTTGATCCTTGATGCAAAAACATGGAAAGAGTTGGGACGAGCTGTATTCATCACACCAACACCTGTTCCCAAGTGTCTACATGGATGGTTCAAGCCCTGTATGAATAAGACGTTATAATGTTACTAATTGATTATTCTTTTCTATGAGACCAGATAATCCATTATTTGAAAATATATAATAAGTTCTATATTTATATGAACAGTATATACATCTGAAAATATTACAAATATACTAAATTTGAATTCGCTCAGGTTGTGAATACGATTAATTGCAAATTATGGACAAATTTTCCAAGAAATGATGGAACGTCTCAAGAATAATATTAAGCCTATACATGAATATTAGATCCAACTGTCCATTTAAACAGGATGCTCAAATAATTTACTACAGTTTTTGAACTTAAATATTTTATTAACTAATAGCCTACCACTAATATATTTCATACATTACATAATCTGATCCGCTGACTTAGAGGTATAACTGTTGTATCTCTTCTTTTTTGTGAGTTCCATCACAGAATGGTCGATTGAGCGTTTGCTTACAATTACATAGCCAGTAATCTTGACTCTTCTCCACTGCAAACTTGACTGGACGTAAATTTATCTTCAGATAAGGGCTTTTATGGGTTCCATCACAGAATGGCTGGAAAAAATTAAATTATTGTTAGTTCAGGCTAGCTTTGGATAATATAAAGCTATCGATAGACATTTATAGCTCAAAAATATATTATCAAAACAATATTTGAGGAATCAAATGTGATGACTGTTAAGGTACGATTTCCAAGCGGCTCAAGCTGCCCGGCTCTAAATTCGCTGTAGGAGCTGTCCAGCTCTAGCTGCGCTGCTCTAGCCATCACAACTTTATCCACATAACTATGTTTACTCTGTTATTACCACATCAATGTATAGCCTACTAAATCAATAAATAGTGAAATTCGCCTTTTTCAAGTCATTTTCAAGTGAATTTCACTATTTATTGATTTAGTATACCTTAATGAAAAGCCCTAGCAGCGAATGTAGAGCGGCGCAGCTCGAGCTGCCGCTTAGGAATCGTACCTTGAGGTTCATAGTCACGTAGTTGATTCACAGTTAAGGGATGATCTGTAAAGAATATTTTTGTAGCGCCCTATTCATAGTAGCGCTTAGGCAGGGGCGAGGCGTGACTTTTTGGCTCGGTCATCTCTAGGAAAAATTTAGTTTTGCACCCCGATCTATCTCACCCCCCTCTGGGAGGGGCCCTCCCCTACCCAAAAGATGATAATGTTCCATTTTAGACAATTATTCATCAAGCTTTATTATAACTAGTCAAAGTAGTCTACTAAAGATAATACACGACAAAGAACTCTAAAAACTGTTAAAAATTGATAAATAATTGGATAAATTAAATACGGTGTTATTCAAATCAGTAGGCTAATTGAAATAAAAATTTAGAATTGAAATAGAACGAATGATATTGATTTTTTCCAAATTATTTCTCTTATCTTAGTTAATCATAGATATTTAACCATATCTTTCATTGTACAAGAGGCCAAATAATAGTACAATACAATAAACATGATTAATGATTTAAGTATGCAACACTGTACAGAGCCCAGAGTGCAGAGAATCTGTTGTCAGAGACGGTGGAGTCGCAGATGGAATGGGAGAGTGGATGCAGAAGAGTGGTGGTAACGAACGCTAAACAGCATTACTGGAATCGTTTATTGTTGAGCTTATTGGACAAATGGAACTGATGATGGATTAGTCTATTCTATTCTAACTTGGCGCGCTTGCAAAAAACTTTGATTTCTTCACGTTTTTTGTATTTATTTTTGATATTTTCGATTTGATAGTTCCTGCACATTATATATCAATTTCTGTCTAGTCATCGGCGAATCCAAAGATGATCGGACGCCTCGCCTCTGCGCTTAGGATAGCCTAAAAAACTATATAAATACTTTTTTTCATATATTTAATATTTTAATATAGGGGTTCCCTATAGACCCCTATTTAAAGAATATTTCCAGTCCTAACCTCGATTTTACGAACTACGCTGTATTGTACATACAGCCGACACCGTACAGACTGTGCATTATTCATAGTAAGCCTCAGGGTAAGAATATGTGAAATAAGGTGAGGCTTAAGGTTAGGCTGTGGGTGCTACATAGCAAGGTAATTAGAATAGAATAGAATTCTATTCTAATTACCTTGCTACATAGTATGTACATAGTTCCACATTTGAAAATTGAACTTTGAAACTTAGGGATATTTAAAATAATTGAAAAATAAAATGAAAATCAAATACCCTTTTAAAAACTTTAAAACTATTAAAACACAGACATGTTTCGACGGGGCATTCAGCCCATTATCAATGTGTATAAAATAATAATAATAATAATAATTGATTATTATTCTATCCACATTGATAATGGGCTGAATGTCCCGTCGAAACATGTCTGTGTTTTAATAGTTTTAAAGTTTTTAAAAGGGTATTTGATTTTCATTTTATTTTTCAATAGTTCCACATCTATGTAATATATCATATCATATAATTTGTATATCATAGTATAGTATAAACCTCAAGCCTAAGCCTCACCTTTTTAGCATATTCTTACCCTCATACTGTATAATATTTTAAACCTCAATCTAAGACAGAATAATAAGTCAAAAATAAAATACGGAAAAATCATACAGTAATGAAAAATGTCAAACACTATCAAAATATTTCATAAACTATTGAAAAATGTCATACAGTATTGAAAAATTCCACACACTATTAAAAAATGTCATAGAGAAAGAGTCATAGAAAAGCCAGAGAGTCTAGACTGGATGTCTCCTGTTGTAAACAAACCTTTTCATGTTCAAACAGGCTTGTCTATCAAACATCAGTAGAGTACGGATTTATAAAATACGTAAAACCGGGGTCTGTAGCGTGAGAAATACGTTATATAGGGGCTACGTACGCAAAATAGGGGTTCTGGTCTTTGAATATTCGTTGTATAGGGGTTTTGACCTTGAGTTTTGAGCTTGGAAAATTCGCACTATCGGGGTTTTTAGGCCGAAAAACTACTTAACACAGGGGTTACTTTTACATTGTGTGTTATGTACATTTCAAGGGACCGTGAAAAAAATTCGTAGAATCGGGGTTAGTAAAATCGAGGTTCCACTGTACTAAGATACACGGTAGGGATCACGCGCATGTTTTAGTGAAAAATCAGTTGGGTCTGACATTACATCAACCCACAAAAACCATTTTGAAAAGTCTGGAAGCTGTTGATAAATATTAGGCCTACTATATGTGAGTTCAGATATCCAAGTCTCGGTGCTTTTTGTGGGGTCTTGAAAAGTCATAATGATTTTCATCATTACAACTCAGTTTGGTCTAATTATTTTTGTTTCGGGGGTTCTTTGAGGGGTGAAATTTGGGGTTTGAAAAAGTGAAAATTCTATAATCAATTTTTCAGGGGTGAGAAATGAAATTTACAAGGAAAGTAATTCATTGAACTTGGAGAGCATGAAAAACTATTTAAAAACTCCATAAGACCATCCTTCCAAATTCAACCCCAAGACACTAAAGATGCGAAAATTATTGTAAAAAACACAAAAACATGAGAAATTAGTATTTTAGGAGTTGTAAATCGAAAGCAAATCGATTAATGTGTGAGCGAAGCGAGCATGCCAATCACATCCCACCTACTAAAGCCAAATTTGGGGGCGCAGCCCCCTTCTGAGCGAGCGTAGCGAGCTATCAGGTAACAACTCCATGCTGAGTCGGGACAGTACCTGGTGAGATCAAGCTCCATTGAACGCCATATACTCTATTGACACAATTTTTACACAAAACCACAATTTCCTAGAACCAACACTATAGGACTCTATTAATAAAATGATAATAATAATATTATTACTCCATTAACCTCAGCCAAACCATCAACAAACCTCCATCAAGCACCATTGAACGCCATTCAGCTTTATTGAGTTCATACAACTTCATTGAATGCCGTTGAATGCCATTGAATTCGATTGATTATTGAATACTACTAAGCCACTTTATTGGGAAAACTCATTGAGAAAACTCAATTGGAAAAGAAAAAACTCAATTTCCTAGAACTCTATTGGACTTGATTAAACGCCATAAAACTGCATTGAACTCCATCAACCCCTCAATTATTGCACTTCATTAATTTATTACTGAAATAAACATTAAGCCACATTATTCCATTTGAAAAATACAATTTCCCAGAATTCTAGTAGATCTAACTAGATCCCATTCAATTGAAGTGAAGTTTTTCAAACTCCATTGAACACCACTAACTTCTTCAAACTTCATTAAATTACATTTTACTAAATTCCACTCTATTGAACCACATCAATCTCCATATTGAACTATTTTGAACTTCATTGATTATTAAAATGATATGAACATCATTATTCCATTGGAAAAAATCTATTTCCTAGAAGTCTATTGGACTCTATTGAACTGCATCAGACAACATCAAACTCCATTAAAGGCCATTAAATTGAAAAAATGTATTGACTTTTATTGATAAATAAATAAAATTGAATTTTCAAATACCATTGAATTTTCAAACTTTCAACCGTTTCCATTGAATTACTGAGCTGATTTTACATAGTAATTGATACTTTTAGTTACTACATTGACACTTGAAAAAATATATCTGTTGTATCCAAGACCACTTCTATACAACAATTCGAACCTACAAAAATTTATCTCCATATCAAACTATATTGAACTCCATTGAAGTAAATCGAACTACAAAAAAGTCCATTGAACTCTATAAAAATCCATTGAGCTTCATCAAACTCCATTGAACCCCTTAAAACTAATTTGAACATTAATGTATTAATATATTACTTAACCATTTACACTATTCGTCCTACTCCTACAACAGTCTAATAATTGACCAGTTGGGGTTTTTGATATGGAGAGCGGGAGAGCCTGAATAAGATGTCAAATTCGATCACATGTCATTGAGAGCATGCAAAGCATTGAAAACGTGTATAATATGAGGGGAAAGCAAGCAAATTGCTTTCACTCACTCAAGAGTTGAGCTTGCTTTAAAATGTACAGACTTCATGACTAGAGGGAATGCAGAATATTATCATGAAGTACATAAATACAAAAATATATACTTCAAAGAATACAATAACTTCGTAGTAAGTAAGCATAGCAAGCTTTCATTCCATTAGAATTGAACTTCATCTGACTCATACTGCATTGCAAACTCAATTGCTTCAAAACAATTAAAATCAATCAAAATTAAAATCAAATTAAAAAACAAAATCTTTGAGACTGCTCTCACTCCACAAATAAGAATAGTTATGCCAGAATAATTATGAGATTCTTTCTCCATCAATGGATTCTAACCCCTCTGGTGAGTGCCAAGTGCACTCTCCAACAGTGAATCCGGAAAAATGAACTTTTCAACCAGCACAAGTCAAAAAATACTAACAAAACTAATAAAAGAAAACCAACCCATCTCACTGGCACAACCCATAAACAACTAACCTACCCCAATTGGGGATGCAGGGGGCATGGCCCCCTGCCGAGCAAAATGCGAGTTGTAGCTATAATTCTAAATAGCATAATGAAGGTCTTGCTACAGGAATGGATGTCTTAAGTTTTAAACCAACTGTTGAACTGATTGATCCATGACCAAGATACAAGTTGAGTTACATTCATACACAAATATCAATGTACATTGTTGGATGATTACACAATTACACAAATTGAAAATACAGAATTACAAAAAAATGCTTTTTCATCTCGATCATCATACTCAGTTGAATTCAACTGAAAAATTTCATTAAGAGTGCGTCTCAGCAATCAGCTGTATTGAATTATGACCCATTGGATCAATGTTTATAATAAATTGAGTTGCATAGCGTCATTATTTATGGACAGAAATTGACATTTTATAATATGTAACTGGAAAGAGAATTCAATTGTCCAGGGGAAGTGTCATTTACCTGTTTTATTATCGTATAAGATGTTATTGCTATTTATTCCATCCTACAAAAAAGTAGGATATTTTCAATTGAGTAAGTTATTGAACTTTTTTCATTGAAGCTGATACCCATAAGTTTATGTGATTGGAGCATGTGCGTGAGTAATGATAGGGGTGATGAGAGATGACGACTGACTAAGTTTTCATCCGAAAGACGGGGTGGGCGTATCTGGTGAAAGAGTAAGTCCCCGGTCAAGAATTGAACTCAGAACCTCTGATTGTCAGACAAGCTCATCATTAATTACTCCAAGGAGCTACCCTATAAAATTAGTATAATTATCTTATAATCAAGAAATCCGAAAAACGTTGTTTGGATTGATTGAGAAACTAAGATACACTAAGCTACTCTGGGCGAACTTACCTGACTTTTGCTTTGACCACAAGTGCACCACAGATATGGCTTATTTCCTTCTAAGAACACTTTGAATGGTTTCTTATCATATATTTTCCCCAACTCTGCTTGTGTATCACCATTATAAAAGTCTTCTAATATATTTCTTGGCATATCCGGATGAGATTTCGACGAATAAAGCACCTAAAAATAAGGAGAAAAGAATTACTGTATTTTTCTTCTGGCATCTTCATCATAATATGTTCGTCTTTTATATGATAAAAGATAATAAGTTAATAAATTAACTAATCAATAAATTCATTTATAAAAAACAGCTCTCAAATGCCTAGGTCCCATAATTTTTTTCTAAGGATCACACAATGATGCACAATAGTTGCATAGCATTGAAGGCATTGGCAATAATATAATTAATCGTGTAAATTTTGCTATGTGTGAATAATGAAATCAAACTGAGTCAGTATAAGACAGATAATGGATCGATTTTTTTTCAAAATACAGATTAAAATATAATCCGATTCTAAATTTTAATATAGGCTATATACACTATATTTTCAGATATACGCTATATATTTTTAGATGTGTTGTGAAAATTCTCCACAACGAGGAAGCCAATATATGATTCCATTATAAGAATCTAGTATAAAATTCAAAAGTACAAATTTTGATTATTATTTTATCTTTATTCACCTCTGATATATTTGTTATCAAAGTACTTATTTTCTCTTAGGGCTACTGTATTCGTTAAAACTTTGAATAATTAAAATCAAAGTACCCTTTGTTATCAAAGTTATAGATGAAAAATACCTTCCATTAACTTATAACTATTTTTATATATTTTTTTAAATTTCAACTCAAGATTTTAAAAAATTGAGCTTTTTTATAAAGAATTTTATTAGTTATGGAACAAATTACAAAGATGTACCGGTAAACAATAGGCTCTGTCAATAACATAATCTTACAGGTACCGCAAGGCACAGACATCGAGACTTAAGTTATTTAAACTAATAAACAACAAAAGTCTTACAAGGAAAGCCATGAATAAAATCTTATCAACAAACATTGAGATATTCCTGGTACTCGTTAAAAGAAAAGAAAAAAGCGTCAGACTTCAGTAAATTATATCAACAGTAATACAGAAATTTTTCAAGTATAGCTATGGGTACCGGTATAGTCTGTCCAAGCAAAGAAGACCCTCTGGCAAGATGAGAAAATGACTCCAGCTCGGTCAATATTGGTTCAAAAATTATTGACCTGGTCTCAATTGTAGGAAACATTATGATCTACAATTTGAGACCAAATCAATAGTTTTTGAACCAATATTGATTGAGCTGGAGTTATTTGGGTGGCTCGTTGGAGGAGTGATAAAGCGCCGGTCTGATAACCAGGTGTACCCTGAAAAATATACACCAGGGTGCCTCATTATGATTGTGTATGTTATGAAATATGATATTGGAGGTGTAGCCATGAAAACAATGGAGGAGTACCTTTTGTAGCGTAGGCAGGTTGTGACGGTCAATGGTGCTAAATCACAAGAGCTTCAGATCAAGTATGGGGTGCCACAAGGATCAATTCTGCTATTCCTCATCTTCATAAATGACCTTAGCGTGAATGGAAAAGCCCTGCTGTTTGCCGACGACACAACTCTCATTGCACAGAACAAAGACCCACAAGTGGCTGTAATGAGGTCTGCTGAACTTTTGGAAGAGGCAAATTCTTAGTTCAAAGCCAATAAGCTGTGTTTGAATGGAGAAAAGACTCAAAATGTTCTGTGTACCCTGAAGCAAGGTGTACCTTCTTTTGGTGGGCCTGAAGTCAAGCTCCTTGGATTCATGGTCGACTCAACTCTGACATGGGACCAACACATTGATATGATATGTAACTGACTCTCAAAAGTAACACATCTCATATAGAAATTGATAAGTCAAGTACCAAAGAATTACCTTGTTACTGCATACCATGGTCTGTTTCATAGCCAAATCAACTATGGGATTGCGTGCTTTGGGGTCATGCAAGTGGATGTCAAAAAATTCTCCTTTTACAGAAGAAAGTGGTATGCATCATAACATAATTGCCATACTTGGAGCATTGTCGCCCGCTATTCAAAAGGCTGGGAATACTGACTGTCTTCAGTCAGTATGTGCTGAATTCCGTTGTACTTCTGAGGGGTCGATTGCACGCACTCCAGGAAAGAGGCCAGATACACAACCACTTCACTAGAAGGCGCGACAACGTTGATCTTCCCTACTCGAGGTTGGCTAAGCTGCACTCTTGTTATCCAATGCGCGCATTGAAAATTTACAATAGACTTCCACCACATGTGTGAGAGCTGGAAGAAGGAGTGTTCAAGAAAGTGCTTCGAGAGAAACTGCTTAACCTCCCTCACTATTCTTCAAGTGAGGGAAAGAATATTAGAAAAGATCAAGATGGCAGATTCTCAGAGTGACAAGTCGTGTTGTTTGTTGTGCAAAAAAGTTGTTGAAAACAGTGATTTGGCGCTTATGTGTGAGGGTCCCTGTCATGTGTGGTTTCATACAAAGTGCGTCGATATCTCATCGTTGAATTACAAAAAAATTCAGGACCTGGGAGACAAAATCAAGTGGTTTTGTAATGCGTGTTCACTACTTGTGACATCACTTGTTGAAGATAGGATTAAACAATCTCAATCATGCAACATAGAACATGAAAATTCGACTTTTTCATTTAAAAAATCTGTAAAAAACTAATGTCGAAAGTGTAGAATTGAAATCATTGCTCAATAAAATTGAAATAATGAGCAAGAATGTTGTTGATTTGAGTAATAGATTGGAGACTGTCGAGAAAATGCATTCAGCACCTACTTGTTCAGGAAAAAATTGTGTTTTATCTAGTAATGACTCTGTCATGAATACTCCTGAAAGTGACTTGTTTTCTAGTGTTGTGAAAAATAGTTCTCAAGTTAAAAAAAGAAATTTAATGGAAAACGGTAATGTAAAACATACAGTATTAAATTTTGAAAAATTAGTAAACTCGCCTGTTTGTAGTTACAATGAAAAAAAGTGAGGTTATCTCTAAAAATTCTGCTGTTCCGAACTCACTACCAAATAGTTTACCTCTAAAATCAGTTCAGAACATAATTTCATCAAAAAATGACCTAGTTTTTTGTACAGGAGAGGTCTCAGGGCTGAAAACTACAAAATTTGACAAATCTCCTGTTGTAAGTAAGCTTAATGAAAATTTCATCTTTCTAACCAGAATTGATAAAAGTGAATCCAGTGTTTCAGTTAAAAAGTTCCTATCAGATAGACATATCAATACGGTTGAATGTACTGAACTGAAAACAAAGTATGATAACTATAAATCATTTAAAATTGAGGTGTCTGCTGATGATGTTGATGGATTACTGAGTGCCAATTTTTGGCCGTCTGGTGCTCTTGTCCGCCAATTTTTCATGTCAAAAAACCCTGTCATGAACTCTTGTGTTTTTTTTTAAGGAAACAAGCTCCCCAATATCGTCGCCTGTTATAACTGACTGTGATTAAAAAAAAGAATGACTTCACTTTAGGCCAATGGAATGTCCAGAGTGTCAGGCCCAAGCAGGGTCTTCTTTCTATGTTCATCAAAAATTATAAGCTTGATTTTTATGTTTGTGTGAACATTTTTTGACTGAGTGTGAGACTGTTTTCTACTCTCATATTTCTGATCTCAAAATTGCATCAATATTTTGTAGAACTTTGACCAGGTGTGGTGGCGCTGCCATCTACATACAGAATGATATTGACTTTGCTTAAATTGATGTTTCATTGTTTTGTAAAGAGCTTGACTTGGAGGTGGTTGCAGTAATAGTGCCCACCTACTATATAATTATTGTTTCTCTGTACCACTTGCCTAGTGGTAATTTTGACAGCTTCTGCAATCTTTTTGAACGTTTATTGTTATCATTAAATAGACACTCTAATAACTATAGCTTTGTGATAGCAGGCAACTTCAATGTGAATTTTATTAGTGATGATCAAAAATCAAGATATGTTATAGAGCTTTTGAAATCTTTTGGCCTATACATCACTTGCAATGAGCCTACCAGAGGACCTTCCTGTTTGGACAATGTTGTGGTGAGTTTTCAACAGGATGTCTGCAAAACAAAGGTCATTGATCTACATGGTGATGACCACTCTGCACTGGTGTCAAATTTTTCAGTGTCTGGCTCTTCCATGGTGAGTGTTGCAACACCTAAGTGTCATGCTAATTATGTTTTCAGTTCAAGGCGTGTGCATGAAGCTACTCTGATTCACTTTAAAAATGACTTGGCAAGCACATCCTGGGATGCAGTATTTCAGAACCCAGGTGACTCTGGTTTACTTGAGGACTTCTTCAAAATTTCTTTCAGGAGAAATTTAATAAATTTTTCCCAGTAATTCTCAAGCCATACAGTTCTTGGCAACCACAGAAGAGACAGGGCCATATGAAGAGTCATCAGGAGTGGTACAATAATGATCTTGCTGCAATCAAGGGAGTTATCTTGGCTCTAAAGGATAGGTGTGAAGGTGGTGATGATGGTGACAGGGAGAGATATAGACGTGCTAAATCCATCTACAAAAAGCAAGTTGAGTTGGCTAGGAAGCATGCAACAGCAGCCAAAATTGAGAATGCTCCAAACCGCTGTAAGGCAGCCTGGGATGTTATAAATTCCCATCATTCCTTGCCAGGGAGAAAATTGGAGTTTGCGAGTCCGGATGCATTCAATGATTGCTCCATTGAATCAGTGAATAGCATTGTGAGTGAACTGCCCACTGCTGCTGCGGACCCTGCTGAACTGCTGGCTGCACAAGTTCCACTAGTGCATGCGCGCCTCTCTTTTTTCCGCCCCATCACTTCATTTGCCCTGAGGAGGATTGTCAAGTCATTCAAGCCGTCAAAGAGTCCTGATGTGTAGGGAATGTCTGCATTCATGCTCTGTGAGGTGATTGATGAAATTGCTGATCCACTTGCTGTAGCGGTCAATGATTGCCTGAGGACTGCCATCTTTCCAGACTTCTTGAAAACATCAAGAACCACTCCGGTTTACAAGAAGGGTGACCACCAGAGCCTAAACAGCTACAGGCCTATATCTATCACTCCAATCTTTGGTAAGGTGGTTGAAGCAGTCATCATGCCCCAAATTGAAGACTTCTTTGAGAGGAATAACCTTTTTTCAAACATGCAATTTGGTTTTTGCAGAGGGAGGTCTACTTTTGATGCGGTAAATTGGGTTGCTGAACGGATTGGTTCAGCTTTTGAGGATTGTGAGTCCCTGGCACTGACACTTTGTGACCTGAGCAGAGCTTTTGACTGCGTTGACCATGTCATTTTGTCTGAAAAGCTCCATTACTATGGGATTGTGGACTCAGCTTTGTCTCTATTGAACTCCTACCTGACTGGGAGGGCACAAGTGGTGTCTCTTGGAGGAGCTTCTTCCAGCCCACTTCCTGTGAATTTTGGAGTGCCTCAGGGTTCAATACTGGGACCAATCCTGTTCATCATAATGATAAATGACCTGGACAACAATGGCTCAACTCTGCTGTTTGCAGATGATACGTCCTTATTGTCATCTGGAGTGGACCTACAGCATGTACTAGAATTGTCAGCGGAGCATCTCCAATCTTCAACCTCATGGTTCCAGGCAAATCGCTTTCAGTTAAATGAGAACAAGACACAAAACATCATCTGCAGTTTTTCTTGCAGCCTGCCAGCTGAACAGGATCCTGTAAAGCTGTTGGGGTTTGTCTTGGACTCAAAACTTAACTGGGCTAGCCACATCCAGCAAGTGACCAGGAGGCTGTCATGGATTTGCTTCCTATTGCTGAAGCTGAGGGGACACGTGACAGAGGCATATCTGGTCATGACATACCACGCACTCTTCCACTGCCATATCTCCTATGGTCTTCTCATGTGGGGTCATTCAGCTAGGGTTGTGGAAGTACTCAAGCTGCAGAAACGGGCTGCACAGATTATAACTGCTAGTGAACATCGAGCACACTGCAAGCCCCTTTTTGTAAGACTGGGTATCATGACCGTTGTCAGCCACTTCCTTCTTCTCTGCCTGTTGCACATCAAGAAGAATCAACATGGTCTGTTGACTCGGAATGGTGTGCACCACCAGAACACCAGGCATCGAGAGCTGCTTGACATCCCAAGGGTATGCCTTCAGAGGACGCAGGTATGCTATGGGAGTGCAGCATTGCGCTACTTCAATAGACTGCCTGCAAAAGTGAAGCAGTTGGATTTGCACGATTTTGAGAAAGTGGTGACCAGATTTATGAGAGTCAGGGCCTACTATGAAGTACGCGAATACATGAGTAATGACCTGAGTCAGATGTTTACAAATTAGTCATTTTCTGCTATCTTGATCTTGACTTCAGTATTTGATTGTTGTTTTTATTCTATAATGACGCCATCGATCCCACAGATGTGGGTAATGGATGAAGAAGGAGGTATATAAGGTTAGTTTTGTCAGTCTTGTTAGTTTTGTAAATATTTGGACTCATGTGATTTGGTTCAAGATTTGTGATGGAATGAAAATATTGAACGGAATAAGTTTGTTTTGAAATAATTGAGCAATTCACCAAAGACAATCGTATATGTAATAACTCCTATCTTTACACTAGGCCTTCAGAAAGGAAGTACACGAACTCCTACAGTATAATCCTACCTGTAGTAGGCTACATCCTAAGTACCAGATTGACTTTGATCAAAAAGATGATGATAGCATCATAAGTTCCTGGTATTAATCCATTACTACAAAGTTGGAATCAGTTGCTAAATTTGTTAAATTAAGGCGAAAACGATCTAATATAAAAAGTATAAAATATAAATAAAACTTCGATTAAATGGGGACTTCAGACAACCAGTGGGTAAGAACATGGATGTTAGGAATGCTACCGGCACAACAATATTTCAGTTAAATTATACGATACCTACAAGAAGTTCATCTTCGGCTTAATTTTTTTAGGAAATATAACCAGAAATACAAGTAACATAGAATAATAAATTATAATGGAAGCTGCGCTTGTTAATTAAATATAATGAAAAATTAATAATAGTGCCTACCCAATGATTCGATGAACAAGCTTTTACTAAAGGCGATCTGAATTTCAAAAATACGTTGTAAAGACTCATTTTGAACACGAAACAAACAGCTTATGTGACAAAATATCTAGATTTCGGTTATATTCTTAGAAAACAATAAATTAATATTTTTCCATCACCTCCACCAAAAACCAGAGAAACTTTGAGGTTAAAAGTTTTTTATGCTTTGAAGTTGTAAAGCAAGTCAGCTGGAAGCAAATTTAGTCAGCTGATAGCAACATTAGCAATCAGATAAGTAGACAGTAATTCTACAGTATTATTCTGAATTGGGAACAATAAATAATTATATTTATTGAAATTTAGATTTTCTTGCAATTATATTTTTTAGTTAATATTTCCCGTGTAAAGTTATTGTCTATTATGATTGCATTTTGTTTTTGACCGACAGCCATGTTGTTTTGGTGTATGGTGTTGAGTGTTGCTGAGGTTGAATGTGTAGTGAATTAGGATTAGATATTAATGATATTTATAATCTGTTTTGGTAATTTTTAATGCAATTGAAGTGTGAAAGAAGTAGTGGAGAGTGTGCAATTGATGAATTTGATCAGTTTGGTTGCCTTGTAAGTTAATTTGAAAGAGATATCTCAGTCAACCTTACCGGTTGTTGGCCTAATAGGCTAGCAAAATTACGAAAATGAGCTATATTCAGGTTGCTGAAGATGATGGAGAGGAACCTATCGAATTACCATCAGAAGACGATGGAACTCTCCTCCTTTCAACAATATCAGCTCAATTTCCTGGAACTTGTGGATTAAAATACAGAAACCCTGAGTCTCGAGCGATGCGGGGAGTGCGATTAGTTGAAGGTAGATTACACCCTCCCGACAATGGTTGGGGAAATAATGTCTACTATTGCGTTTTTCCTAAAGGTAAGATTTACTTTTGTGGTTTTTGGATATTTATGAGCTCAATTAGTTGAATTACGTACCCATTATACCTCTTACCTTATATTGACCTCCATCCTAATTCCTAGCCTTTAGTTTGATCGAGTGCATCTAGTTCTTACACTACTTGAGTGCGTTGAATGAAGCAAAATTTACAAAACAAAGTCAATTTATATCATTGCGAATTTCAATTTTGTCATCGTTACTAACAAGATATAAACTAGGCCTAACTTAAGTTAACTCAACTTGTAGAGCTAAAACACTCATAATCTCTTGGATAACCTATTAGTCCAGGCATTTTAGGATTTAACCTCACAATGAGAGCATCTAAGCTGAATTTTGTCAAAACCTCTATAATGGCATTCTAAATAAGGATTCACAAGTATAATAATGTATCACGTTTGTACACTTTTATATTCGAGGGCAAAGGTCACGAAAATCAGTTTTTGCGAATTACTTGTTTCCTGTTCATACAGTTTAAAAGGTATATAGCATATTATGTATGAGCTGTAAACCAAAGTTGCACATATCCAACTAAAATGGGGCCACTCGCCCCTCCCAAATAATTTGTTTCTCCCCATAAATAAATCAGTGGGACTGGGATCATCCATGGTTACTATAATAACTTTTAGCATACATGGAAGACAGTTATAAGGGAAAATTATTTTCTCCTGAGAGGAATGCCCAGCCAATACCATAGGGCAAACCCACGACGGACGCGGGTCGATGTAGGATGTTATCCCCAAAATTCCTAATATCTCTCCCTTAAAGTTATTGGAAGAGTACAGTTTGTAAGGTATCTGTACAACAACCCCCCTCCCCTAAAATGAATCAATGGGTTCACCCCTGGCTACTATAATAACTATCAGCGTCCATGAATCACATTATAATAAAAATATATTTCTCTTGGCAATAATTTCATAATTCATCATCGATAAATCTGGAATATGTCTACCGATAATACCAATATGTCTAATAATCTGTAACTTAACTCGGAAACCGTTCAACTTAGCGTGATTTTGTAAAGGGTCATTTCTATCTGAAATTCAATTAAATATATTTTTTATAGAACACATTTTGCCCTCAACCCTATACTTTTCAAGATATTTTGAAAAAACTGAAATTTTGTACCTAATTTTGAACGAATGTTCCGCAAAGAGAGTGTGGAGACAGTTCTTTAAAAAAAGGACGTAGTTCAGTAGCCTACTAATGTTATTTTCTCTTACTTTCTAGAAAACAAAAGAAAATCTGATGACCATCTTGAAAACTCGACTGCTAAAACAAAACGTATGGAAACCAAAATGAAATGTACTGATTTGATCATTCTTGGTCTGCCATGGAAAACTACAGAGCAACAACTTCGCGAGTACTTTGAATCTTTCGGTGAAGTCTTGATGGCTCAGGTAAATTAAATTTCAATCACTCATTCGAAAGCAAATGTCGGAATATCACGTGTCACGTGAAGGTTTCAGTGTTTCTTGAGATATACTAATTTGTAAGCAAAACATAGCCTTTTTTAGTAACTTATATGATGGAAAAGTTAATATTCTTTCAGAAATTGTTTTTTTTTCAATTTTGACCAAATTCTACATAGCCTACAATATAATATCATTGACTATGGATATATCCATAGTCAATGATAATATACACGAATTAAGGCAGCCATGATGAGATGAAACGGGTGGCTCGTTGGAGGAGTGATAAAGCGCCGGTCTGATAACCAGGTGGACCCTGGTTCAAATCCCAAGCGGGGAACAATTTTTGACCACAGCACAATCACATAGATACGACCACCCCGTCTTTCGGAGGAGACGATAAGCCGTCGGTCCCGACTACCTCAAAGTAGTCGTCATCTATCATCCATATCATTACCCACGCACAAGCCTATGAGCTCATGTGGGCTTCACCCTCATAACAAACAAACAGAAAAGAATGAGCCTTAGTTGAGATCTGATGATTTTATCAATAGTTATAGGTATCCTTAGATTGAGATCCTTGAAATGTACTTGGTCCTACTATTGAACATAATAAAAATTCAGGTCCGTAAGTGGTTTATGTGCTAAAAATTGATCTATTTGACAATATTACCAAAGAAAATCTTGATGCAAGCAGCAGGTATGAATTTTGTTTTAGAGACCATTTACCTCCAAAATAGGGGTTTTTGTAATACAATGATATCTTTTCACTGTCTTAGTTCAAAAACTATACAAAAGAGAAAGATCTACTTGGTCTTAATTTAATTCACTCTAGAGGACAAAATTATCCCCAGAGGGTATTTTAAGTTAGGCTACACGATTCAAATGCAATGCGATCTAAGCGGACAAAACCTGAAAATACACAAATCCTCGTTTTTCTCGAAAATTAACATCATTTCTGAAAAATCGTAACTAGGGTTCAATGAAGAAAGAGGGATAAACGTGTTACTATTCTTTTGAGAATTTTATTCATTCAACATAAGAATTCTTTCGATCCTTCGTTTTGACGGAAATCGAGATATAGACTAGAAACGAAACCGAAATTTTTGCCGCCATATTGAATTACAAAAAATGCTCAACTTTTACAGTTTGGTACCACCCGCAATCTCTTGATGCAGTCACAATGAATATGAATGATTAGTTCAATTGTATTTTGCTGAATACCTCAAACAAAATTTCATACTAAAAATCTGACTGGGAATAAGCAAAATCTACCAATGTTGGATGTTGCTATAGTCTGTCCAAGCAAAGAAGACTCTCGGAGAATGACTGAAGCTCGGTCAATATTGGTTCAAAGATTAACAATTTGATCTACTATTAGGACCACATTTATAATTCTTGGACAAATATTGACCAAGCTGGAGTCATTTTCCCATCTTGCCAGAGGCTCTTCTTTGCTTGGACAGACTATAACATAGTTCCAAGTTTCTCAATTACTGTAACTTGAATGTCAATCTTTCAAACAACATTTCTTATATTGTAATCTCATCTTAAATTACAATCACACCAACTAAGTATTTGATTTATTTAGTTTTATATTTTCTGTGTTTCAAGATTTTTGATGTTGAGTAGGTGCATTTGAAAGGGGTATAAGTTGTTGGGCCAGATTCTCGTTGAAGGTTAAATGTCATACTTGATAAAAATGTAATACTTTTTGTAGTCTAGAGTTAACAAGTGTTCTTCTAACCACTAGTTTATTCCAATTTATCCCTTATTTTCTAAAATTACTGTTAACCCTCACGAAGATCCTGTGATGTGGTATCACCAGCAAATGAAATAATTTCACAATTTTTCTAATTAATCTTGAAAAAATCATTAATGTGAATAAGGACGAGAATGAGAGATAGTACAGTACCCTGAGGTAAACCTCAATTTTATAGCAAACATCCATGAAATCAAAACAAGGCCCGAACATTTGTCCGTCTAGAGAGGCTGAGGTCAAGTCATCTCATTTTGTGGATACGTTTATTTAATAAATTGCCCCTTAACCTCAGGAATATGGGTCATGGTGATTTCAGGAGTGCTTTTTATAAGTGGCTCTGCTTAAATCCATTTTATAAAGTTGATGAGTTTCTTCAGCTGCCAGAACCCAGCATTTTCCTACAATGCTCAACAACTACTGAAACCATTTAGACAGACTATCCCTGATTTTTGATTTTTTATCGACTTGAACTATGTTGTATATGTATGCTGTATTTTTGACGTGAGCCTATGCACCTGTGTGCCCTTGGCTCAAGAAATATATGTATCTAATTTTTTAAAAGTAGAAGTACAATTCACTTCTCTCATTACAAGCCCACGCACCGGACAAGGAGCTCATGTATACATCACCCTCAGCCTCAGAAAAAAATAAATACAGCCATTACGAAAATATGTTTGAAAACTATATCTTGACAAATACGTGGTTCATATTTATATTTATCTGTATTAACGAAATATTTATACTATAGACTGATAGTGTAATATTTGTGAAAAATAGTCTTTAACTGTAGTTATAATTTCTCTCGATATTAATCGATCTACATTCATTGATTCTGATCATTATTCCCTTTTAATTTTTTCCTTTGAGAGTGAATAAGTATTTTTCACAATGTATAACCTACTTGCCTAAATTTCAGGTAAAGAAAGACCCGAAGACTGGCCAATCGAAGGGGTTTGGTTTCATCAGGTTTGCCAACCACGAAACCCAGATTCGAGTGATGGCTCAGAGGCACATGATTGATGGACGTTGGTGCGATGTCAAAGTTCCAAATTCTAAGGTTCGTGGTCATTTGATAAAGAAGACTTTGACTTGAACAAGTTACAATGCTCTGATTTTGCAATTTTCATTTAGTGATAATTCCGTTAAAAAGTGTTGGAACAAATATCTATTAAAACATCTTCATTCCACTTATTTTTTTCTCATAATACGAAACTCAATTAATATATTGAATTTGTTTATTCGTTGAAGTCCATAAAAAGATGTTCAGCATTTTCAAAAATGTACCGAAGTATCTTCTGATTCAAAATAATATTTTTAAAACTAGTAGTAGTTGCTTGAAAATATGCAATAGCAGCACAAAATAATATTGTCGCGCCTAAAACTGTGAGTAATTTTCACCCATGAGCTATATTTTCTTAAAATTTGTTAATATTCAATTTGAAATACTGAGTTTGAGGAGAGTGATCTTGTTCTTGGGAAAAGTTGTAATGTATTAAAGATGATACTGAATTACTGATTTTCTTACATTCAACTGCTGACATAGTTTAACATTATTTCTCTTCAATCTGAAATCTATTAAAGGAATTTTAGACTGACAATGACCTACTGAAATTATTAAAAATCCTTCTTAACTTGATATTGTCAAATTCAGTTTTTTCTCATTGACGTTAATAGATTATTGAGCTCTTTCTAAATGACTTGAATTCATTATCAGTATTAGGCGATTCTTATAATAAATTTGAATTGTCTTGAAAATTGGTCGAGAAATTGTTTGCATGAAACTAGTATCGTTCGTTTTTTTATGTAGCTGGAAACAATGTAGGTAAGATTGGGCTGGATTGGTTGCAGGAGGGATTCATGCACCAGGTTCCATGCAAGGTGTTTGTAGGGCGTTGTACCGAGGACATAACCGCTGACGATTTACGTGAGTATTTCACAAAGTACGGAGAAGTGACCGATGTATTCATACCGAAGCCTTTCAGGGCATTTGCATTTGTGACGTTCTTAGATCCAGATATCGCGCAGGCGCTATGCGGAGAGGACCACATAATCAAAGGAGTGTCGGTGCACGTGTCAGAGGCGGCGCCGAAGAGCGACTTTGTGGGCAGGTCATACGGACCGGGCATGGGTCAGAGGCAGGGCATGGGAATGGGCCGCGACCAGAAGAACTTTGGTGGTCAGTATGGGCCGGGCGGGGGCGGTGGAGGCGGCCACATGTACCACCCGCAGCAGCACCAGGGTGGCGGCAACATGGGAGGCGGTTGGAACCAGCCACCGGGCAACCGCGGCAATCTGGACATGCCCAACCTGCAGGCACTGGGCATCACGGGGCAGGGCGCGGGGGCGGGGGGACAGGGCGGCGGTCAAAACATGGCCAGTCCGATGGGCATGGGCACACTGAACCTGAGTGCGCTGCCCATGAACCCGGCGCTGGTGGCGGCCGCCCTCAACCAGGCCGGCTGGGGCCTTATCGGCAACCTGCAAGGTGCGCAGGGGGGCGGCGGTGGTGGTGGGGGTGGCGCTGATGCTCCTCAATTTGCCAACTCGGGCCCTGCGTTTGGTGGCGCCCCTCAGCAGGGGGGTGGGCCGCAGGGGGCTGCCGGTGGCGGCTTCCTTAGTTGGATGAACCAGGGTGGTGGGGGCGGTGGGGGGCAGGGCAACGAGCCCCCTCAGGCTGCCGGTGGCCAAGGCACCAATGGTCCCCAGCAGCAGGCTTCCTGGCCCCAGCGCAAAGAGCAGCCTGGCAATTTCCTTAAATATGAGTGATTCTTACTGTATAATGTTCATTGGGTGTAGTGTGTTTGTGAGTTATTAATATTATTAGTTGTAGTATGCTGTAGAATGCCAGTGTCCGCGCTGTGTTTAATAGTGTGATGGGTAATCCTATATCTTCTTCAATATATATAGCCTATATATTTATATTAATATAATCGTTATATTTTGAAAGTTGATTCAGGCACTACCTTGATTCTAATTAGTGTGAGTGTGAAATTCGCTTTGATCCCTTCGATTTTATTCTGCTGTACATTTCTCTCACTATCTCATCAGCATTACTAATACAAACTCATCATCGTCCAATCGAAAAGCTTTCTGACAGTTGCCTATTGCACAGAAATTGTCAGTGCACAAAATCATAAATAATACATCTATTCATTTTGACCTCAAATAATCATTTTTCTGTTTTAATTTATTTATGGAAAATTTTTCATAATTTGACGTGCTTTGTTCAGTTTATTTTTCAAAATATTCGACCTCTCATCAAATGATGTCTTGAAAGTACGCCTTGATATTATGATATTATTGGAATTGCATTTTCATATCATCGAATGCATTTCACTTTCTTGTATATTCTGGTCTGGATGTTTGCATAGTTTGAGGAGAGTTGTTGAAATGAGAATTATATCGGCATCTATTTGATTTTCGAATACAGTGTTAGTGCTGTATGTGTAGATCTAATAATTGAGTGGTGGTGATGACAATTGTTGTATTGTTTTATATATTGTAAGTTGATTGTTCTATATTCTATTGTGAGATGAATTTAAGTTTATGAAAAGTTCGTAAGTGAATAATCATTTATTTTATTTGAGTGCGAAAGGGTATTTGCAAATTTGTTTGACGTTGCAAATACCAAACCATCAGTACAAATAATATTGTAGAAATGTGAGTGATGGGATGAGATCTGAGTGTGTGCTATGTACGGAAGATGATGGTTATGAAAATCCAATGTGCTAGTTATGAAAGACTGCCTTGCTAGAATGTATATTGAATGCGTCGAAAAGTATGTTTATAAAATTAATGTAAGAAGAGAATACTAAGTCATCTAATGGATTCAGAATCCATTTGCTCTTAGGGCGTATTCATTTATTGTTGCATTCATTCTAAACAATCAACAATCTTATTATTATCTCACTTGGATTTTGAAAGTGAGTATGGAGATAAATTTATAAGTTACGGTTACTCCAGAGCGAACAAGCACTAACGAATGCGATATCTCATTTGATATAGTTTCTGCCCGTTCGCTTTGGTGTAACCGTACCTTTTGACACAATTGTTATTAAATATGATCATCGAAGAGGTTTCGAATCATTGGTTTTTCTTTTGAAAAGCTAACACCAAAGCTGCTCAGTTCAAGTCAATGAATAATTGAAGAAAATGACTGACACAAGTTTAAACATATTTATAGGAACTGCTAGGCCATTCTATTTTAAACGAATTGACTGAATAATCGTACTACCACTCTTCCACATGATATTAAAATTTTATAATAATATTATGTTGAATATTCACTTCGAGCTCAATCTCTTGGAAATTTCAACCATCATTATTAGTCACTGCAATCAGTTTTTGTAACAAAGACAAAGTATCATGTTTTGTATATCATATAAAGTCACTTTGCTTTATGTATGTTATAAAGTTGAAATATTTTGAAAAAGAAATTAATAAAAGTTTTTATTCGCATCTATTTTTTTATTGTTCACAACTTAACTTCATTAGACTATAAATCATTATCACTGTTGAAATAGGAACGATCCCATTTAATAATATTAATACTAGGATGAAACTCTTTCGACTATATCAAGTTTGTTACTTTCGAAGGAATACTCTTAATATTTTGTGAAAGATTCTTTCTAAGGATAAAATTTGAAAAAAAATCAGCTCTTTATATCTTTATTATTCATTCATATTCTGTGTATCAGATAATAATATACACTGGGTCATATTTTTATGAATATGTTCCTTATTTATGACGATGGGTGAGAAAAATGGCGAATTCTCATCTAAACCGATAAATCTCAAGCAGTAATTTCAAGTAATCTCATTTTTCTTGTGTTTTTTTTTTTAATATATCGTATTTATTCTATATTGTAATAATTGTAGTCATAATTCAATCTGTGTGAAGTAATGGTAGTCCTAGTGATGACTCCTAACTTGACTAAATAGTCCAAGTAGCTTATAAATAAATTTTGTCATTAGTCTCGATAATAGGAGAGAGAAAAATATTAATAATAACTAATTGATAACTAACTGTGTGGTGAGAGGTCGCAATTTTCTCAGCTAAGTCCTAGTTAAGAAACATCATAAATAAGGCTCACAGAGCTTAAAGGCTCTGAGGGGTACTTTCCAATGGAACTTTTTCTTATTTCTATGTGAGGAATCACAGTCAGAGTGAGAAATTTGCCAGATCTAAAGTAGTCAAATTTACTCCTAAATAAAATTTCTTATAATATTTCTTCTCAAATCATTTAATATCTTGAAAATCAATCCATAATCTTATTTAGTTATTTTTATAGTCTTATCCACGTTTATTCACAAACTGCCAGCAAGAGGAAACTTATCCATTCCATATCATCTCTACTCATAATTTCCAAGTTGAACAAGAATAAATGAAGTACTACAAGTACTTTACTAATTTACTAGTGGCCTACATTATATTTTCTCCCACTTTCAAAATTAAAAAAAAAATATTCAATTGTATAGGAAACTATCTAATGAAATTTGTGCTATTTTTATCCCGAAATATCAGCTTGATTGGTGTATTTCAGATTAGGCACCCTTTGATTTTTGAGAGTGTAACACTCGGTCCAAACACGACAAATTATACAACTATTGTCATTCAAATTTTAGTGTTTCCAGTCGTACAATCACAAAAACGATGGTTCGAAAATATTTTTGCCTTTTGTACTATCCATATATTTCACAGTTGTAATATAGGTCGTAGTATTTGGACCGAGCTTTAGATAGAAGTGATAAGTTTCCTCTCGGCGATGATCAATTTGTAGTAGAAAGATACAGTGTGAGTGTGGAATGGTGTAATATTGAGGAGCTGAAGAGCGTGCGGAGGGAGCTGATGTGGATGGAGTGCAGTGTGCTCGAGTGGTGATGGGAGTGAAGCGTCAAAAGCGATAAGCGAGAAAGGTGAGCGAATGTGAGAAATTTGTTTTGCTTGTGTTGTGTTGGAAACTGCATGATCCATGCTGTGCTGTGGTTTTTGTGTGTGAAAGATGGTAAGGCTGGTCAAAAGAATTTCAACCTGCTTTTCATTGTATTTGTTCATGATCAGTTTTCCGCTAGGCTCAGCTTGTCCATGAGGTTTATCCTATACAGAATTGGATGTTCCTTTAGGCCCGTATCGACAGTGCGAGGCATGTGCCGCGAATGCCTCAAGGTACGTTGTTAGTGGAACGCATTCGATCATCTGTGGCCAATCAAAACTCTTGTTATTAAAGTTAAAGGATAAAGCAATAGCTGTGATTGGCCACAGCTGATCGACAGCGTTCCAGTCGCACCAGTAACAACCAGGTGAGGCATTCGTGGCACATGCCTCGCACTGTTGATACGTGTCTTTAAGTTCACTAAATTGTCTTCACGAATTAACCTGTTGGGTACTTTTTGTAAACTGGTGAATTCTATGCAATTTTTTGCATGAACTGGTAATTCTATGCAATATTCTTTGTGAATATTCAAATCTAGAATTTGAATCATTTGAACACATATCACGATTAAATCTATCAGTTACAACTATCGAATAGCCACCTCAACTTCGTTAACAATTCAATATGTGCTAAAAGCAAGTTCAGATGGAATAAGCAATTCTTTCTCAATATCAATATTAATTATTAATTATATTATATCGATCCTGTTACTAAAATTTCTACCATTATAGCCTATAATATTCCACTCTATTAGAATTTTCAGTTCATAAGTGATTTATTTTCAAGTTTGAGTTTTTACTTTTTAGAAACTTTTAATCTTTTAAGATTAAGAAACTTTTAATCTTCAATCTAGTTTTTAGAAACTTTTAATCTTGAAATATTAAAATCTAACCCATATCCGAGAAACTTTTACCTCACCAGATTATAATATTAAAAACCTATTGTGAATGTCTGAAATTGAAGTATTTCATAACATTGTCAATTAAATTTACAACTTGCGTAAAACTTCAAATTTCACGCTTTTTCCTGTACATAGTTTTTTTAGTGTTCAGACTTGACAGCCAACCTACTATTGAAAGTCGTGAAATTGTGTTCTTTACTAAAATTATTTGGTCTCCTTATTTCCACCTTGAACACCTTTTATTCATGCTTTTCTATTGCTCCTAAATGTCGATTGTCGAATGAGTACTTTCTTTTGAAAGTTTTGGACTGAGTTGGTGTGTTGAGAAATTGGATCAAAAGAATGATGTTGAAGTGTGAATAATGTGGAATCAATTTGTTTTATCTCTAATTAAATTGTTTCAATACTTGTCGTGAATTCATAAACTACTGTAGATGAATAATTGCTACCTAGAAAATTACCCTGGGGTGCTTCAAAATTTTCCCTTGAAAATTATTCACTCTCTTGAGATTATAATCTCTTGTTATGTATTGTTTCGGTTGCAATTCGCTTACTTGAGGTAGCATTCCCAAGCGGCACCTCGAGACGCCCGGCACTAAATGCGCTGCTTGAGCTGCCCGGCTATGGCCATCACAACTCTATTTACCTGTTACCCTATTTACCTCTATTTTTACTTTGTTATTAGAGCTTGTAATTTATAATGAATCAATAAATAGTAAAATCCACAGTTTTGAGTCATTTTCAAGTGATTTTCACTATTTATTGATTTGTTATACATTAGTAGCCCTAATAACTAAGAAAAATTTCATAATATAGTTAGTTATGTAAATAGAGTTGTGTTGACTAGAGCAGCGCAGCTAGAGCCGGGCGACTCGAGCTGACGCATGGGAATGCTACCGGTAGGTTTCCTGAGGTGGTGGCTGAAGCTTGCACATGATTTCAAGCATAGATTTCTTTAATTTTCAATTATTTTACTCGATTGTAAATTGATTGTTTCTTGATCTGGATTGTTCACTCATTGCCAAACTTTACAAATGTGTTTCAAATTTTTTATTCTCTCATAAATTATCTGATTTATGTGATTGATGACATAAGATTGTGATCTGATCTGTCTAGGAACGTTCCCATTTCATTCTAGTAGGATACGCAATAGGCTGCTTTGAATGTGTCAGAACCCAGTTCTAATGTGAACAATAACAGTCAATTGTCAATTGGCTTTTGAGTTTCAGCTTAAAATTTTGTCTTGAATAGTATTTGGAGGAGTTTTCCCTTGACTTGGAGAAGCGTAAGACCTTGTCCAATAACTGAAACTTATAAAGCTATTGTCAACAAACTACGGTATTTTTAAAACTTGATATTGACTGCTGATATTCAAGAATCATTTCAATAATTGAGTTTATTAAAAAAATCATATCAAAACTGTGAATGCTCCTTGTGTCTAACCCGTTTTATAACTACTACACTAGAGACTCGTCTCTAGCAAATTTACAATATTGTATTTTATAGCACACATACTCATTCGTAATTGTGTATGTTTTTTTATTGATGTCGCTTCGTAAGGTACTTGTGTTCGCGCATTATTTTCTCAGCTTTGGCCTTCTTTATTGAATAATGAAATTTTATTATTCTCTATTCTATAGAGTAGCATACTTACACCAATATTGTCTATCAGGTTTTTATTAATTCTCGAAAATTAATATGGAAAATTGAATTAATCCATCATCTAAATTGAACCATTCACGATATCTGAGGAATATACTAAGTGAGGAATATACTTGACAATCTCTTGTCAAGTATATTCTTGTCAAGTGTGAAGCCGGTATTTAACTATAATTCTTTCATGTCATATTCATATTTAAATATTTATCTCATAGAACATGGAATATAACAATTATAGTCTAATATCGGCCTAGGAACTTTCACGACCAAACTTTACCATCTTGTGCACACAAATTTATTATCAGCAATACTCAATAATAATGCTTAATTAAGTAATCAAGTATGAATAATACGGTTTGTAATCAGTTTCATTTTTGCCTCATGGACTTATATTACATAACAGTGACAAAGCACTCACAGCTTGTGGCTCGTCACACTAATGTGCCTATTTGAACAATAATACAATTTTTTAAATTATGGTTATTTTTCTAAGCTGTAAAACGAAAAAAGATCAAAATTGTTTTCCAATTTAAAAATACCTGCAATATTATAGTGAACTAATTAGATTTAAGCTTTTTAGGTCATATTTTTTGTTTATCCTAAATTAAAACTAGAACAATGAGTATTTTCCGTTTGATTGGAAAAATAAATTATTATTATTCATCTGTTATTTGATTTCTAGTCGATTTTGCTTGGTTTCCTATTATTGTAAAAATATAATATATTTTTATTCTATTGATCAAATTTTCAAGAGACAATGTAATATTTGACAACTCGACTGATAACAGTACTTTTGAAACGGGTGTTTGACTGAAAGATGATTTATGCCTTCAAATGGTAAAAGGCATGTGTGGCATGTAATTCAAGGTATTTGAAATCTTGACAAAAGTAATGGTGTTAACCCCTATCTTTATCGCTCCTTTTTTGTTTGTATTGTTGACAGATATTTGCTAAAATTATAACAATGTTATAAGTTGAAACAATAACAGTGTTCAAGTTTCCTTGAAAACTCATTATTCGGTTGTTTGACAATTCAAATTCTTGGCATACATAATACATATGCAGTACGTCATGTAACGTGATAGCATGTATGTCTATACCACAGACATGCATGTCTGTGTACATCGGAACGAGTGCGTCCGCAGCTATACTAATTCGCTCTCAAAGACAGCTTCAGACTATCCTGACAGAGTTGAGAATTTTTAACAGTCATTCGCCAACTGCCCAAATTCTGGGCGTCAGATATAAGCAAAGAATACCCTCTGGCAAGATGTGAAAATTACTCCAGGTTGGTCAATATTTGTTTAAGAATCATAAATGTGGTAGATCAAATTGTTTCCTACAATTTGAGATCATATTGATAATTTTTTAACCAAATTGACCGACCTTGAGTCATTTTCCCTTATTGCCAAAGGGTCTTGTTTGCTTGGATAGACTATACAAAACATACGATCCTGCCTATTCTGTAACCCGCCGGTATAAATTTTCTTAAATAAATAATTTGGCCCTCTTCGCAAAACTTTTACCCACCACTGATACCTAAATAGGAAATGCTACAGGAAAATAGATTGGAAAAATCATATGCTACAAATCTTATATGCTAAATGCTCTACTGATAATAGTGTACTGCAATACTAATCTGTAATACTTACAATGTAAAGTTCATGAATTTGAAGCTTTGACGGCATGCTAATTCAAATCACTTATGTCGTGATAACTGTACAGTGTACATACCTTAGTTTGATTTTTTTCTTGTTTATCTAATTGAACAAAACTTGTATTTTTTGTATGTGTATGGCTTTCGGTGTACTGTCATCATTACTTCTATCATAAGTTATACTAATGATTGAATGTATTATTCACTAAAATTGATTTAATGTGTTTTACAGGGTTGGATACGATCACTGTGTATTGAAAGAGCATGCTAGCGCTCACATGAATCCGAATTGTGATCACAGATCTTCGATTAGGATCTGGCCCATTCTCCAAGAGAACTGCTTACTGAGACTGAACAAAGACTGAACCTTGTTGAATTTGTAATTTTATAAAGTAAGTTTTCAAATAAATTATTTATACAAATTTCTTCCAGTTTCAATTAGGCTATTCTTGATTACTTGAACGTGAATTCCAGTGTTAAAATGACGTTACTTTACGGAGCAATTTCTGTGCATTGTTTTCATTAGAGGTTGTAATTTTATGATCATGAATTCAATGACCTTGCAAGCTACTGATCGTAAATATTTCACAAAGTTCCAGATTGGGCCTATTAAAGTGAAAAATTTTTCATTGATAATTTCAAAAGAGATTGGGATATTCAAATCATTGGTTTAGGTATTTGCAATGCGTTTGGAGAAATCGAACAATATAATTCTAACATGGATATTATTGGGCACTCTATGATGTATAATAAGTCAAAGGACATTGCAAATATATTATCGCTACAATCGCAAAATCGCTACTAAATACAAATTTATCACTTGTGCTATGTTTTGTCGAATTTTGATCGCTATTTCTGAGATTTGGGTAAGATTTACACAATCGCTGCCATTTAACTTCTTCTTTAGAATCCGACTCTCTTCAACTTCCATTAATAAAAAATACAATTTTATGATTCCTTACCCAGTTATAACCCTTATTGTTGGAAAATGGCGTTTTCTAGCATATTTATCCTAATTATCTCAATAACCGTTGAAGTTACAAACTTGGAACTGGTTTCATTGAATTTCTCAGCTAATTTTACATAAGAATTGATTATTTTAGTACCTCACTAAAGCCTCTAAAAAATTAGAAAAATTAATATATTTTGAAAAATCTCAATTTTCCGCCATTGTTATCTCGGTAACAAAGCGTTTTTGGGGGTTGATCCCATGGAACTTTTATGTCTACTTGTTGTAAGGAATCAGCCTGAGAAATATTGCACATTCCTCCTGAAACACCCTGTATATCACTCATCCTTTCATCCTTTTTATACCATCCTTTTATCATTATGCATCATGATGAATGAGGAAAATATGGAAAACATGAAGTAGTTTTACAGTTCCACTTTATTTGTAAAAATAAACGTAGCCTATTCCATAAAAATTTTATTTCAAAAATATTTCTCGATTAAATTTATAACAATGTAGGCTATATTAATAGTATACAATAAGATTATAAGTACAATGTGATTATAAATTATCAACCAGTAACAGTTCAGGTTTACATTCTCCAATAAACAATTCAATATGTATTTATGAAATAGATATCGTATAAATTATCACTCTTGATTTGTTCATAAATACTTCTTATCAACTGAATTAATAATAATTTTTTTTATCAATGATTGTGGCTCATTGTGCCATCCTTTATTATTATTACGATGTTAGTGTATCCCAATTAGAGAACCTTGAAAGTTTTTGATTGAAGAATTATCATAAAAATTAAGATATTTGAAATTTTATGAAAAGAAAAGAAATTTTTCAGTCTAGTGCATTCCTTTGGTAAAATGTTTGTTACTGATTACAACTTTTGAATTCAACTGAATAAGTGCAGTAAAATTATTTTTAGGACATGTTCCGTAAGTCTAATGAACACAAGTAGAGATGCTTGGCAGGACTGATGTGATTTGAAGAGATCAGAAAATCTGTTCTTTGAAATCAGTCAATTTTTTCATACACCTGCAGCCAACTTTTTCAAGTCCCTATGTTAATATATTTTTATTCAGTCTATTTTATTTCAAGGAACTAAGAATACTCATAGACTACTTTCAGAATATCTTAGGACTAATTTTCATCAAAGCATCCTAGGTATTGAACAATTTTGCAATTGGAAATTTATTATCATAATTATGTAGCCTATGTTATGAAGAGTTTGCCATTCAGTATTGAAATTTTATAATGCCGTCGATGAGCGGGAAATAATTATTCAAATACAATAGATTTAGTTGCGGCTGAAGCTTATTCTCAGCAAAAAGCAATTGCTGATTCAAGAAACGTTTGAAAATGAGAAATAATCAACATGCCATAAAAATGTGAAAAATCACAAAATCTTTAAATATTTGAAAAACATTGAACTTCGAAATTTATGTACCTCAATCATTTATGTGACAACTTAACATACCCATCAATCACTCTTTCATATTTTGGCCTCGGAGAATTAGTCATGGCTCATACCATTCACTTTCTGCTCGGCTCCAAAGAGTGCTTTCTGAGCAAACCTGGGTAGAACAAAAGCAGCCCTATGAATCTCAGGTGAATAGTATTTTAGTCCCATCTTTTCAAGCTCCATGTCTGAAAATATCCTTTCGGGCTCCTTGAAATTTGTTCTCTGCAGAAAAATGAATGACAATCAATATACAGTACATGAAAAGAAATATTTTCAACTAATAATACAATCTTATATATAATTAAAGTACTAGACTTAATTTTTTACTAATGATTGCAATATTATAAATATACAGTACTAGATTAAATTTTTATTTACAATTCTGTAATAGAATGAGCCTACATAGGCACTATGGCTTATGCGTAGTCTCGAGGTTAATTAGAATGTTTCATATACAGTGTGAACTAAATGAACGTGATACTGAAATACAGTACAATAACGTTTCTTCCAGCCTACTAATGTCTTGAAAAATGATTGTCGAGGGCTGGATCCTATTTTTCTCTAATAGGATTCATTCTAACGTTTTAAACGAAAATTTCACCAAATTATGGTGTATTTCAAAGGTATAAAATTGAATCTCTTTCAAATATTCAAAAATAATAGTTATTTCTAATTATTATAAAAAATAAAGTTGTTTCATCAAGAAACTACAGTGTTCCAAATCATCAATTGGGATATTAGTATGCTATATTTGTGATTTATTTTGTATCATGCACATTTTTCGCGCACATTTCCTATTTAATTCTTATCGTTGCAGTAGTTTTACTCATACTTCCAATTTAAAAGATATCAATATGCTACTCTCATCATCATTATCATCCCTCTCATTACCCACGCTCAAGACCAAGAGCTCATGCGGATGTGGGCATTAACACAGCAAAAATGAAAATTATCCAATACTCTTAATTGCTTTCAACTCTCAAAGGAGGCTTACTCTACATATGTAATCTATTTCAATACTAGAGATAATCCGAAGCTATGGGTTGAAAAGACCTCAAGTATTCTACTAGTAGTTCTGTGAACGGTAGCACGGTAGACCTCACGAAGTCACCAATGTTCCCTGCATCATAAAAGTACTGACTGTATTCACGGTACGTTCAGATTGTGCGTTGATTCCGAAAGTCGGCGCGAGGAAGTCTGGTCAGCAATGCAGTGGCCACAGTCACGCTCTATGTCGGCATCAGTTCGTCACGATTAGCCAAAATTTGAGGGTGCTTGGAAAACCGGGCATCAGTCTCTATAATATTATTGTATTAATGTTTTCCTTCATGCGAAACGGTCCGAACAGCTGTAGCCAATCACAGCTCTTGTTAGCCTGCGGTCGACCGTCTGACCGTTTCGCATTAAGAAAAACTTACCTTAATATTCAACTGAAATATCTCAGCTGACTTCAATGAAAGTATATCATCTGAAGTAGTAATTTTTGAAAATGTTTCTATTATGAATGTCGTAATATCAAATGTTTTTGACCGAACGTAAGTGAGGTCTAAGGGCACGGCCACATGGGCAGTTTTTCGCTGCAAATTTTGTCAACACCTGTGAAGATGCTCCCGACTCGTCCAAATTTTTAATAAAGATCATGCCATAATATAGTTCTAAATTTGAGTAATTTTGTACCATCAAAAGAAATTTTTCATCCCTTCTCAATTTTGAGATAATGATGATAGAAAATTTTTTTTGTCCAGATTCCAATAAAAATTACGCCATAATTTAGTACTGAATTTCGTATGAATTGAACCACCAAACAAAAAATGTTTACCCCTTCCCGGTTTAGGGTAGAAGTGATTGGAAAGGGGTGACTGGACCCCATCCTGAGCCGAATACCAAAACAAAGCTAAAATTTATTATTATTTTAATGATAGAAAATCAGCTGGTGCGACCTGACGAGCATAAAACTACTGCAAATATTTGATTTGCTGCAAACGAATAGATCACGATACATTTTTCTCAGCAGCAGCTATAGTCCGACCAAGCAAAGAAGAGCCTCTGGCAAGATGGAAAAATTACTCCAGCTTGGTCAATATTTGTTGAAGAATAATAAATGTGGTGTTAATAGTAGATCAAATCGTTCCCTAAAATTTGAGATCAAATTGATGAATTTAAAACCAATATTGACCAAGCTGGAGTCATTTTCCCATCATGCAGGAGGCTCTTCTTTGCTTGGTCAGACTATAGTTGAGATTTCAGTTCCATTTCAGACAGCTGAGTAATGGTGAGAGATAGATCCATTACGAAAGATTGGGTGGCTCGTTGGAGGAGTGATAAAGCGCCGGTCTGATAACCAGGTGGACCCTGGTTCAAATCCCAAGCGGGGAACAATTTTTGACCACAGCACAATCACATAGTACGGCCACCCCGTCTTTCGGAGGAGACGATAAGCCGTCGGTCCCGACTATCTCAAAGTAGTCGTCATCTATCATCCATATCATTACCCACGCACAAGCCTATGAGCTCATGTGGGCTTCACCCTCATAACAAACAAACAAACGTAGGTATATTACGTACATAGGCAAGTACGTTAGGCGATATCAGCTGATTTGCTATCATTGAAATAATATTGTACAAAACATTGAATAAATTCAAAACTCTAGCTTTGTTTTGGCTTTTGGCTCAGGATAGGGTCCAGTCACCCCTTACCATTCACTTCTACCCTAAAACGGGAAGGGGTAAAAATTTTTTGTTTGGTGGTTCATTTCATACGAAATTCAGTACTAAATTATGGCATAATTTCAATTGGAAACTGGACAAAAAAAAAATTTCTTTCATCATTATCTCAAAATTGAAAAGGGATGAAAAATTTCTTTTGATGGTACAAAATTACTAAAATTTAGAACTATATTAGTGCATGATCTTTATTTAAAATTTGGACGAATCGGGAGCATCTTCACAAGTGTTGACAAAATTTGCAGCGAAAAGCTGCCCATGTGGCCGTGCCCAAGATTCAAGTCGACGATTTTGCATTTGTTTGTGTGTATGTATGTTTGTATGTATGTATGTTTATATGTATGTATGTTCCGCATTTACGACTGAACGCGGCAATACATTCTAATGAAATTTGACAGGGGTGTTCCTCTTGAAAACGCGCGTCTATGTATATGTAAGGTTTTATGACAATTTTCATATTAAGGACAAAAAAAGGTAAAAAGGATTGAACTATTCTCTGATATAGGTATACTCCATAAATGATTTAAAAGTATATTCATGTTGATATTACTAAAACATGTGATATTATGACATTCATAATAGAAAAATTATCAAAATTTCTACTTCAGATGATATTCTTTCATTGCAGTCAGCTGAGATATTTCAGATGAATATTAAGGTGAGTTTTTCTTTATGCAAAACGGTCAGACAGTCGACCGCAAGCTAACAACAAGAGCTGTGTTTGGCTACAGCTGTTCGACTGCAGCCGACCGTTGGACCGTTTCGCATGAAGGAAAACATTATTACAATAATTAATTATAGAGACTGATGCCCGGTTTTCCAAGCACCCTCAAATTTTGGCGAATCGTGACGAACTGATGCCGACATAGCGCATGACTGTGGCCACTGCATTGCTGACCAGACTTCCCCACGCCGACTTTCGGAATCGACGAACAATCTGAACGTACCGTGAATACAGACAGTGCTTTTATGATGCAGGGAACATGGGTGACTTCGTGAGGTCTACCGTTCACAGAACTACTAGTAGTAATATCAACATAAATGTAAATATAAATGTACTATCAAATCATTTATGGAGTATACCTATTTACAGAGAACAATCCTTTTTTCATTTTTTTGTCCTTAATATGAAAATTGTCGAAAGACCTTACATATACATCGACGCGCGGTTCCAAGAGGAACATCCCTGTCAAATTTCATTAGAATATATTGCCGCGTTCAGTTGTAAATGCGGAACATACAAACATCGTGGTTATCTTTGAGTGTTGAATCTTCTTTATCACAATATGCGAGATGGGCTTCCAAATATTTTTTCTGGGTTTCCAGTCTCATGATGACTTCTCTTGCAGTTGTAGATTTGGTAGGGTATAACCAAACAAACTTTGTAAACCCATCAATTACGGCAAATATGTGTTTATAGTTTTTGGCTGTTGACTCTAAAGGGCCAAGATGATCGATATGGTATGTTTGGAGTGGTAAGTCGTCTTTTGCTAGAGGGTGGAAAACCTTCTTGTTTTCCAGTTTTTCTATTTGCCAGAATACATGGAATGCAGTGATTTATATAATTTTGAACTTTGGTCTCCAGGTCTGGAATGTAATATTCTTGTTTAACTGAATCGCAAGTCCTTTTGTTGCAAAATGACCTCGTTTATGTGATTCTTCTATTATCTCTCGTTGCATCTGTTCTGGGATCACCAATAGGTTCTTTCCTCCTCGGCTTTGTATAGGACTCCGTTGCTTATAAAATAATCTTTATAAGGTCGGTCTTTGAGGATCTCTTGTATCGCATTCAGTTCATTATCGTTCTTTTGGGATTCTCGTACTTTTATAACAATATTGCTTGCTGTAATTATCATAACAGGGCGTCGACTCAAGGCATCAACATGTTGCATTTGATTGCCCGGACGGTGTTTAATTGTATAACGAAACTCACCAAGTTCCATAGCCCATCTTGCTACTCTGCTATTTGTCAAATCCTTTTGTGCACTGTCCGTTCAAAGGCACTGCAATCAGTAACTATTGTAAATTCGTCAAGTCCCAGTAAATAAACTCGAAACTTACGCAATGCAGTGATGACAGCTAGAACCTCCAACTCATAGCTTGAGTACTTTTTCAGTATCTGACGTTTTCCTGCTCATGTAGTAAACTGGATGGAACTGATTATCCAAGGGACATCTCTGTATAAGTGCAGCTCCATAGCCATCTTGGCTAGCATCTGTGTGGAGCTCAGTTTCATATTCAGGGTTGTAAATTTGTAAAACTGGAACATCTGTTAAAATTCTTTTAAGCTTTCTGAATGCCAATATTTCAGCTTCGGAAAATTGAAATGTCTTGTTTTTCTGTAGCAAGTCACTCAGTGGCTTAGCAATAATTGAGTAGTCTGGAATAAATTTTCTGAAATATCCTGTCAAACCAAGAAATCTCTGAACGTCTTTGATAGAAAGCGGCTGAGGGAAATTGGAGACAGCTTTTGTCTTATGTTCACTAGGATAGATTCTACCTCTTTCAATGATATTCCCTAAGTATTCAACTCTATCTACCATGAAGTGACACTTTTTCATGTTAATCTCTAGACCATAATCACTTGCTGTGTTCAGAACTAGAAGTAACCGCTCCAATGCTTCTTGATTGTTCAAGGCTGGAATGATTATGTCATCCATGTAAAGAAGGGCTACATTTTCTCTTATAAGATCCTTGAATATGAAATTGATATAGCGTTGAAAAACCGAAGGCGAGTTGCACAATCCAAATGGTACTCTACAGAATTGATACTGTCCATTATGGATAACAAATGACGTATACTTTCTGCTTTGTTCTTCAACCGTCACATGAAAGAAGCCATTTTTCAAATCCAAAGTGCTAAAAACTCTCGCATTACTGAGTTTATCTAGTTGGTCTTCAATCAGGGGTAGTGGATATCTGTCTTTAACGATCAAGGTATTAACTTTCCTATAATCAACACAGACTCTCGATGACCCATCCTTTTTTTTCGTGACTACAACTGGACTAGCATATTCAGAGGAACTATATTCGACAATTCCTTCTTTCAGCCATTGTTCAACTTGGGCTTCAACATCTTTCTGTTGACAAAATGGGAGACGACGAGGTCTATGGAAAATCGGACGCTCTTCTTTCAATGTTATAGTCATTTTTATGTCTGTTGTTTTGCGTTTTTCTGGTTTATAGTTTCCAATACATTCTTCAAGTTTTTCACGTAGACTACTATCTTTGATATGATCAAGGCTTGGTTGTGTGTTCTCTATTGCATTTATTTGAAACATTCGAAAAATTTGTGGCTTTTTTATAAAATAAACTTCTTCTTCTATTTTCAGGTCTGCTTGAGAAATTATATCTTCGCCTACAACAATACTATACTCCAATAGATAGTCAGGAACAACTAAAACATTTGATAAGTAACAGGCACTGTCAATAACGATTGATAACTGAAGGCATCCTAGAACTTCTTCAATTTTTCCACCCAGTCCTCTCAGCACAACGTCAGATTTTGAAATTGAGTGAATTGATATTCCTAGGCGAGAAACAGCCTCTTCTCGTATCAAAGTTACTTCACTCCCTGTATCTATAGTAGATATGAACTTTATATCGTTTACCAAAACCTCCTTTTCCATTCGATACCTATTCACACGTCTGTTGGTCTCAATCATACACTCATCCTCATTCTTTGATTTATCTAGATCGTTAGTAACACGTACCGTTTTGACATCTTTCGTTGTACTTTCTTTGATTGTACAATTATTTGCTGTATGACCGTGACCGTGACATCTAAAGCATTTAATAACGCTTTTGTTTCGTTCACAATCTGGGGATTTATGCCCAAATTCATTACAGGTAAAACACTTGACATTATTAAAACTGATATTTTTTCTAGAATCGTCTGACTGCTTTACAAAATTTTTCTTATCTGGGTTGTTAAATTTATCTTTTTTTGTATCATTCTTCAGGTGACGTCTGGCAGCTTCGTATTCGTCTAGTTTGTTTACAAACTCATCAACTTTCTTGAGTTTTGGAAGATCATCAATGAAGTGTTCTTTTAACTCTGATGGTAATCTTCTTTTCACTTGATCGACCACCATGAGCTCTTTGAGGTCCTCGTAATTTAATACCTCTAATCCTTGAATCCACTCGTTCAACAAATCATTTAAATTCAAAGCATAATCTCTCCACGTAGCTGATTCTTCTTTCCGGAGTGAGCAAAATTTTTGTCGAAACTGCTCTGGGCTTAGTTTGAATCTTTTCAATAACATCATCTTGATGTGGTCGTAATCATCTGCTAAATCATCAGTTTCTCGGGTGATTAGATTTCCAATTTCTAGAGGTAGTAACCCAAGTAAATAAGAAACCCATTTTTCTTTAGGTACATTCACTCTACTGATTTGTTTCTCAAACGTTGATAAATACACGCTAATATCTACACTTGAATCATACCGTATCATCAGTTTCATCAGGTCTCTTCTTTCGTCGTTTTGAAAGACGTTATTGTTACTATTAATTTTGGCTTCAATTTCTAGTTTCTTCAATTCAAACTCTCTCTTTTTCCTTTATCTTTTCTAATCTTTCATACTCTCTTTCTTTTTCTAATCTTTCATACTCTTTTTCCTTTTCTATTCTTTTTGATGGAACATCTATTCCTAGTTCTTCTACTATCGTTATCAGATCTGCCTTATTGGCCTTCGATAAGTAGCTCATTTTTGTTTACTCACCAAGCAAATATTCCACAAAAAATTACTTTTCACAAATCTTCAACACTGGTAATAAATTCTTCTATTGAATTATATTCCTTCATGAGATCCTTTTGATCTTCTTGTTCGGACGAACATACATACATACATATATACAAACAAATGCAAAATCGTCGACTTGAATTTTGGACCTCACTTACATTCGGTCAATATAATGACTGATGTCCCCTGTTTAGATTTGGGTCTTAATAACACCAGAAAATTACTTTATTCAGTTTCATGGAACAATAATGTTTCATTAATATATTATTTTAGAGATACTAGAAAAGGAGAGTTTTCCTCAAGTCTATATTTGCCCATTATACCAGAATCACATCTGACATAGAAAATGAGTCTTCAGAATTAAAAAAACTGAACTATTGCAGAAGGGGTCTCAAATACAAACGAACTTGAGGGAAATTTAGTAGAAAAAGAAGAATATTAATATATAAGGCAACTAAACTGTAATAATTGCTCATGAATTTTTAGTTGATAAATTTGATATTTCAAAATCATTTAATTCATATTTTTGGTGCTTTTCTTACTCCAATATCATCTATTCAAAATTGTAAATTCATGACTCATCGTTTTCTCTATTCGGAAGTGAAAATTTGTGTTTATTCATCATATACTTGAGTGAACTTGGACATAACTTCTACTTGTGAAATTCTAATGGAAATTAGAAAAGAAGACGTTTTGGACATACATCTGTATTTTCACCCATAAGTATAATTATGATATTTTTAATGAATAAATAAATTCATAGGAAAGGAAATTATATTTTCATAGAGACCACTCACCTCGATTTTTCGACCTAAAACATAGCCAATCTGTCCAGTAGGGTAGGTTGGCACTGCGCTGTACGCATAGCTGCAGCTTTCAAATACATTTTTACAGAAGTTGAATGTGTTGACCACTGTTTCAAGGCCACACCAGACAGTGCCCGCTTGTGAGCAAACTATGCCGCCCGGCTTCAGGGCTTCTCTCATCAATTCGAAATAACTCTGCTGAAAGAGAGACTCAGCCGGACCTGTAAAACGAATGGCATTCAAGCATAAACAAAGTGCGTTTCAAATAACTAGCATATTAGTGAATTATTTAAATGATTACGTTTCTTCTACCAACAAAGTTTCTTGTGACAGTACGTAGCCAATAACAATAATAGTATACAGTCAGTAACAAACGAACAATATCTTGAAGCTATATTATCGATATAAGTTAGAAGGCCAAAAGCTCTACTTGAGTTATAGAACTGTAACTATAATAACGTTTTTTTCACTAATTTATGCTGAGAGTTAGCTATCACAGTTAGAGCGCATTTCTTTTCTTGCAAACTATTTATTGTCATCCTCGAGGTATTGAAACGAAATATTTTCTTTGTGAACTATATCACCAATTAACATGTATTTCTGAATAGACTAGGCTATAGACTTTTAGACTACTTGACTACTTTTTATCATTTGACTTGACTATCATTTGTGAATAATAATGATTGTTGGTTAATTTATTAACTCATTCCAAATGTAAATTCTATGAAATTGAATTTTGAAAACATTGAATGCTTCAGTGATTTATATTCACATCAAAAAGTGGTTCTAGTGAATTCAATCTTTAAGATTGAGATATTATTCTTCATATCCTGCTCGTCCTGAGTTTTATACACTTTTTAGCAAATTCTATGACCCAATTTTTCTCAAAAATTCAATGAAGCCAGTAAAAATAAATAATTATAATAACCGCTGATGAAAATGATTGAATTGACTTCAAACACTTGTTGAACAAAGTATAGTGAAGCAGGGCCGTCGCGTGGGTGAGGCGACCGAGGCGATCGCCTTGGGCGCCGCGGCCTGGGGGCGCCTTGGCATTGTAATTTTTTTTTCTCCATTTTTAGATTTGAACAGCTTGTAATAGTGAATGTAAAATAAATAAATAATTGACGAGTAAGCAATCGTCGCATCAACTTCCTGTCTCTTCTATAGGTGTTGAATTGTTTTGTACAATTTCTGAAGTCTCGTTCTGTGATTAATTATGTAAAAAAGTTTTTTATTTGAAGAAACCACCTCCATCGATTAAAACTTCAAATTTATGATTCCTTATCCAGTTATACCCTCAATTGTTGAAATATTGTGTCTTTTTAGCATATTTTCCCAATTATGTCAATAACTGTTGAAGTTACAAACTTCTATTGAATTCCGCAGCTAATTTTACTTGGGATTTGATCACCGTAGGACCCAAGTAAAACCTCTAAAAAATTAGAAAAATTGATATTTTTTGAAAAATGTCTATATTCCGCCATTGTTATGTCGATAACTTTGCGTTTTTGGGGGGTGAGTCTCATGGAACTTTTTTCTCTAATTGGTGTAAAGAATCTGCCTGAGAAGTATTGCTCATTTCTCCTGAAACATTCTGTATATTGAATGAATAAATCCAATTAAAAACTATAGATTTGAATTACAAAAAAAAATTATAAGGTTTTAAACCCTAGATTGTCTAGGAACACGAGTTTTCAGTTACATTTTTCCAAAATTTTCCCCAGACCCCATAATCATCTTTGCTAATCCTGGATCCGCCACTGATTACTTTCGAACATGAATATAGTACCGGTATGTGAACTCTAGCAGTCAGCATGGTGGAGGACATTTAAACTTAGTGATAGTTTGGGGGGGCGCCGCGGTTGTTCTTGCCTCGGGGCGCTATAATCCACGCGACGCCCCTGTAGTGAAGGTTTTTGTCTAGACTATTTCAAAGCAATCTTATAAATAATAATAAATAAATAAATAATAGATAAAGTACCTATAGAAAACAAACATTTTTCATTTTATTCGTTATTTCTGATAGGCGTACCGATAGGATCTGAAGAATCTGTTATGATGACATCGAATTGATTTTTATGCTCCTTCATGAATTTGAAGCCATCTCCGACAAATACGCTGACTTTGGGATGTGTGAGGCCCACGCCCATGTTGGGCAAATACTGTTTGGAGACTTGCATCACTCTGTCGTCGATCTCGACCTGAGTGACATGTTCGACCTGCGGATGCTTCACCACTTCTCTCGCCACCCCTCCGTCACCACCGCCCACTATTAATACCTAAGACAAAATAAAAGCGTGAATTCCTCATTAAAATTGAATAAATTAAAAGTTATTGGAATATTTACGGTTCAAATGGTGATCAGATATCAGTTTGTAGAAGTTTCAACCGCTATGGTTTTGAAAAAAATGTATTATAAACTGTTCCATGATACATATTTCAAGTTTTCAAGTGGTGTATTATCTCACCTGTTTCGGATTCGGATGACTGCAGAGCGGTATGAAACTGATCATTTCTTGATAAGAAAATTCATCATTTTCGGTACATTGAATTATTCCGTCCAATATCAGAGCTTTACCATGAGACCTCCTGGAAATTGGAAAAGAGAAAAACAGATTAGAAAAAAATTGATTCTATTTAAGATGCACATATCAAAATGGAATGAATGAAGAATGTTGTCGAAAGTATACTATTTATCCGCTGTTCTTCAGTAGGACCATAGAATAATATAACTCTCTCTAGCTGAAAGACCTTTCACTAATTCTTATTTTTTTCAACAAAGCAATTTGAATAAAACTTTTCAGCTTTTTTAAAATAGAACTCTCTATGCTCTATCGCCATTTTCGAATGTTCTTGAAGCTATTGAAAATGAAGTCGGAAAAATTTTCTTTGTTAAATGGACAAAACGTGATAGCCTATATCAAGAAATATTTAAATAAATAACTCATGGAACTGTTTGTACTGTGTAGCCTTCTCAACAAATGAGTACTTTTTGTACTTCAAATACCGTAGGCATTTTTACTAGAATTATTATATTCTGTCAGGTTTTAGAACTTTTCAACTTTGTTTTGCGAAAAAAAGAAAATGAATTTTCATTCAGTTTTTCCACTTATTCATGATAGATACTTGAAAACTGAAATTGATAAAGCAAGAGGTAACTTTTTACACAATCTCACTCTTGAGAATGGGCCTAATTACGATTCTAGTGTTGTTCAAGAATAGTAGTAGCTGACATGAGCATTTTGTTTGCATCAAATTACCATTAGCTGACAGATCCAACATTTTAAAAAGACTTGACCAATGTAATACCGAACTGCCTTTTCGTTAAAACTAAATAACAGTGTTGCTTGCTCATTATTCAACAGAGGATGAAGCAAAAAACCAGACTCCCATTATCTAGAAAGTAATTCTACATAGCAGAAAATTATTTGTATTGAACATATTATTTTTTTAAGGGTTATCCACGAAAGAGATATTCCTTCTATGTGATTCCCTTATATATAATTAAAAAAACAAGTAAAATTGCCGTTTCTAATGCTTATGATAGGATGAAACGTAATCTTTTGCACCAGTTTCCTAATATTTTTAAATGAGTTTGTTTGTTTAGTGGATATTCATTTAAATTACGATGGAATAATTGTAATTTTATTATGAATTTTCTAACGCATCTCAAGTGTTTGGCCATGAATAAATTATCGTGGCAATTGAGTTTCTCTCAAGTATTCCATGTATAACACATGTGTTTTAATGCTATTCAAACTATTTATCAGTTACATGAAAATTCAATTTCAAGTATTTTTAAAAGTAGGTAGGCCTAACTTACTTTCAAATAATTAGGTACCTAGCTATCAATATAGTTTGCTATTTTTTAACACGTTATTGTCTAGAGATTACTCGATATGAGAAAATTCAATTATCGAAAGAGTTCAGTAACGGTATTAATTTTTTTCTTGACTTTAAAATAATATGAACCCATCTTAGACACCAGTTCGTTTGCCCCATGTGAATTAATTTCGCGATTTGTTTGATTTTTCATAAAAAATGAATATAGTATAGTATTACTACGAAAATTACAAATTCATTTCCCATTACGTTTATTTATTATATCCTAGGATAAGTCTCACTTTTCCCTATCATACGGAATCTCTAGAATGTTATACAATTCCCATATCCAACTTCATCATTTTATACGAGTAAGATTGTAAGTAAGAGCCCAGTGTGATGAATTTCTAAGAACGCAGTTGGATTTAACAAGTTAGATGACTCATGAAAGAATGTCTTTTAAAATGTCTTTCATGAAAGGAATGTCTTTTATTTCCTTGATTGGAACACAATTTATGAGAGGGGAGTCTACATGAAACGTGGGGTGCGCTTGCAGAACTTTTTATAGTTCTGCCTCTAGAATATTCTAATATTATGTACCCATGAAATGAGTAGTAGATGGGCTAAACAAAACATTCATCTTGCTATTTTCTTACCGTCTGTGAAAAACACAACTTTCTTGTTCTAACCAAATATTTTCGTACAAATTACTATTCCACTAAATTTGTTATCTAATTTGGGTGAACACTAAATTTACTATAGTTGAATTACCTACTTATTGAATAGAGTTGGCTTACTTCCAATATCAAGACTAAGAAATTAGCAATATTTTTGAAGAAGTAAGTCTTGAATCGATGTCCTTTCTCATAATACTCGTACAATTAAAACAATTTACTCTATCTCTTATTAAAGTATTCACTGAGCCAAATTTCAATGACTTTCAAATGGGGAAATAGATGAGTTTTGCCTGAAGAGGTTTTAGAAAAACGAAACTCTTGATCGTTTTGGAGTAACATTTTCGCAATTCGTGGAGAAACATGGTACGGGCACCTTATATTTTCATGTCATGCTTTGACAAAATTAATTCTGCGATTCTGTTCTGTCATACTTCTTGGCTTTCTCAAATTTCGGGATCTTCAATAAAGGTGCAGGAGGATGAGACTATTGTTGAAAGAATCAAGTTTTGAGCTTCAAAAAATCAATATTGATTCAACTCATCAAATCCGTTTCGATTTAAATCAATGAAATATCTAGGCCTACATAAAATTCTGTTGAAATCTTTACTTCCCTTTTTCAGATTCGAAAAGCTTCCGTCACTCTTATCATTCTTCTTTCATATTTGCCTATTATTGAGTCATCATTTGCATTATGCTAACTACCTATGTCTGATAAATTGATTATTTAATTAATGCAACTCTGATAACATTCAAGAAAGGTTCATGAGTTCAATAATCTTCTGAGTCATATTACTATTTAGTCAAGAACTGAAAATATTTACACATTTATCTTTCAAATAATAGGAATACAATATAATTCATTATCTTAGCTTTGAGTCAATAATGTGATAATGGATGGTAGAAAGTGCAGGTCTAGAAAGTTGATAAGTATTCGAAATTGAACTTTAGAATTTGCCAAGAAACAAGTTCTTGATAGACAAAATAAGTCTAGAACATGAATCAATAATTCACAATGAATATAAACAGTTTCAGTATGAACATGACAAATATTTATCAGAGGCAAAGTCCAAGGAGAGTAATTCAGGAATAACGCTTATTGGTATAGAATTAATAGCTTTGAATAAAAATACAACCTTTGTGAACATAGGATATAGGCCTAAACCTGTACGTGGATATAAAGATATGGAAAAATATTATTATAATTATTAATCTTGTACTAGTCTAAATATGTCTAAGTTTTGAAAACAACAAAATTTGGATTTCATATAAAAAAATAATATTGAAAATAATGAAATATCGAGAAAAATCACCTCTTGTATTGTAGTCAGTCTCTATGTTTGATTGATTAAATAAATGGATAAACTTCAATTCAATAAACCACTACATAGCAACACTTGAACTGCAGGTAGCTAAAAAAATCGTTGATTTATTATCACCATAAGTGATGTCACCTCCATGTTGTAGACTTGTAGTGGCTGCACACACCACGATTTATTATTCTTTATTGTCTGTGTTTTCACCCATCTATTATTCATATGAATGAATTTCTGGACATCTTATATTTTGTCGTCCTTATTTATTTTTCTAGATTGAACGAAACTTGACAAATACATGAAAGAATAATTATGTGCCTCATGAAAATGTGTTCAAATACACATCATGATGTTTTTGCCAAGTTATGTTCAATCTAGTAAAATTCTACTAGGATGGCAAACTTTCATATTCTACTGTATATTCAACTTCTATATCAGTATTATAGGCTATAGATTATTTAGATATATTTTCAATAAAGTAGGTACTCACGTTTGTAAGACTTTAATATCTTGGAACTCCGATTTTTCTGAATGAAGAATCTTCTCAACCTCCAAGGAGAGACATACACCAGGCCATAATGTGCTTAGCTCACTGAACCATCCATTTTTAATGGCATCCATTCCTAAAAAAAAAACAATGAATTTAAATTACCTATTAAGAGTCACAGAGAAGGTAAGTATCCAGAGATTAACATTTTCTGTGTGCCAGAATGAAACATTTGAAAACTTGCTTGACGCTTGAAAATTTGAGAGAACCAGAAAGTTATATTAATATTGGTACGGTGATGGAATCTTAGATCATTTTCAAACTCTTAGGCTACCATGTTCAATTACTGTACCCCCATTGAAAAAAAAATATTCGCTCCGGCAGCTGGCGGTCGGAAAGAGTGCATTTCAAATGCAATTCTATGATGGTTCAAATCATATGACTTATAATGAGCTATTCAGGGTATGAATTCAAAGGAGCCGTTTTCGAAAAAACACAATTTTCGGCATATTATTCGCTATTTTCTCCGCCATTTTGATTGGATTTTTTCCGTTGATGGCTCAAATTGTAGGGCATAATAAGGGTATTATACACACCAATTTTCAAAACTATCAAGTTATTGGTCGATTTGTAGTGATTTTTCAAAATTTTCATCCCCTAATTTCACCACCTTCCATTGGACGAATTTGGCTGGTTAACAAACTTGACCGAGATATTTGACACTAATGATTTTTGTGCAAAATTTGGTCGCTCTCCGACAAGCCCTCCGGGAGTTATCGTGTTAACAAGAATCTGTACATATATATATATATAAGAGAGAGAGAGAGAGAGAGATGAATCTGAAAGGACATCAGATTCGTGTTCTAGGGGCTCGGAAACGTGTAAAAAATATATCACATCATAAATTTTCGATTGTCAAGGCAAGACCAATATTGCATTTTTTCGAATGAAATGCACTAAAAGGAATCCATAGTAAAAAACGAGATACGGTATTTACGTTTTTCCATGATAACACAATCAATAATCAATTACATTTTCAATTAATTGCCTCTTTAGGGAGACCTTTAAAAAAATGTTTTCTAACTACTGCTCGGCTCCCTTCAGCCTGTGCCCCTCCCCCCAAATTCATATTGGACTTATTTGGAATGATCAACGTCGATTATGACGATTTTCTTATTGAACCTTATCTTTTTTTGGAGGTGAAAGTCTTTTTATTCATTTGTTTGTTTAACATCGTCCTTAAACTTCCACCTCTCCTCCGTTCTATCACCTCATTTTCTAATCATAAACGTCTGTAAGCCCAAGTATTACTCACCCACTCATCATCACCTAGGGTATCTGAATGAATAAAAAGTGAATGGGTGAATAGAATAAATGTGTAACTTGGGAGGAAAATCCTCGAAATTTTATGTAATTTCTTATGTAATTGAAAATATAATACAGTATGGAGAAGCTTTTGAACTTGATGAAATAAATTTGTATGCTGATTTCATCCTACAACCAAGGCTTAATTTTGGCGGAATCTGTGTGAGGGAGAGTAAATCATTCTAATTTTCTATAAAAAAATAAGGAAAAATGATGGTTAAAATACACAACTGAAAGCTCTAAAATTACTCTAAAAATGGGTTTTAGAGAGTTGAAATTTCATTTTTTTCATTTCCCCCGGACCCCCCTCCAACCTATGCACCTGCCGCCATAATGGAGCCTTTAATTTAACAAATCAAGCACTGACTACATCAACAATTTTTCAACAAATGATTCACTACCCACTCCATTTTGTGACAGTTTCATATCAATAAATCATGATTGTATCTAATTCTAAACTTTGTCAATTTTATAGATCCTATGAACCTTTATTGAAATTATGTCTGCTTGATGCTAATATTTTGTAATCTACCTGAAAATGAAACGATTGATGGAGACGCATTGAATCAATGGCAAAGTAAAAAATATAGCCTATCAATAAAAGATCCTTTGAAGGACTTCTTTGATTTTCGTACATCAAAAATTCATTTGAGAAGACTTAATTTTGTATGGGAAAATATGTTTTCTTTTATATATAGACTGTTGAACGCTTTTTCACCCTTGGGAATTCTTCAAAACTCTTCTTAATTATATTATTTGGTTCCAAGTTCCAATTGCTAATTGAACTTATATTGGGAGAAGATAAGTTAACGAAAAAGGGGGGGTTAAGGTTTGAAGCAGTTGAAAATGGGGGGGATTTGCGCTTCTGTCCATGGGGGGGATGGGCATCTCTGGATAGATGAGTAGGCTAAGTAAGTGGATGAATTTAATTTGAGATACTTAACTAAAACATTACTTTTTTGTATGTATGTCAAAATGTTCTTGGTAATTAAAACTCAGCCATCCACTTACTACTCAATAGAGATATAGAGAATAAAGTTGAGTAGACTACAAAAGAACTGTCAACTTATAGAAAATAATTACCAAGTACCGTATCGGCCGACTTACCTCAGAAGTTAAATGATTAAAGATCGATTACTAAACGTGCTTCCACTGTCTGCTAGGGATTCGAACAAAACTGCGATAAACTATTGCTGTCAAATGTTATATACGTGTCTGCTATACAACTCGTCCGTTGCGCATGCGTGAATGCAACGCACTCTACAGCACAGGTCAATTTTCTTCCTCGCCCCGCCCTCACTCCTAGAGATAAAAATATCAACGCAACCGGTTCAGCACCATCCACATCCAGCAACCAGCATTCAACACTCACCAGCAGTACGCAGAAGAATTGAGTGGAGTGATAGGCTAATTAAAATCACTGAAATAAGTGCGGTACTACAACTACAACTCTACTTACCAAAGTATATTTTACCAAGGTCGGAAGATTTTGAAAGATAACTTGTGGTAGCCCTAGGCACCTAAACCTAAAATATTAGAGGCTGAACAAATAAATAGGTAGTTATTTTTCGAAATCTTCCGACCTCATGAATTGAAGGTACCGTATTGAAAATGCTATTTAAGGTTTTAAAAATGATTGATGGAGATTAGAACGCCAATTTCCAGCAGAAAGTTCGTTCATAGTGTAAGTTACATTCTATTCAAATATGCCCTAATTCACTCGACACAAATTAATCAATTTGTTGATTATTATATTATTATTCTTTATTCACTCTCAACAAAATACTATACTTATTATTTTTACTCAGAAAATCTAATTCAAACTGGAATTCTGAGGTTAGAAATATTTCAAAAAGGTGGGGCTATGGGTTGGGCTGAGGCTGTTAGTTAATATAACTCGACAGAATTAGCATGGCCTGTGATGCATTGATTTCCGTGCATCTCACAGGCCATGCTGATTCTGTCGAGTTATACTATACTACAGTGTACAGGGTTGCCAACCGTCCCGATTTCGTCGGGACAATCCCGATTTTTGCTGTTTTGTCCCGCGTCCCGACGTTATGTATGTTGGGACGCTAAATGTCCCGATTTTTTAAGAAAAATCAACAAAGCAACTTATTTTGGTTCAAGTTCAGGTGATTGACAAATTATGACTGATACAAGTAACAAAGAAGGTTGACCATTGCAACTGTAGTATGTTTATAATTGTAAATATTCTTTATAATTAAAACTGCAGAACTGCGCCATTAATTGATTGACTTGTTGGGCAAGGCAGTACCGGATTTGAGGGTAGGCCAACTAGGCGCGCGCCTAGGGGCTCGCACCACAAAAATCTAGAAAAAAATTTTTCTTTAGAACTTGGCAACCTGCATTTTAGCAAACTAATATCAATGAATGACCACACAAACTGTGATAATTATACAATCTGTATCTGTTGAATTTAATGTATCTGTTTAATAATAATGCAAGTAAAACTTATTTAAAACCCTCATCTTGAACAAAATTACTGTCTTTGGTGATAGAGCTGCGATTAGCTGTTCACCTGGCCTGGTTAAGGAATAAAATTCAGATGAGTTTAATTTGTTGAAATGCGGATTTGAGCTTATAATTATCTACAATCCCATATTATACAGCATGCATACTTAATGAATTAGAAATTAATACAGTATGTTTACAAAAAAATAAACTAATAATAAGGCTTAAAACTCTTAAAAAATATAGTTTTAGAGTATTTTATCTGAAAAAATCTTCTCCCTGGCGGGTGAAATCCTTTTTCAGTCCACCATCATAGATAGCTATTTTTGTTTATGATCGTGGCAGAAAGTATGAAATTGTAGATATTACTATAAGCTTTTCTGATAGTGACTAATAAATTATTGTTATAGGTCTAAGCATAGACTAACTATACATAGAATAGTATATCTACGGTCTAAGTTATATGTTTTGGCAGTTTGCACTACCAAACTACCAAAATTGGCACTAATTGATTTAATTCAATAATAGCATCATGAATCTTTCTTGAATTCGTATTTGTTTTTTAATATTTAATAAATAAATTTTCACTTCTAATAAATTTTCATTTTATAATCTTCAACTTAGTATCGAATTGGTTTTATATAGGCTATCATTATCAATATTTTATGCTAAAAAATAGGGGTTTCCTCATAATAGACCATAAAAAAGCCTTATAAAACTCAATTTTGAAGTAAATTTTGATGAATTTGTCGAAGGCCCTCCATGAAAAAAGCCTTCTACAACGCAATTTGAAGTAAAGTTTTACAAAATTTTCCAGGGGAGGGCCCCTGAACTCCCCGCTCAGCTGGGAGGGTACGTCCCCCAGATCCCCCCTTAGGGGCCTGCACCACAAGCTGAGCCTAGGGGCCCACAGATCATGAATCCGGCCCTGGGGCAAGGTGTGGGTGAAACTTAAATTGCAAAGTGAGCAAAGAGCTGCGAATAAATTTATTAATTTGTACAAATAACATGACAAAGTTATTGTCATGGTAATGATTTAATATCATTGAGTTCTCATAATGTAAAATGAAAACATAATTTTTAAAAATTATCAAAATTTGGGTGGGTACAGGTTTAGCGCTCAGCCTAGCTTTCTTCCCTGGCTATAGTAATATGTTTATAATGTTTATTGTATAGTAAATTGGATAATATAAATTCAATGAAATATAAGTCAGGTACCGGTAATATAAAATATTATTTGTTTATAAGATTATTGTGGAATCCTTTCTTAAGTGAGGGTAAGATTAAGGTTTATAAATCTTCAAAACACTTAACCACCTAATTTATTAGTACCTAGGTGTTGCCTCTACTCTTCTATACACCTTTGGAACCGGCATTCATTTGACCAGTAAGTTACAAGTGCATATGAATGGCTTTTTTACAATCACCATTTATAAGAGAATAGGTAGGGTGAAATTGAAATAATTTTATCTTTTTATTAAATTAATTAAATCTCATTCTTATTGGTCTGTAAAGACCCTCTCCTTGCTGAATGGCATACTAATTCAATAAGATCATCATCTCAAAATATTTTGAAATATTCAAATAATAGGCCTATTCAAATGGTGAAAGTTCTTCCTCAGGTGGATCAGGGATAGGCTACATCCCAGCCACTGAGTTTCTGGTGGCTGAAATTGAATTTTTCTAAACTTATAATTTGCCCTTGTCTTCTTTTTCTAAACGTGTTCCATGTGAGTTCTGGCATCTCTTTCCCTTTCTGATCCCTGCTGTATGCCTGAAGATGTAGGTCTGTATTCTGGTGTTTGCTGGCCTGTTTCTGGATCAGTAAGGTAACATCTTGTAGGCTACCTCTGTAACAAAAGAGAAGAAAATTGTTATTTTTTTTATTGCGGATGATGCCCACATAAGCATTTTAGCTTGTGCGTGGTTAATGGATCTTGAGTGCTAAGGCGATTGATGAGGTGAAAAACAGCCATGCCACTGGGATTCAAACCCAGACCTGCGGCAGTGCTAGCGGACTGAAGGTTGTGACGCCCCAACCAACTGCGCCACCAAGGCCGGCAATATTTTCCATCCAAGTAAGTTAACAAAAACCCTTGTATAAGCAAAGGAACATGTTGACACTGATGGATTCAACTATAAGTTACAGGTATATTGGGAATAATAATATACAGCTATAATGGGAACTTATACAGTAACTTATACTGTTAGCCTACTGAAATTCCATGTTATGACATTTTGATACCTACAATGATCTATCAGATAGATCCTCAACTCAACTGTTCATAACAATATTCCAGTTGTGTGTCAACAAAGCAAACTCACCTGTATTTATTCATATGAATAGTCTTTTCAGCATGGCTGATTTGCTATAGATATTTGTTATAGAATTTTCTATATGACCCTCAGTATGAATCAACCAGATGTATTTCTCAATTGGAACATCATTCCAATTTCTATGGATGAATTTCATAAAGCAATTTGTACCGTATCAAATCACGTTTTCTAGTTATACGGTATGTATAAAATTATAATTTCGGCTCTTTTCCATAAATTGAATGAATATAAATAGAAATTGGTTCTCACTTCAGCTTGTTCACATTGGTTCAGAAGATGGGAGCACAAGTCCCATGGTGCTTACAATGACAGATGAGGACTAAATAAAACCATTGACTATGGATATTGACTCATCCATATAATTACATTATATCAAAATGTAATGTTTGATATAATAATCCTATCAGAATGCAGATCTACAATATATGAGGTTTACTCAATTCCTGGATATGATTATCACCCAGTAGCTCAAAGGTTAAATACCTTTGACAGCCTAGTCATCTTTACTAGGTCCAACACCATTCAAAACCCCATTATTAATTCTATCCCCTGTACTTCTGCTAATTTGATATCTGTAAAAATATCCCTATATTCACAATCTTTTGAAATTCTAGCATGCTACCGATCTCCTTCTTCAAATATCAAACAATTCACATCAGAACTTTACAATATTTTAGATCACTTATGTGATAACACTCATACAATTATGGTAGGTGACATAAACATAAATATAATAGATGCTCATAGGAACAACTCAAGTTTCAATTATGTATCAAACCTTCTAGCAAGAAATTTTACTCCAGCAATTGAGCAGCCTACAAGGGTTGAAAAAACTCAAGCACTTGCATAGATCATATTTTTATCAAATCCAAAGTCCCATTGAAACTTTTCAAATCTGCAGTATTGAATATAAAAATTACTGATCACTTTCCAGTAATAATAGGCATTGATACTCCTCATATTCCAGTTATGAAAAACAAAACACTCAATTATAATAGGATAGACTTTAACACTCTCTTGGATAAATTTATTAAAGAAAAATGGCAGAATGTATACACTTCATCTGATTCTGAGGAAGCTCTTAGAAATTTTACTGAAAAAGTCAACGAATTGGTGAATAATTGCAGCTTTACCAAAAAAGTATCTTTCAGTTCAAAAAACATACCCATCAAACCTTGGATTACTAAAGGTATTGTTTTATCAATCAGATACAAAGAAAAATTATTCCACAAAATGAAAACTGTCAACCACTATAGACAATCACTTGGTCTTCCTCCTGACCAAGGTCTAATAAACCAATTCAACAATTTCAGAAACCTACTGAACAAAATTATAAAATCTGCAAAAAACAACTATTTTGCACAGCAATTCCACATCTTTATCCATAATCCAACTAAAACTTGGAGACTCATCAATGAATTAGGTGATCGACCTACCAAAAAGAGAACTCCTCCTGCATATATTGAAGTTGAAGGAGAAAAAATAGACAATCCACAAGGCGTTACAGCCCACTTCAATAAATTCTTCAACACTATTGGAAGCTCTCTTGCAAAAAACCTAAGCAATAATAATACACCTTTAATCTCACCAACTTTGAACAATATCCCTTGTAAAATAGAATACCTACCCAAAATTACTAAAACAGACATAATTGAAATTATTGACACCCTTAAAAATAGTAAATCATGTGGATATGATAATATTTCAATTGAGGTAATCAAATTCTCTAAATTATTTATAGCTGGTCCTCTAGCACACATTTTCAATCTATGCATGGATAATGGAAATTTCCCAATGCAGCTGAAAAAGTCAGTAATTATTCCTATTTTTAAGAAAGGCAATCATCTCAACATATCCAACTATATGCCTATTTCTCTTCTTCCCAACCTATCTAAAATATTAGAAAAATATATTAACAACAAACTTATGCAGTATTTGAAATCCAACTATATAATTTCTCCTAATCAGTATGGTTTCCAATCCTGAAAAAGTTGTGATGATGCCCTTCTACATGCTACATCTCTCATATACAACTACCTTGATACCTCTCAAAAACCTCTAGGAATTTTCTTGGACTTACAAAAAGCTTTTGATGTAGTCAACCATAAACTCTTATTGAAAAAGCTTCAGGAAATGGGTATTGGAGGTAAATTACTTTCACTTTTTGAGAATTACTTACACAACAGAATTCAAATAACAAAGATAGGAAACGTCCATAGTGAAGAGTTGGAAATAACATGTGGAGTACCTCAAGGGTCTATCCTTGGCCCTACCTTATTCCTAATCTACATAAATGACCTATGTAAACTTAATATTGATGGTCACATCATCTCATTTGCTGATGACACCCTCCTGATTTTTGCCAAACCCACATGGGTAGAATCTTTCAATTGTGCTAATTTCTGGCTAGCCAAAGTATATAATTGGCTAAATTCAAATAAACTCATCCTGAATACTGAAAAACATGCTACCTATCTTTCATATTAAAAAACAGATACAAACCTAATAAGAATTTATCTATTAGTGTAAATAATGTGACTCTGAAAAACAAGGACCATGTATAATACCTTGGTCTCACAATTGATGAAAACTTTAGATGGACTAAACACTTGGAAAATCTTGCCAACAAACTAAGAAAAATGTATCATGTTTTCTATAAATTGAGAAGTATACTTACCATTACTCTTCTAAAAAAAGTTTACCATGCCTTATTCCAATCTCTACTTCAATATGGCATCATAGGATGGGGGTTTGCCCTCAATACACATTTAATACCAATAGAAATAATACAAAAACAAATAATCAAAATCATTTTAAAATTACCTCTCAGTAGTTCCTCACAAGATGCTTTTACAAACCTCAATATTCTCAATGTAAGGCTATTATTTTTATATAAACTCTTTCGAATAAAAAAAGACTTTAACATGAATACTCACACTCAATATGATCTCAAGGAAAAGGAAATATGAGAAGGTCTCAAGGAAATCTCAAGGAAATATGAGAAGGAAAAACATTTCCATCCTCAAAAATAAAACTATTGGACAAAGACAGGCGGAATATTTCTTTAATAAGATAGAACGGATTCTACCTTCCACTCCTCATACACCTATTTCTAAACATAAACTAAAAGTTTTTCTCCTGGAAAATAAGTCAAGCTTACTATCTGTATTCTAATTTGAATAGACACCAGCAGAAACGTACTCTTCATTTTTGGAAATTTCATGTTATTCTTATTTTATTTTCAATTTTTCACATGGATTATTTCATACTATTTTCTTCATAAACTACCTGACCTTATTTCATCAATGGACATTTATATCAAAGTTAACTATAAAATCAACTAAGTACTTTTTAGACAAATTTATTCAGCCAACTTAGCTATCTTCTTAATTGATTTTTTTTAACAGAAAATTCCCACACACAAGCTTTGCTTTCGTGGGGCTTACATTCATTTCTCCTTCTATTGACACTCCCACCTATTTTTCTGTATTATACATTATTTTGTTACCAGTAACTCATGTAATGATTTTTATTCTGTAACTTTCTGTAACTTTGTATGTGTTAATAATGTACCCTTTACTCTTGTGGATTTTATTGATGTATTGTATAAATGAATGTAAGACAGCAATGTAAAAAAAATATATATATATATATAAGTGACATATCCATAGTCAATGATAAAACATTGTTTATGTTCAAGTTGTCGCAGATTGGTAAAGTCGTAGTAAATGCTTGTCGATGCTACTTTAGCCACCCGTTCAAGTACAAACACAAACTATAAAGGCGCCTCCATACATGCGGTATTTGGGAAATACCGAACATTTGGTGTTTCGCGAACAGTTTTGCTTGCTATTTCCCAACTAACGAACACACGTCTCCACACATGCGTGGTTTTCCGAGCACGTATTCGTACTGGGAATGGCGAATCGTCAACCGAATAGGTGATATTTTCAAGGTCAATAATGTCAAAATACTGTCGAAAATTTCAACTTTCAAAAATCTAACACTACGGTACTAATTTCAACTTTGATCTTGGCAATGATTGAATATTAATGTTCATAGGAAATTTTAAAACATTTAAAGAATCAAGATTATAATTCAGTAACCTGAAATGGACTGGACATTCACTAGTTTTCAATATAATATTCAAATTGAATTTAATTCAATTTCATAGTATCACAATTGATTATATCACTTAAAAATCATCCACAGACTGTAATTTAATATTTATCTCGTCTAAAAAAATTATGTATTAAATTAACACGTAAGAAACTTTTCCTCAATTGACTTAACCTCAATCTACATGCAACAAGAAACAACAAAATTAGCCGAACATGAAGGCGAATGTGTGGATGGGCAAAAAGTTCGCTATTTGCCGAACATTCGTCCACTTTGATGTGTCCAAAAGACCGACAATGGACGGAACACACAAACATTCGTGTTCGCTATTTCCCAAAAAGCGAACACTCCGCTCCACACTAGTCGTGATTCGGCGACTAGGTGTTCGGTGTTTCCCCGAATAGCGCATGTATGGAGCTGGCTTAAGATTCATGGCACACTACGCCACTTCAGACGCGCGTTAGGCTCATCCAATCTTTTTCCTATAGTATCAAATACGAGTGGCGCGTACCCCTGTCACACTACGCCACGCGTTTTTTGAGACGCGCGTTTCCAAAGCCACTCAGAAGTGGCGAGCCACAGGGTCAGCAGCTGTAACGTTGTGAGAACGCGCCCAACCTGTCACACTACGCCACTTCAGCGCCACTCGCAATGAAGAATCTTATCACTCCATCAAATCTAAATCACGTGATTTTGAAGATAGAGGAATTCTGATTTCAGATTTCAATTCAGCGCTCTTGAATTAGTAAGATTTCCCACGTGGACTCAAAAATATTGAAAATTGAGGAATTTATATTGTCATTGATAGTTTCAATTTATTTTATACTATTTATTCCGTTTCAATGATCATATAGTAACAAATATTATAAGTACTATCACACTACAAATTATTATGAAATATAAAATAGCAGCTTCTATATTTCCATTAGAATCATCAGTATCCTTTTTTTATTCCCAATTATTTGAGAAAATATTCTAGTCTACTTTAATTTTTTTTCAAGCACACAGGCCTAATCAATTTTGTCAGAATTATAATCAAGCTTATAATTACTTGTAGATCCACAAATTTAGATGAGTATAATCTTATAATTTACATGATAAAATCATTCTCCAGAGTTTTTCGTGTGCAAAGATAATTATAATTATATGAGCATTTTTTTATTATTATTATAATCATATCAATTCATTATTATAGTATCATATATCAATAGTAATAGTAGTAATGTTATGAGATGTATATTCAATGGAAAGTTCATGTACTCACAGCTACTACTAATATAAGATGTTGTTGACAAAACCGTGTCATGCTGATAACAGTATTTTCCAATAATTCTCAAGAAATAATAATTGCCTACATTTCAATATAGCCTAATTTCATTTTAATTGATGACCACTCAGTGCTTTATCATTATTTATTATTATTTTAATAAATTTATCATTCAATAAATATTATTTTAGAAGGGTACTAGGATCTTCAATAATTATTGAAAACTTTAATAGTAGGTATAGTCTGTCCAAGTAAAGAGGACCTTCTGGCTAGATAGGGAAATGACTCAAGCTCGGTCAATTTTGGTTCAAAAATTATCAATTTGATTTCAATTGTGTAATTTGATCTACTATTAAGACCAGATTTATAATTCTTGAACAAATATTGACCAATTTAGTTGTTCAAAGCACCCAGTTGACTTCTGTGACTAAAATGTAGTGATTTCACTAGTGATTCTCAATATAGCTACAATTCCAAATTTACTGTATTCAATGTAGTTTTTTGATCGATTGTCATTAGTAGTGAGATGAGTAACAGTTAATATAATATGATTATAGTTCATATCAATGAAAAGAGTCTCAATAAAGGCCAAAATGATAGACAATAAGTAAATGTAGACAATGATACAGTATATTAATTATACTGTCTATCACTGGCGGCTCGTGCCCACGAAACAGGTGAAGTGATCTTTTACTGTACAGAACTTCACCTGTTTCCAAGCCGCCAGTGCTGTCTATAGCGCATATTGAGAAGATACGCCGCTACAATAGTGGTGCATTGAGCCGGAGTCTCTTCTCAGCGTGCGCGAACCAATACACTGTAGAATCCAAGGTTATATCCCCCCTTCGTGGCGCCACGAAAAAACGCGTATCAAAACGCGAGGTAAAAAAATGTAACATGACCCGCCGCGCGTCTGAAGTGGCGTAGTGTGACAGGGCCCTAAAGTCAGCTGTGTGTCTGCGTCTGGTCTCTTGTGTTTGTCTGACTGTTTGGTGTAGGTGGTTATTATTTGGCCAATTTTGCTCTGACAAAGTTCAATATTTAAATCGTCTAATAATTCAGATAAAAGAATTTCAATAATGAAGCGCGAAACCAAGCAAAGGCTATCAGTCGTGGTGGATCTTGGAAAAACTGTTTTCCATTATGGTTACATACCTCTCATTGTTTATCTAGGTTAGTATAGTTTGCACTCGTGCTATGTAAAAATTTTTATGATTCATGTTGAAATTTTAGATTCAGTAGGAATTAGTCACTATTCATTGTTGAATTATACCTCTGCAGCACAATCTGAAGTTAGATTTACAGTATTTAAAAAAACAAAAATGTAGAATATAAAAGGTTCGCCAATCATGAGATGTTCCGAGGAACCATGCCTATGTCTATGCTATATACCGTCATTTAACTTGGCTGGGTAAGCCGGTAAGGTCCTTAGTAATTATGTATCATCTCCATCCAAACCAAGTAAAAGTTAATCAATGATAGACGGTCATATTTATTCTTAGGTTTCATTCAAATCAACTTTAGGTTTCAAGTTCAACTAAAATTTATAGTTGTACTGTTGCACTGCTTTTGAGCATAGGGTGTACCACTCAATAATTATTAAAGTTGCCTTGATCAAACTATATCCGTCGTCTGCTAACGAAACTCTAGGCTATAGACCAAATTTATAAAGTGTTCAATAGGATTTGTCATCTCCATGTAATTATTAGGTGATTAATTTGATGCTTTTCTCTATAGCCGATGTAACATACCAACAGTTAGGGCTTGATTCCAGGGAAAGCGCGTGGGAGCGGCGCTCCCATACCTTTTTCCCAAGAATACCTTTTTTCTTAAGCGATATCATTTTTTAAAATTGTTGTATTAGTTTTATAAAACCAGCTACAAAAAACATTGCCCAGATTTGCTAAGAACGCTCCAATTCTAGTGTGGTTTTTAAAAAATTTCTCGGAGGAGGGCCCTCTGACGGCCGGATCTCTATTTCATACCCCACAGACCCACCGGTGAGCCAGTTCACCCACCGCTCCCATAAGTTACATCTTTTTTTAGAAATCAAGCACTGCTAACAGCTGATTATTGTCTATTTTCAATGCAAAAAACATTCAGGCATAGCTAAAAAACTAGTTTACAACATCAGTTGTTGCCTGTTGGAGTGCACAAAGATGAAACTAAACATTTTGACGTCAGCTATAATAATTTTTGGTTACCGATATCGTACTGCCTTCTTTATAAAGGTTATATTTTTGAAAAAGGATTAATTCAAATCAATCTGTTGCCTTATTGGATATATCTTGGTGCTGAAAAGTTATAATTTTGATGAACGAAAAAAGTTACTGTGGAGATGAAAATAATGTCTTACTTTTTGAGTTGTTGTGGAGGTGATATTGTGGTCATTTAATAATGTCTTATTTTCTCGAAGTTGAGTCAATACTCTAAATGAGCCACTTATTCTAAAAGTTTATAAATAAATTCAATCTTACATTACATGTTTATAAAATAGAAAAAGTATTTTTAATTATTTAAAGAATTCGTCATTAAATTTATATTTTTCCTTAGCTAGGTACCATTTGATAAAAAAGTTACATACTAAAGTAAGACACTTTAAAGTACGATTGTGAATTATGGGAGGTAAAATTATCCACCATTAAGTTCTTCTTAGTTCTTCTTGGTTCTTCTTTAGAGATTCTTTCATAACAAGAAAAATATCTACAGTACTATAAAATATTATTAGCAGTCAGATGTGGTAAGATGTCTTCTGAACCTTCTATTATTTCACAACATGAATTAAGCCTAGGTGCATGTAAAATATTGTAGTTCTTATTGAAATCCACTGTAATTTATTGTTGAATAAAAAAATTCTATTCTATATAGGATTCAAAAGAGGACCAGATGTTGGAGCCCCACCTTTCACACTATTGAGGTAAGTTGAATCAATTGATGGTGTTTATAATTGTGGAAGTTTTGTTGCTTCCCTTGAAAATATATTTTTATTGAATTGATCAGAAAAAAATTATTAGGCTAAATTAGTTTTACCAACCCTGCACTGGCTGACTCGAGGGGCAATCCGATGTTATTGTATGCTTTCAAGTAAGAAATCGGAATCGATTATTGAATAGGCTACTAATCTACGACTTGAAATGGGTAACAAAATATGCAAATAAATAATTTACGGAAGTAAATATCTCTATTGATATTTTCAAAATAAGTTATGAGTTTTTGAGCTCTGAAACCAAATCTGGATAGCTGGCACAAAAATCTGTCTTGTTTTTCAATTTATTATTGAGATACAAGGCCATCCACGGGAGTCGGACGTTTTTAAAATTATAATGAAAAAATGTATATTTGTTTTCAAAACTTTTTTACAAAAATGATTTTCAAATATAATTTCCAGTTCTTCGAAGCTTAATGTAATTTATGTAATGATAAGTCCATAAGGTGGGCAATGAACCCCCGAGGACACGTCGAGAAAAAAAACAGGCCAAGTAGGCCAAATCACAGAACAAAGCTAAAAAAGATCACAAATAAAACATAGCACACACAAAGATAAAATTATGCGCTTACCAAGCTGTCAAAAGGATAACAATCAATCATGCATATCACAGACAATATGAAAAACTAGCCGGCAGGCTCGCTTCGCTCGTCTTCTCCGCCTAACCAGGGGGCTCCGCCCCCTGGACCCCCGCCCCCTTGACCCCCGACCGTAAAGGCAGTTTAAGTGAGTCTAACAGGCTCGCTTCGCTCGCCTGCAAAACCTGTGTCAGTGTCAGCTGAGACAAACAGGCTCGCTTCGCTTGCCTGCTAGTTCCGTTCAGTAGGGGTTTGAAATTTATTGAGCACAGAATTTCTACACCTAATCTGGACCTGTTTACTTAATTGCAACATTTTCTGCCAATTTGTCCTAGTAAAATCTAAGAAAAACTCCGGAAATTTAAAAAAATAGTAAAACGCTAATATTAAGCGTAACCTTGGGGAGTATATCGGACATAGTTTGAAACTTGATTAAAAATCTTCCAAATTAATTAATCTATAATCTCGCTGAACCATTCAATTTACAGTTAGGATTGGTCGTATCAAGGCGGAAGATATGCAACCCGCAACACATCTACAATTTTGAAAACCTGATTACTGGCGTAATCTTGAACAGATTGCAAAAATATTTCAACACAAAACTTCTAGACCTCATTTGAACCTGCCCACCAAATATCAACATTTTCTACCGATTGGTTCTCGAAAAAATGAGGAAAACGCCGAAAAACTCTAGAAAACCTAAAATATTTGGCGTATCCTTGAAAAGTTTTTAAAATCCTTTCTTAGGGCGCGTCTTAACGTCCAACTGTACATGCCTGCCAAATTTGAACGCATTCGCTTCAGTGGATTTTTAGTTCTGGTGATGAATGAATCAGTCAGTCAGTCAGTGCCATTTCGTTTATATAGATATAGATATGTGCTTACAAAGTTGCTGTCCAACATGAAAAACTCATGTAGTGAGTACAACGGCTCATTCAGTAATAAGCATCTCAGGACCCTCTGAAATTGGCTAGCAGGCAGGTTCCTAGCCACCACCGGCAACTTGTTGTAGAGCCTGATAGATAGATGGGCGAGTCCTGCTCAGTCTTTGGTAGGGTTTGTCCAGTCTTAGCCTCCCTCTGGTCTCATATGAGTGGAAGTTCTGCCTGGTGACAAGCTCTCCCACATTTGCATGCGTTCTGCAAAGAACATGAAATATATAGAGGGAGAAGACCATGAAGATCTTCTCTCTTACAAAGAGGGGACGACAGTGGGCAAGTCTCTCAGCACCACAAAGGATCCTCATGGCCCTCTTCTGAATGAACAGCATCTGTGACACATCTGCAGCTCCACCCCAAAGTGCGAGTCCATGCAAAATTACACTTTAGAAAAAAACCGAAATAGCATACCTTGAGATAAGAAGCTGGTACACAGTATTTTAGTTTCTTGATCAGGAAACGACCCTGCTCAGTCTGCAGCAGACTGCCTCAATGTGGTCAGCCCAAGACAACTTCCTGTCCAGGACAATCCCCAGCAGCTTCACCGGTGCATAATCATACCTTTCTCCATTTCTGAGGCTGAAGATGATTGACTGGATCTCATCTTAATTGTGGAGAAAGAGGTTAGAAGAAAACCAGTCTGAGGCAAACAGCCTGGTCTCCAACATAGCCGCCCTCAGTGCATCAACTCCAAGACCATGATCAAAGAAAGTGGTGTTGTCTGCATAACAGACAACACTTCCGCCATCAACATGAGCAACATCATTAATTGAAATCTAAAAAAGAAGAGGCTTCAGGACAGAGCCCTGAGGTATTCCACTACTACACAATCAACACAGCTCCTGATCTGAGACAGCTCACCATCAATGAGTACAGCCTACCTGCGCCCCCTCCCCAGGTAGGATTGAATCAACTTAAGAGGGGAACCAATAACCCCATAGTGCCTGAGTTTACTCAAAAGAGATTACATGATCAAGCATGTCAAAAGCCTTGCTGAGGTCACAGAATGTGAGCCCAGCAAGCTCATGCTTCTCAAAGCTCTCATAGATATCACACACAGAAGGAAATCAACAGCATCAGCAGTTGACTTCCACCTTCTAAAACCGATCTGGGTGGCAGCAAACAGGCTAGACTACTAACAATTCTCAAGTAGCTGCTCAGCAATCACAGTTTCAAAAATTTTAGAAACTATAGGCAGAATAGAGATGGGCCTATAATTAGAGGGGTCAGTCTTGTCTCCCTTCTTGAAGAAGGAACTGTCTTCAACACCTTCAGCTCATCTGGAAATGCAGCCTACAAAAGACACTGGTTAATACACACAGTTAATGGCTCAATCATAGACTAAATGACATCTTTTATAAATTTGCTAGATGAGTAAAATTTGTGGTGACCAAGTAAAATGTTGTAACACCACTGCGCTGGAAGCTGGGCTTGTTGCATAGTTGCCCAGATCACTTTCTGTGCATATCCTAAACATTTCCATCATCTTTGAATTTATTGCAAATATGAGCATTTGTCAGGCATGTTGGGGTAGGGGGATTGGACATCATTTGCCATATGGCCGGTCTGTCCTGGGCCCTCTGCACCCACGTTCTTGTGAATCTCAGAGCATTGCCAAGGGCAGGAGTCTATCTCCTCAGTTATGGAGGCTGGAACCTTTCATCCCCCTGAGGTTTGCTGCACACCCAATTGCCTGGCCAGCCTCTACAGATGAGTTTGCCTGCTGGTTTGGCTGGTCCGGGAGTAGAACAAATCATCTCACCTCGCCAGCCTCCCCCTCAGTTCCGGCAGTACGTGAATCTCCAGAAATGTGACAAAGAAGTGTCACACCCCCTTCAATCCAGACGTCCTTCCTTGGCTATCAGGGGACTTGGAAAAAGCGTATCTCATAGCCCCACACCCACCACCTAGTGTGAGGCAGATATACAATGTCTGACCCACCCACAGGAGGGGCAAAGGATATCAGAGCACGCGTTTTGGACCTAGTGAAACTCTCGTTCACTAGGCACATGGGCAAACCAAGCCCGGCTCAACCCCAAACTCCAATATTCGGTGCCAAGTCAGGCAAGGAACTACTCAGTTCCACCAGTCAGAAACTCCACCGGAGCTGATGAAGTAGTAGCAATTACTGGGGTCAGGGGTAGGGGGATTGGGTCCGTACACATATTCAATGTTCTTGTACTTCCAGTACCACTTTAATATGGTCTTCCGTTGCGTGAATAACAATCCAACTGCCGCCATGATTGGTAATGCACTGGCATCTGCTAATGCTTGCATACGGGCTACTACTGCCACACTTCTGTTGACTAACCATTGCACTAAAATCTCAAAGGAAGCAAGATTCATTGCTGTATGTTTCTCAATCCAAGTAGGATTGCTGTGTGTATATATTTTTCTGGTACCAGCTGTATTATATTTAGATTCGCGAATGAAGTTCAGATTTATTATCAATGAGGCAGAATTATAAATTGGTTACAGAAGCTAACTTATGATTGGGAGGATCAACGTGCTAACCACATGGTACCTCTATCCTGGTTGATGATGATTATTCACCTCTGCTGTATAGTGGAGTGAATACAAAACTGGCAACCAGCTGAAGGACTAGGCCCTTCATGGGCTGTTGAGCCATTGACATTCACGCAAAAACAAAGCATCAGATAGAGATAGATTTCTTATAATTATCCTAGCCAATAACATTTCCAAGAGATTTGTGTCAAATTTAACCCTTTATCTTGAACAAGGAGCGAGCTTTGATTTAAATAGTGGTATTTTTGTGAGAAACTAATATTTCACCATTCCCAGTTTTTAATTTATCTTTTGTATGATGAACTAGAAATGTGTATTCCAAGATCATCCAGAGATAATAATTGTCTATTGTATTTGGGCTCAATTTGTATAACATAATCCCCTCTTTTATTATAATTTGATATTAAATGAAATGATAAAAAATGACTTTTTCCAATCAATGACTTCCATGACGCATTTGAACACAAATAGTACTTTCTTCTTTTCGGTATATGAAAATGAACTAAAAGCACTCGAACTCAACAAGTGATATATTATGCATTTCAACCATCTTGAAGAGCTATAAAACAATGAGCTATAGTTTGCCAAGATTTATTAACTTTTACGAAAGTTGCGGGGTTCCTTAACAAATTATCCTTGAAAGATTCTTCCTACTCGTAATAGCTTGAATTCAGGGCGTTATGGTAGTTTTTATTTCACTCCTTTGTGAGATTGTCTTGTCGTTTCCCGTCTATGGAGAAATAGTAATATTGTTGCATTACACTCTAACTGATTAACTGATCTAACTGAAGTCGTTATCCAGAGGTATTCCGTCACTTGGTTACGGAAACTGGCTTATGATTGAGAGGATCAACATGCTAACCACATGTTACCTCCTGGTTGATTTTTTTGCCTGCTGTATGGTCTGTCCTGGCGGGGAGGGCATTCTGGCGGGGTGATCGACTTTAGCTCAATCAGTGTTGATTTGGGGACTGCGGGTTCTGTCTTGGATTGTGGGAAACGTTCTGATCCACAATATAAGAATTTATGGCTTTTGGGCCGGTATTGGCCGAGCTGAAGTCGTTTCTTTGTCTTGCCGGGGTGTCTTTTTTTTGCTTGGATGGACTGTATAGTGGAGTAAATACGAAACTGGCGACCAGCTGGTAGGCCTTTCATGGGCTGTTGATGATGCATTGACAAACGAACAAACATGGTACTTATTATATCGAAACATATTATTACACTTGGAATGCATATTACAGTGGAAACTCAAATACAAGAATATAGAGACTTATTTTCATGGTTAATAGTGGAAATATTGTATTTTTTGTTGTGCAAAGGAACATATTAACAGCCCTTACACAAGAAATATACAAGATATATGAGACCTTTTTGGTCTCAAATTGTGAATGAAACAATTATCTCCAGAGGGATCTTCAAATACACATTTCTAACTCATCATACGAAAGATAAATTAAAAACAGGTAAAGTATTAGTTTCTCACAAAAATACCACTATTTAAATCAAAGCTCGGTCCTTAATTGTTCAAGATAAAGGGTTGAATTTGACACAAATTTCTTGGAAATGTTATTGGCTAGGATAAGTATAAGAAATCTATTCTCTATCTGACACTTTGTTTCTGCTTGAATTGCAAAAAACTAAAAATAGAACCAAAATTCAGTTGTTTTCTTGTCACTCTGTATTATTCAAACCTCAGAATCCATCGCAAACTTATATTGGACTAATTTATACTTTGAATGCCCAAAGTAGATTAAGACGATTTCCAGCCTTACATTAATTTTTTTGTAGCCAAAAGACGATTACAAAAAACTTACAAATTTTTGAAAATTCATAGCTCGGTACTCATTGATCGTAGAAAAATTAGATGGATACTATTCTCTTGTTAATTTTATGCCCAAAACAATAGTATGATTATTTTTCACCTAAAAATGTTTCCTTTCAAAGTAAATTGCAAAAAACTAAGAAAGGAACCAAAATTCTGCAGCTTTCCGGGCACCCTCTATAAAATGGTACTAAGGATCCGTCGAATTCGCATATAAGTCTCACTTGTAGTGCCCAGAGATCATTTCCCGGTCTCTATTCACCTTCTAGGACCTAGAATTTTAATTTTCTGGAGAGATTACTATGGATGAAAGGGGATGAACAACAATGGGCTGTAGGGGGTTGTTGCACCAAAATAACGCCTGGCAACATCCGGATTCATAATCAGCATGCTTTTCTGAGTAGGAAACCGTTGAGAAAGTGCGGTCCCCATATTTTGCATATTCAACCACCTCCAGCCCCTGGTCTAACTCACCAGTCAGGATTTAGCAATTAATTTTTTAGCACATCCATCAGCTGATGATAGGGATCCTCTAAAGTTCTGAAAATAATAGCAGCTTGAAGACTTTATTTTTCAAATTTGGGATTATAGTCTGTCCAAGCAAAGAAGACATTTCGGCAAGATCGGATAATGACCCCGGCTCGGTCAATATTGGCTCCAAAATTATAAATTTGGTCTCAAATTGTACATCAGAATGTTTCCCTCAATTTGAGACCAAATCTATCATATTTGAACCAATATTAAACGAGCTGGAGTCATTTTCCCCATCTTGCCAGAATGTCTTCTTTGCTTGGATAGACTATACCAACCACACTACACCAGAGTAGGTTGTATCAAATGCAAGTTCCAGCATAGGCGTAATTTGGGGGGGGGCACGGGGAGGCAGTTGCCCCCCAAACATTCCCTTTGCCCCCCCAATAGTCCAGTCAAACTAAGCAACAAAAATAAAAGTTGGAGGACCCAGCTGGAAATTTGCAGATATGATCAGAAAAGGGTGCTGAATAACATACTAAAAGTCCCCAAGACAAGAGTCCCAGTATAAATTCATATATTATACGTCAAATTTGATAAAAAATTCCAATATTCAGATAGTAATGGTAGCTTACTGTGTGTAATAATACCTCCTCATTGAAAACAGAACATTTTCACATTAGAGTGACTCCCAAACGGTAACCTGTGGGCGAAAATTATAATGAAATGTAGAGGAAATCTTCCTTTTTCATATGGTTAGTAATTGAATTTAGTCCCATAACATTGCTCATGACAGCCTAGGGTCTCAGGAACATAATTCCAGAAATATAAGCCAATAACTTATCCCAATATTTTTAGTACGTTTTTGTGATATAATATGCAATTTTGGAGGTTTTTGGGGGTGTGAGGGCTCTTTTAAATCGCTGTAGTTCAAAACATATTGAACATAAAACTGTGAAATTGGTCTCAAATGAAAGAAAAATGAATTTCGCCGAGAGAGATTTAGAATACGATAATGTACGGGTGCTCAATTTATAATTACAAACTTTATAAGTGAGAAAAATTTAAACATCTTAATCCTATGAAAAAATTACCAATTTTTTAAATAATTGTATCTCGAAAACATTTAATGATAAAAAGTTGCAATTAGTCTTATTCTTCTCAAAATTTTACTGTCTACAAAAAAAAGACCTATGAAATTTTCTTGTCCAGCGCCATTTTCTGATCATATCTGCAAATTTTCAGCTGGGTCCTCCAACTTTTACTTTTTTTGCTTAATTTGACTGGACTACAATATGATTTCAAGATTCTCATGCTTGAGAAGAATAAAGAACTATACTCGAAATACAATGGGTCAGGATAGAATATCCACTATAACTAAAATTTACTTTTTAACATTTTAAAACTATAACAATTCTTCAATTAAAACTATAAATGATTTATAAGATAAGATTTAATAAGTTAGACACATTGATTCTTCAAATGTAATTGGCCATTCAGTTTTGTTTCATACAAACCTGATTTCTGAGTTTGTGGGACATTTTAGATTCAGGCTGTTTATTGACTGAACCCGTTTTATTTAAAATTGAATCATCGACCCCTGTACTTGGTCTCATTTGGAGATAATGAATAAGGAAGGTTCTAATCTATGAAACATTTCTCTCACCCTGGAAAAAAATCGCGAAAAATCACTCTTTTTCAACTTAAACCGCCTAAAAAATTTTTAATACTGCTCAATAATCGACTATGGCATGTAGAATACCTTAAATTGTAGTCGGCCAATCTAAGCAGACTATTTCCCTCTCCACCCGAGAAATAGCTACGTTGTCAGATTGTGAGAAATTGAAACTTCTTCAAATCTTCGATTAGACCCCATATATGTATGTAGAATTTCATCCTCAACATGCCAGTAGTATTAAAACGGTTCCTGGGTAAAAGGATTCGAAGGAAATTTGATTTTTTTGATAAAATTGAAAAAGCCCTAAAATATTATTTTCTGTCGTACCTATATCACTTCTCTCACAATCATTGGTTGTAGTAAAAATCATGTTTTTATGTCAAAATGACAAGGAGAATTCGTGCTTTCTAATGGTTTTTGAATTTTTCATACCCGACTAACAATTCAGTTTCTATTTACGAATATGTTTGTCAATGTCGAGTCTACTCGAACAGAAAACATGAAATTTTCGACGATCTAGAATTTTTTTCTGTTTAAGAAGTAAGTGGGTGGTGAAAGCAAGAAAGTTGTTCAAAAACAATTGAAATTTTTCTCCAAGTGTCAAAAATAGTCGGAAGATCGTAATTTGCCCTCTGAAGAGTTTCAAAGTAAGAAGAGCGGTATATGAATGAATCATTGTATGATAAAGATTAAGAGAATTGGAGTTGTTGAAGCTAATCGACTTAGATTTTCGAGCTGCGAACAGCTGGTTTATTATAAAAAATAGTGAGTTTTACAACACCGCTTGATTTTTCCGAAGCTACGCTGTCACTTTTAACATTCAGTAGAATGTGTTTGCATTAGAAGAAGTTCCAATTTCACACAATCTGACAACAAAGCTATTTCTCGGGTGGAGGGGGAAATAGTCAACTTGCGTTTGCGCCAAGTATAATGTGAAATTATTTACTCTTCCCAAAAATACCTTCAAAATTTAATTTTGACAAATGATTCTTGAGATATTGACAATTTAATGACTGTAAGTAGGCCTACTTGAAAAATATCTAAAACACTATGGTTTCCGGATCCGGCTGTTACACCTTTCGTGACACTCTGTATATCATCAATATTTTATGCTCAAAAAATAGGGATTTCGGCTTTTGATTGGCTATGGAAAAGGCGTTCTAAAACACAGTTTTGAAGTATACTTTCACAAAATTTGCCTGGGGGAGGCCCCCACGCCCGCTTGGCTGAGGTGGTACACCCCCAGGCCCATTAGAGCCCCCAGTATTTGATTCAGTTTGGTATTGAAGTAGATTATGTCTTACATACATAACAGAATTATCAGTGATCAGTAAACCACTATCCAGAAGCAAATCTTGCCCCCCCCCCCCCAATGAAAATTTTGAATTTACGCCCCTGAGTTCCAGGTCATGTTTTTTCTCAATAATTAATATGATGAATAGATTCAATAATTCTGCAACCAATCTTGCCAACTAGCAACTCGATTGAAAATATTTTGTGTAGGCTATTATATTCTGTTTTATAATAGTTCGAAAATAGACCATTTTCTACATAATCGTACATAATCTGTTCAGCTTTGTCTCTTGTACTAAAACTCTTTCTCAGAACCATTTGCCAGTTATTGTTTAGCCGTACCATTCTTGTTTAAGTAAATTTCATTAAAATTTTCAAGTTTAGAAAATACAATCTCATTCTGATTTTTTAAAAGATGGTACCATAATCTGATGGCGTGCCTCATTTTTTGTTTCAGTATTTTCATGGTGGGCTGAGTGGAAACAACTGGAGCTTCGAAGATGAAAATAATTATTTCCTTTTTGTATTGTTGATATTTTTAGTGTAGTGTAAATTGTATGTTGACTTTCTGGTTTACTGAATCCTGAATTTGCGATTTGAAACCCCTATTCGATCGAGAATCCAGTGTTGAAAAGTGTAATGTATATTTTTTATGTTGAAGAAATAATGAATTAGATTCGAGAACATTTGAAAAAGATATGATCATTTATTCACCATAAACCCAAATTATCGAATAAGTAAGAAGGAGGTAATATAATTTGAAGTGGAACCCTGCAGCTTTCCGTATGAGTCTAAATTCATGCTCCTAGTCCAGTTATGTAGAAAAAGCAGTAGTTGATGATTTTTGTTGGAAAACATTTATAATATTAAGAGTGAATGGTAGTTTACGGTAAACTGCTGGCAAAATCAAGCCCCATAGCAACAATGTAATTTTTATCAATGTCTTGGAATAGAAAGAGCCTCTATTTATGGACAGAATTTCACGTTCATTGGAAAGAGAATTCAATTCTCCAGGGGCGTGGCTTTTCACTTCCTTGATTTAAAGTTTATTACAATAATTATTGTATAATTGATTAACTAAAAAAGTATTGAACTCTTATTATTGAACTAAACTTAGTATCGAAAAAGTAAAAAGTCATGCCTCTGGAGAATTGAATTCTCTTTCCAATGACATAAAGAACGTGAAATTCTGTCCATAAATAAAGGCTCTATCTGTTCCAAGAGATTTATAAAAATTACATTATTCTTATGGGACATAATTCCCACCGTTTGGCAGTTTGCCAACTACTACTGGCCACTCTTAAGTCCAGTCCAGGAAGGATGAAATTTCCGTATAGGCTACCTTTTTTTCACCCTACCCTAGGGTTTTTTCAATTGAATTAATGATGAATAAATTTGAATAACATGAAATAAATAATTAATACATTTAAATAAGTCTATAGATATTTGAGGATCATAATTTTGCCCAAATTACTCGATTTGTTTAATCTATAAGATTTCCATAATCTATATGAAACTTGTTTCAAAATTACTAATTTCTCTCAAAATCACCTATAAATTTGGTCTCATCTGTACGAGATTAAAAATGTTTCATGCTGAAATGTATATTTTATCACTTTTTTTTTGTTCAAGACATTCTGTTCACATTTAAAAGCTGGTACATGCACGAAACTAAGAATAACTGATATTTAGTTTGTATTATAGAATGTTATACCTATCAAAGTTCCATGTATCTTCAGCGAAGCAGAGTCACATATTGTATCTTGGGTTGTTTGGGGGCCCTAGACCGACTTCTCCTAGACCGTTCGCGATCCCTGAAAATAATCAAATGTCATTCACAACTAGCTCATTTTAAATAAAAATAGAATTGACAGGGTTTAATTTGTGATGGTATGGACCGGTACGCTGTAGCCTACCGATATCTCTGAGAGGGAGAGTAATTAATTTCAATTTTTTGTTGAAAATGATGGTAAAAACACTAGCAGATCCAGGGGGAGGGTACATGTACACCAGATGGATGAAATGGAGACAATAGATGCTTTACATAAGTTGTTAGCAGGCTACATTAGCGTGGAAATGACCTAACTATGCAATGACCAAAATATCTCAGAAACTACACGGCTCAGCGTAAAATGAATCCATTGCATAAATTTTAAATTAATGATCCTATGAGAAATTTTTAGAACAATTTTTGTACAATTTTTCAGTTTTTGCATAAAACTTGGAAACTGATGATCTCTAAGATTTTACTATAAGCAAAATGCCCTGAATAGAAATTGAAAAGGACTGAAATCTGCGTCGATCGTCTAAGATTTCAAGTTAATTATAATCTTTTTTGTTGATACAGTAGTAAAATTGAAATGATTAAAGGTATCAAGATAGAGCAAATTCAAGCCTCCAGAGAAAACCTCTCCTTCCGCAATCTCAAGAAGACATACTACCGCCCGCCCCAAGGGTAGGGGGGCCCAATGACAGGTTTAGCGGAGGACCCCAAATTGTCCCAGTCTGCCCCTGGGGATTACCAGAAACTATAAAGACTTTATCGTTTTTTAGTGCATTTCATTTGAAAAAAATGCACTATTGGTCTTGACCGGAATCGCAAATATATGATGCGATGTATTATTTACACGTTTCCGAGCCCCCAGAACACGAATTTATTCCGTTTAAATTCAAATCTCTCTCTCTCTCTCTCTCTCTATATATATATATATATATGTTCACTTTTGAATTTTCGCGGATGGATGAATATTTTAACGGGTTTACCGGGTACATCCGATCTGTGAACTCACTTACTTGGGTAAGTTGACGTTTCGTCGCCATCTCAGACGACATCCTCGGAACAGACTGACTAGTCAACTTACCCAAGTAAGTGAGTTCACAGATCACAGATCGGATGTACCCGGTAAACCCGTTAAAATATATATGTATAGATATATATATATATATGTACAGATTCTTGTTAACACGATAACTTCCAAAGTGCTTGTCAGAAAGCGACCAAATTTTGCAAAAAAATCATTAGTGTTAATATCTCGGTCAAGTTCGTTAACTAGCCAAATTGGTCCAAGGGAAGGGGGTGAAATTAGGATATGAAAATCTGAAAAATCACTACAAATCGACCAATGAATTGATCGTTTTGAAAATTGGTGTGTATAATACCCCTATTGTGCCCTACAATTTGAGCCATAAACGAAAAAAATCCAATCAAAAATGGCGAATAATATGCCGAAAATTGTGTTTTTCATTGGTTTTTAAAAAACTGCACCTTTGAATTCATACCATGAACAGCTCATTATAAGTCATATGATTCGAGCCATCATAGAATTGCATTTGAAATGCACTCTTTCCGACCGCCAGCTGCCGGAATGAATTTTTTTTTAAAGATGATATTTACAAATATTTTCTCAAAGAAATGACGGCCTCATTTTTTTACGTAATTAGTAAAATGGTTTACCTATAGGCTGTTATACTGGCAATATATGAAGAAGATTGATGTGGCAAGTAACTTTCTATTTTGAATGGTAGCTTATTTAACAGAAAATTAATTGTAGATTGTATGGGAAAAGAATAGAATTTTTTTAGCTATAATAATTCAATAAGCCTGTATGTTTTTCAAAACATTTCCATTCTCAAGAGATTATTTTTTATCAACTCGAAAATTTAAAGATATTAGAATTGGCTGAGTTTGATATATCCAATAATAGAAAACAGCAAAACTGGTATAAAATGAAAAGTAATGAAATATTTATTTTCAAAATGATGCATCAAACAAGATGAGTTACATAATAATTAACACATAGGTACCTACCATAATAGGTAACTTACCTATAGGTCTACTGGTATAATATAATAGACAATAAAATATGATCTGTACCAAATTGGACAATCAATTTAGAAAGTGCTTGAATGATTATGATACAAGAATAAGGTATTCCATTGATAATAATTTATAATAGACCTACTCAATAGTTCTAGATCTCCTGTGTCAAAATTTTATTGTTCTTGTATGATAATTATGTTTTTTTTCATTTCATTGCTATTTTTTTCAATTCCATTGCTTGTGTAGCCTACTACCATTCTTAATTGAATGTTGCCTATCATGTAAGGAGTGAATTGAAACATATAAACTACATTATTAGATCACTCAACAAGAATATACTGTTGCTGTTAATTAATATACAATATTTGTGTTCCACTACCTTTCTAACATTTTGAGAATAAAATCAACATCAAACAATAGATTATTGATTTGTTAAAGGTGTATACCTAACCTATTGAGTAGCCTGAATAATTAAATAACGAAATTTGCCTTATGATTTGATCATTTTAGAACTTAATTTGTTGATATAACTGGAAATCAATTCTATATATTATCCAGATCCACGTAAGCTAATCAATAATCAACTTATTGTTGGAATATCTTGGAGAGAAATTGGCGGTAATGTTTTAATCTGTTACCAACAGTAAATTAATTGACTCAACACAACAAGTTCTTGAATAATAATTGAGGCAACCCTCCAGAATCTATCTCATTAATAACCTCAAAAAATATGAGATGAAATAAAATTGATTTATCTCAATCAATAAATCACAAATGAATAAGAAATTATTCTTATTGCTTACATTTGGTCAATTTTATTGTAATCATGGCATTATTACTATGTTGGTAAAAGAATGTCACGTTATTTACCAAGTGGTGAAAAGGTCACGTGGTTTGTCGCCGCTGTGTCGTGTCGCCGTTTTGGTTTCAAGTTTTATTGGTTATCCCCACCACAAAGCTTCGCTTAAGCTAAAGTCACGTGGTTTGTCGACGTTGTGTCGTGTCGACCTTTTGGTTTGTCGCCGCTGTGTCGTGTCGACCTTTTGGTGTGTCGCCGTTACGGTAGCCACCCATTCGAATCAGATTCAGATCAGAATAATTTTGTAGCACAAGTTTTTCGAGAGAAATTTCATAATTATTATTCGGATTCTTACGTTGATAAGCTGAGATAGAATTATTAGTCAATTTAAATTTCTGGAAATAATTCCTAGATAATAATATTGATAAGATGGTCGTCTATCAGTAATTAAAGTCATTGAAGATGAAATTCAACAGGCTATGATATTGATTCCTGATAGTTTAGGGAGGTTGTAATTTTTATTGACACATTCAAGTAGCCTTAATACTTGTTTGAATGGAGTTATTCTACGTGTGAAATTGATTTTCATTATTCAGTAGTTATTTCTCAGCAATGATACTTCTAAAATAATCATTTGTGGTCAGTAGAAGCCCGTTGTTTGGACGTAAATATCAACATTGACCATCATCATGAGTGTTGCTCAAATGCAAAGTGGCTTGAGCAAACTGAAAAAGAAACATATTAGGGTGAAACATCAGAAAGTAAAATTATTTCGTGCCAATGAACCCATCCTTTCTGTATTCATGTGGGGTGTCAATCATACGGTAAGTATCTTATAATCTGTTACTTTATATATTGTCAGTTAGCCCATCATGAGAATTGGTTCGTATACCGCACCTAGGACCTAGGACTACTCTTGGATCTGTGCTAAATTGATAGCAATTTCCAATATACCAGCATATTTCCATTTTGAATGCTTGTTATCGTACTATTAAAATAGAATTTGAATAATTTTCACTCATTATTTTTTCAATTTGAAGCAATTGGACTGTGATCTTATCAAATTTGCCATCTCGAAAGCTAGCTGTGAGGTACCGGTACCTACATTTGGAGAAAGTCTTTATTAAATTTCTAAGCACGTTCCTGGAATGATATGGAAATCCTGACTTTTTCAGGAAAATTATTTTAATGCAACTTGAGAATTCAATTAGACTAGCCTAGCCTACCAGAGACAACATAATTTTGAAAAATTGACTGTAGGTACTTTCCCTGTGTAAAAACTCTAAAAATAAGAGAAATATTAGGTACGGAATAACGGTTGGCCTACCCAGTAAGCTTGAAGTGACGTCAAGTTTTCATTTCTATTATTGGTCTGTCAATTAGTCTAATCGAGAGACTATAGTATTATTGGGTGTTCTACAATATTCAGTAATAATATATTGAATATTCTACAGTATTCCCTAGCTAATGTATTCGTAGGGTACAATATGAAAGCATATAGGGTAGCTCCCAAAACTTGCTACCCTAAGTTACCAACAAATTTGAAATAAATCAAGGATTTTTGAAACTAAAAAAAGGTTATTAACTAAATAATATCTTATTAAGAAGATGGTAATTTAAAAATTCAATAATTTATCTTGAGAGACTGACAATACAAATTATTCACAGGCCCAAGAGCCCATGTGGGCATCACCCTAAAAAAAAAAGTTAAGTTATTTGATAATAAGTAGGCCTACAGTAAATTTTAATAAGTTTATGACTAATAATATTAATATTGAATGCACAATAATTATTATTGTTCGTAAAATGATAAATAAAACTATTAACTTCTCTCTGAGGTTGTCTGATACTATGCCAGATTTTCGTGCAATATATGGTAATCAGAGTTCATCGATGGGCTAGCCGCTAGATCAAATTGTTCTATCGATATACTCGTGACTAGTTTTTTATGTTCCATCTTAATCTATACAAGTTCATCTTGAGTGTCAGCTGATATAATTCCATTATGCAATGTTTTTTAATGAAAAAGGATTATGGATAAAATTCTTGGATTCAGTTATGAAAACTCCCATTAACAGGAAAGCACTGTAAAATTATACCAGTCCATTTCTTCTGGACCTCAATCTTGGCTTGTGTTTTTATCTTAGAGCTTTTTTCAATTAGCCTACAAGGTGGGGCACAATGACCTTTCAACTTCTCTGAACAATTCATGTGTGATTTAGGATGTATTAGAAGGTACGAGAGATGTTGTTGTTCGTGTAAAACTGCTATTTTCAGTAGTTGAAATTTCGTGGTCGAACGAGTGTCAAGATTTTTTCATGGAAAATTTCTATAGCATAGTGTGCTTTTGATGCAAAGGGCTTCACATAAGATCTAGTTTGCCTGTTGATTTAGCATCAGATTTCTGTCTTGATGAATCAAATCAAACCGCCCATGAAAATTCCTCTGCGTCGCCAACACACTATCCTTCCTCACTTTTACAAAAATTTTCTATGAAAGAAACTCAATGTTCGATGACAGTGATCATCCGAAACTGAGCAATTTTTGATCTCGATTTCTTAGACTTTGTTAAGATTTACACAATCACTGCCATTCAACTTTTTTCAGAATTCGGGATGATATAGTTAGTACAGTGCAATTTACATTAACCGAAAGACATTCCTCCGAAAGGTACAGGGGGGTTGAAAGGTACAAAATTTCAGTTTTTTCAAAATATCTCGAAAAGTATAGGGTTGAGGGCAAAATGAGTTCTATACAAAAATATTCTAAATTAAATTTTGAATAGAAATGGTCCTTTACGAAATTTCGCCAAGTTGTAAGAAGTATATCAAACTACAAGGCCCCCCCCGAATAATTTGTATCCCCCCCAAATAAATTAATGGGTTCATCCATGTTTACTATAATAATTATTAGAAACCATGAGGACAGGTAAAAAAAAATTCCTCTGAAAGGAATGCCCTTAGAGAAATTGGTGGACTACTACCAGCCAATGCCACAGGGCAACCCCACAGGGGACGGGGGTCGAAGTGGAATATTACCCCCAAAATACCTGATATCCCCCCAGAGGTTCACAAATCTATTGAACTATAGTACCTTTTATAAGGTATATTGTTCAGTATGTGCTATAAAACAAGGTGGCGTCAACAACGAACCCACCCCACTCCCTCTCAAAAATTGGGAATCCTCCCCTAAAAAGAATCAATGCATTCACCCCTGGTCACTATAGTAACTATTACCATGTATGGAATACATTATTATAATAAAACTATTTTGACAATAATGTCATATTTTATTGATAAATCTGGAAAATCCAAAAAATGTCTACGCTTATCCCCCCTGTAACTCGGGAACCGTTCAAATTGGCGAAATTTCGTAAAGGACCATTTCTATTCAAAATTTAATTTAGAATATTTTTGTATAGAACTCATTTTGCCCTCAACCCTATACTTTTCGAGATATTTTGAAAAAACTGAAATTTTGTACCTTTCAACCCCCCTCCCCTCTAAACCTGCTGCTCAAAATGGTGTAACTTTCTACCACACAATATAGGGGTTATATAGAACAGTTTGGCGTTAGAGGGAAACTTTCACTTTGGATGTCCCACTTTTGTCATTTTTTTGTCTAATTGCACTGTACTAAGTGTGAATGTATAGCTTCTCCTTCATCAATCATTCTGAAGACACCAATTTCTGGAATCACCTATACTTGTTGAAATTGTAATTTTTGATAATCTCAGTGTTATTTTCTAACTTGAAATTTGAAATTAAGTTCATCCAATTGGCAAATGAATAGAAGAATATATATTTTTGGTTGCTCATAGGGGTATGAAAGTCTGTGAAGTGGATTGGAGTATTATATATATGAACGGCCACTCCCGTCTTTCGGAGGAGATGTTGAGTCGTTGGTCCTGAACCCAGAAATAGTCTGTCATTACTCCCTTTTTACCGACGCACAAGGCTAAAAGTCATGTGAATATCAAATTCAGCGAAAAACATACAAAATATAGAAAACTTTTCCATAGATTTCTATAATATTGGTCATTGGGACTTGAAACTCATGTTCCCTTCTTCACGGCCGTAGACAGGAATTACGGGCCCCGGGCAAAATCGCCTAACCGGACCCCTCATAGCAGATTTATATAAAATGTTCCCATGTTTTCCATTTTATAGGTCCTAAAAAGGGTTCAAATTGAAACAAGGAGATAACGGAAATTGAAACAAGGAGATCACGGAAAATTTCCAAAAATCACACTTGACTTGGAGGGTTTTTAGAAAGTCTGGGCAATGTTTTGTAGCTGTTTTTTAAACTTATTTTAAAACAATTTTAAAGAATTAATAAAAATGACAAACCTTTTTTGGACTAGGCATGGTCTTCACCATTTCAACAACACTGTATAATCTACATAGGCCTAAATTTTCCTCAAGTTTTAAAATATCCGGTTCAAGAATAAAATTGCATTATGTTGGTATTACAACTCCATTACTCCAATTACAATAACATGTAATATTATATTCTAATCAAATACAAAGTTATCAAACATTTTAAAATTAGCGACTGACAAAAATAACATTAAAAATAAAAATCAAACATGAAAAATTATTGTTGTTCTAATTTTTTTTTTCTTGAGAAAAGAGGTATGGGAGTGTTGCTCCACGCGTTCCCCCTGAAATCAAGCCCTCTGGTTATTATAGTCTGTCCAAGCAGAGAAGACCCTCTGGCAATATAGGAAAATGACTCTAACTCGGTAAATATTGGTTCAAAAATTATCAATGTGATCTCAAATTGTAGGAAACAATCTTTTGATCTACTATTAAGACCACGTTTATAATTCTTCAACAAATATTGACCAAGCTGAAGTCATTTTCCCATCTTGCCAGAGGGTCTCCTCTGCTTGGACAGACTATATTACTACAACAACTACAAACTGGGAAAAGAGAGCTATTAACTTTCTGGGGCCTGACCTCATGGGCCCTTGGCGACTGCCAGGTTACGACTCAGGACGGAATGACTGGGCCTGAATAAATAGGTATATATATATATATATATATAGTTCTGCTGTGAACTGAAGAAGGTGGCACAGCCACCGAAATATTTTCACCTTAAAATGTAAGTTTATTTGTGTTTTTCTTCCTATCCATCACTTAAATCTGTCTATTTGTGAAATAATTATCTAAAAGTGACTTTCTATGATGTGCTATATATATATATATACATATATATATATTTAATATTTAATGGAGTTTTGAAATTCATTTCACTTTTTAGAAATGTATGGTATGTTTAAAACCATAAGTGAGTTGAGTAATTCAAGAAATCAAGTCTAATTCAATTCTAGTTGGAAAAAAGATAATTTTCATGGGCTAATTATTATGAACTTGCATGATTGATTGAAAAAAATTTTTTACATGATTTTTCTGGGCCCCTGCCAACAATTTATGGTCCCGGGCCCCGGGCAAATGACCCAAAAAAACCCGTCTGTCTACGGCCCTGCCCTTCTTTACTAAAAATTTTTTATGATAGCATCTGAAACCTACTAAAGTTGATGGCTTTCTTTGGTGGAATCCGCTGCAAAGTATATTCATGATATCCATCTTGCATATTTATATCCATATTCATTACAATCCTAAAAGTTGGTCACAATCAATTTGAATGTCAGTTTTAATTTCATTCCTTTCCTTGAATAGAATGAATTTTCCGTTTTAAAACAGTTCAAATTTTTTTTATGGAATTGAGCGTAGTGGATTCGAAGGCGGAGCAAAGCTCTGGTTCAGGAAATTCACTCTCTGTAATGCTACTCCTCCGGAACCGCTCGACCCTTTCAAACTTTCCATGGTGATAGTAGACATGGACAACCAGGTTATAGGCTATGATGCATTTTGAAAAATCGTGTCTTTAGGAATAATCACCCTTGATGCTTTCATGAAAAAAAGCATTGTAATGACGGATTTGTCATGTAATATTCGAAAATGCGAGTGCGATGGTGACGAGGGACATTGAGGTCGATGTCCAGAGGGTTTAAAATTGAGATAAGTCATGTCCTTAAGGAATAAATCTTTGGAAACCATTAAATAGGTTCACGTCTCCGGCTCCTCATTGAGTGATGATCCATACCAAACACTAGGTGGCAAAAGCGGAAGAAAGAAAATCCATTTTGAGCCACTTTTACCATTCGTTGTTCAGCTAGGGTTAAAATCCCGGGACCATCTTTTTGAGTCACTGCTTCAATCACTTTTTGACAAAAAGAAAGCTCGCTCCGCTCAATTTGCGGCTGCCTCCGCATGCGCTTCCCTAGTTTTAACTGCTTGACTGTGTACTAACTAAATGTTCAACCACTCGATGCTTTGACTCATATCACTAGATGCTTTTTAAAATCGGCTGCCCGTTTTAAGATCAATATTGATTTTAAATAACGGTTGTTCAAAATTATAGTGAATTGGGTAGGCCTATAGTTGTTTCTTGATAATGCTCAATATTTTTGATCCAGATTAGTTGCAAATTGATAAAAAATCTTTGGTTGTGTGTTTTGATAGCAAAAAATATGATTTTCTTCATGATTTTTACTCTGATCAGATGCTGGTCTTGTTTCTAACATAACTATTCTTCTGAAAACATGTTTTTAGGTGAATTCTTCTATTGAGAAGTGGCCATCAGCCAACGATTCAGTTGAGTTTTATTTTGTTATTTGCAGATTGGCAAAAATCCAAAATATGAATAAAATTGTGAAGCTACCACTTTTGTCCCTCTCGATTAATGTATTTAATGTATAGTATAACTCTCATATAATTTAAACTCCATTATTTAAAATATATAAAAGACTGGTTCTTGTCTTGAAAATAATGTAGTTATGAAAAAGGAAAGTAACTTATCAAATTCACGAATATTTTATACACACAACAATCGCAGTGCAATGACCGATTTAAGGGGAAAAAACTCTTTTAATATTTCTTTTCTGACAATAATAAATACCGCACAAACTCTACTATCTACCATATTGATGAATTTTCCTCCATCATTATCAACTTACCATTTCATTCTTTGATTTCATGGAATGCAGTAAGCCTAGGCTACTTTTCTTTCTTTCTAGTAAAATGATCACCAATATCTCCTCATATTTTATTCATCTCACTTAATGAATTACTAGAGTTAAAAAACATATTAGATTTATAATGATATTAAAATATAAAAAATAGTCTAGTGATACATTTGAATTTTATTTTGGGATTTATTATTATTAATATTCTTCCAGAAACTATTGTCAAAATGTTGTCAAGGACTACTTACTGTATTATCAATAGAATATATTTTTATTCTATTCTTCCAATAGCTAGTATAAATTTTATATGTCATTCACTATCACTTGTAATAGGTATTTGAAAAAAATGTTGCTTCATTAGTCATCAACTATTTTCTAAATATTATATTGTTATTCCTCTCGATTATTAAGTCTACTGTTATAATTTGGAATAATCTATCAAATTATTGCTATGATATTGGCCTCAAATTATCACATTGACTTCTAAATTTGCAATTCTGAATAAGTACGATGATAGCCAATGTGTATAGAATAGTAGAGGTGAGCGTGAGCCAGAGTAAAAAACAGCTGGCTGGAAAAGCTATGTTTCTGACGTCAAGGAGTTCCTCTAGTCAAAATTTTAGCATTGATTTCCCTATCCTTGACGAAAAATCGTACGCTTTTTCCAATTTACGAAATACAGAATCGTTTAATAGATGAATTTCTTATATGAGCATTTATAGAATTTCAAGACCTAGATTTTGAGTGATTTGAATCTATATTTCACTTAAATTTAACATGAGCAAAAGCCCGTTAACGTGTCTTGGGAATGTTCTGCAGCTAGGCTAGTGCAATCATGAGTAGTAATGCTATTATAAGATACATTTGCGTTCTTCCACAGTGTGATGTCGTATGGCATCACACTCTGGGCTGGAGCTGCTGAGGTGAGGGCCATCCTGCTGCTGCAAAAAAAGGCCATGAGAATTCTTTGTGGTGCTGGGTACCTGGCCCCTTGTCGACCACTCCTTGTTGAGCAGCGAATTCTAATTGTGTTTGGCCTCTTTATTTACAAGATGGTTATTAAGGCGGTTGGAGAGTTGGGTGTCCTGCCTACCAGGGTGGATATACATGAGCATAATACCCGTAATAGGGGGAGGCTTGACCTCCCATACTGCAGGCTCGGCAGAACACAGGTTGGCTCGGATTACATGCTTGGAAAGATGTTGAATAAGCGGCCTGTTGCAGCAAGGACTCTGCCAATATCAAGCCTGAGGAGAGGATTGAGGATGTTCCTTCAGGAGAATCCTTTCTATTCTTTGAATGAATTTTTTGAATTTAGAAGTGTCTCTATTGAGCGCTATTTCAATTTTTGAGTGCATGTCTCGGATTTGTAAGTGCATGCTTTGTTTGTATGACTTATGTGTCTTTTTATATTTTTCTGACTTGTCTATTTGTGAGTCACCCACTGGGTGACCACATTATGGACAGAAACAATAATAATAATAATAATTTATATTATCATTGCATTCGATAGCATTGTTATCCATAATTGCATAGCCCAGCTGCAGAGCATTCCCAAGACACGTTAACGGACTTTTTATCATGTTAAATTAGAGTAAAATATAGATTTAAATAACTCAAAATGTAGGTCTTGAAATTCTCTAAAAGCCCATGTAGTAAATTTATCTATAAAACAATTCTCTATCTCGTAAATTGGAAAAAGCGTACGATTTTCCGTCAAGGGAAAATAGGGAAATCTATACAAAAAAAATTTTGACTATAGGAACTCCTTGACGTCAGTATAATAGCTTTCCCAGCCTGCTGCTCCCCTGTGCCCCACCTATACTATTCTATTCACCTTGGATGATAGCTTCCCAATTCGAAATAGTGAAAATACTTTTTTGCAACAACATAATATAAACTCTCTCAGAGTAAGGTATAGTTGAATAGTGTTTCATATTCCATTTTTTTAATCAATCTACAATGAATAATTTAGTTTGTTCGTATTGATTGAGGTTTGATTTATTTTCAGATAAACGAGCTTAGTCATGTGACAATACCAGTCATGTTGCTGCCTGATGACTTCAAATCATATTCGAAATTAAAAGTAGATAACCATCTATTCAATAAGTAAGTACATAAATACTATTATATAGTTATTATTCATTTCATTTTTATAATGAGTGGTTTAGTTATTTACAATATTTACACCTACTTACTTTCAGGGATGTTAATATCAAACTTGAGTTTTGGACGCGCCAACAAATCGCCTCCAGATAAAAAATCATGATGTTTCTTCACTAGAAATACAAGGGGTCTCTCAAGAGCAAGTTTTACTATTTTCTCACGAACATGTATATGGCAGAGAAAGGCTGAAATTTTCAGGGAACTTTAATCTAGGTTTAGTGCAACAACACTCACACTTCCCTATGAATGGAAAATTTATAGTTTAATCAGTTTTTTAACGGAAAAGAATGAAGGTGCGGCTGAAATTCACCGCAAGTTGTGTATGCCTAACTTAAACACTTGGAAAGATACTAATGAACTTTTTCAAGCGTGAGGCCCTGACCAACAATAGTCAACAATGACGATCTTTGCCTTCTTTGAGCCTGGACGTCTTTGTCAATGGTTAATGCACGTGACGTGTATGGACGGCTGCATTGTTTTTTGTTGTGTAATGTTGCCATTGGTTTGGTTACGGAAGCTAGCTTATGGTTAAGAGGATCACCGATACAACGTGCTAATCATTCGTTACCTCTATCCTGGTTGATGATTGATTATTCACCTCTGCTGTATAGTGGAGTGATATGAAACTGGAAACCAGCTGGTAGGTCTAAGTCTTTCATGGGTTGTTGAGTCATTGACCAAAAAAATGGTACCATTGGATTTGACATAATGGCGTCACTATACACACTACACAACTGCTGGTGAATTTTATTCTTCCCATTAAAACTGATCACACTACGAAGTTTTCATTTGGCGGGAGGAGTGAGTGTTACATCCATATTGAATTGCTCGTAACTGGTGATAAATCATGATAGCCGCTTCAAAATTTTACTGCACTGCCGCTAAACCTGAATTGAAGTTTCCTCAAAATTTCAGCCTTTTCCTGCCGTGTACAGTGTTGTGAGAAAATAGTGAAACTTACTTTTGAGATACCCCTCGTATATTTCAGTTGAGAATTTTTGCTTCAATTAAGTGAATTTTATTGAAGAAAAACACTCATAAGTTAGTCCTTTCAACTGTTGAATATTTCTTAATTATTGACTTCCAATTTCAAATTCAGAAATAATAAGAGTGTTTTACGAATATCCCAAGAAGATTTGGGAAAACTACCCATTCGTCTAAACGTTGCTTTTTATCTAAATAGCTTTTGTAAAATATTCATGGCGAAGTTAGTAATAAATTGGATCTGTGTTCGAAATAAGATGCTCTTGAAAACTGTTGAAACTGTTTTCGCATTAAGTGATATGCGCGAAGCTTATCTTACAGTCATAATGTTTTAATCATCATGCTTTTATGCCTTGAAGCTATTAACTTGAAATTGTCCTTTGAAAACATATGCAAGCACTAATTTCCTTACCCAAACTTATTGACGTTCATAATTAGAAAAAAATGCATTTGTAGATTAGACAAATTTATTTTTTAATGCGTATTTTTGTCATTTTCCAGTGATATTCTATTTCTTTTGTTTTCAGAGAAAATATGCCAAGCCATTTTAAAATTAAAGAATACTGTCCATTAGTTTTTCGTAATCTAAGAGAAAGGTTTAGAATTGATGATCAGGACTACAAAGAATCCATGACAAGGTGAGTAATACAAATTTAGTGGTCCAATACAGAACCTGTATCTATTAGTGTGATTTTATTGTTTACAATTCAGTCACTTTTCCATGTTTTCTCAGCATTATCAAAATTTTCTCTCGTTTTGTACTGTTAATCTTGAAACGCTTATTGTAATCTCTGTTCTCATTATTTAGAAATCTTCTAAACTATGAACTCTCAACTTCTACACTTTTTAAGAAAGAAAATTCGTTTAATAAAATATAGTAAAAATCCTGATGATCATTAGTACATTTGTTCCAAAAGTTTCACTCAGATAATTATTTAATATGATACTTGAATGTTATTTCATTTTTTCTAATTTTAAGATGTATTTAACTGATGTCCTTGCTTCAAAATCTCCATTACTTTGCTTTCATTATAACCCACTTCAGAACAGGAATGATATTAGTAGTGTGCAGTAAATAAAAACTCTGTCTCATTTGAAATTTATGAAAGAATATTCTACTTTATTCAGATTGAAATTTACACATCAGTTTAAAATAATTATGTTCTTAGTCGATCAGTTATGATAATTTTGATGGGAATGATAAGTGCGTAAGAAACCTTAACACAATTCAAGATTATCACATTAATCAAGTTGAATTATTTCTCCAGTACAAAACTGCGAACAAACTGCTTGAAGGTACGAATTTCCGACCCCGATTCTATTATAATTTTATTTTTATTCAGTCAATGTCGATTTTCAATAGAATATTCAGGCGATAGGTGTTTTTTTATGCTTGTCAGAAAACTAAGAAAGGAAAAAGTTGAATTAAAATTTTATTATCCAAAGATCCATGAATGTTGTCATACCTGTAGATGTTGGAAAAATCGTTATACAAAATTGTATGTATTTAGCTCTATACAAGTTCATTCGAATCCGGATGAGTTTCGTTTCAGTCTTGGTTCTTGATCAAGTCCTGTAAACAAATTTGTCATAATTATAACAATAAATTTATTATGAAATCCAATCACCATTGCGGTCAGATTACTATATTTCTTCCAAATGAAAAAATGTCAAAATTGAAAGATTTCTACATAATCTTTAAATATTTCCCAATCCTGCTCATGCTTGAAGATTTAAATAAATAATTAATCTATTGATATCTATATAGATTTATCTCCTCTATCAGATAGTCGGCTATTTTCCAAGACTTCCTATCTAGATTAGCTGATGTTTTTGAAATAGTGATAAGCTCAGCTTACCTATTAGCTAGTTATAGATTTTTGTTAGCTTGGATGTGGGAGGAATGGGTTTGTGGATATTGAATCGAATGTTTTATTTAGTAGAAAACATTGGCATGCAATTGTCTATTTTAATGTTATTGTTAGGTCAGTAAAAGTAGTGCATTTGTTTAATCATTAAAGCTAGTTATTGAAACCATGCAATGATTTAAGATTGATAGTGCAATATCAGTCCCTTCCAGTCTATAAGAATTCATTTTTGAACAGACAGTCATAAGGATTCTGATTACAGTTATTTAGAAATTCATAATTCCATAAATTAATCAATTCCTATTCATTCATCCGTAGTGGATTGAAAAATTTCCTACCATCCAAATTTATTTTCATGAACCATTGATATTTGATTAGATTTCCCTAGATCGTAGAGTTAATTTTTTATAAATCATGAAAGTTGTCAGAATAAATTGCCTTTTCTCAAAATCAATTATTAGAAAAAATTACTATTTTTAGTAATTTTAAAAATAATTTTCAAAATACTTGTAAACCATTAGTTAAATCTTCGTTAAAACTGTAGATTTTTTATTTGACACAAAATTATATCCCTGCACACTTGGCTGTTCTCGTGAAAATTGCCTAGCTAGTGTGCAGATCTGTTTGTTCTAATATTCAAACTTGGCCGATTTTGCTTGTATTCAAATTCCGAGCGAGAAACTTGAACTATCCACGCTTCCGAGGCGCAAAATTCCTTGATAATCATTGAGAATTTATCGTTTTCACCCAACAATTTTTAATTCCTGATTGTTTAAAAAATGTTGATTGAATTCACCTAGAAGTTGATTGTTAGTCTCCCTATTAGTCTATCTTTGCCTTCCTCGAATTGAGAGCTTGTTGAAGTCTACTGTTAATGATAGCTTTCGAAGCCATCTAGCTTAAAATTAATATATCTTGAACAATATATAAATTGATTGTAGGTAAGTATAAACTACTGTTTTATTTTTATTCTTCTAATAATGTAATTTTAATAGTTTCAACCATATTATCAGTGATGTTTATACACTGATGATTCTTTAGATTTACCGAAAATGAAAGCTACGTTGTGAGTTCAAATAATAGAACACAGCATAATCAAGTGGTCCAACGATCGCCTACAATGCCCTTGAAAAAAGAAAGTAAGAATTACAGAACAATCCCAAAGCGGAGGTCAGTATGATATAGACGAGTGTCCCCCACAATATCCACATTTTAATGCTGACTTTTAACGAGTTTTAATTTATTTTCTCAAATTCACGATTACTTTTGTTAGTCAATACTTTTTTGTTATTTCTTACTAATACTGCTAATATTACTAACTGAAAATTGTGATAATTGACATCACATAAATCACACCTGATAGACAATTAGCATGTGCCGTGAAAACCCCGTTCTACACTTGAAAAGCTTGTTATTTTGCATTCAAAGCTTGCTGAATTTTGAAAATCGACCACTAAAAGTCTACCATTCAAATCGACTATTTACTACAGTCTTGTTCAACTGATTGACATCAGAATTCTATATAAATTGATAGTGAACACGATCAACAATCATTATTTTTACCTTGCACTGACATAATATGAAGGTTCTTCTTGACTTCTTTTCATTGTCCACTTATCCTCGAGATACTGTATTCAGTTTATTCGGTGACATGCTAGTGATGAACGATTTACTTGCTCGTTAGCCAAGTCAGCTTACTGTGCTTCTACTATTAATAAAATTTAGCTCAGAATGCAACGAATTTTTTTGAGAATATCTTCAGTTGGAAGTATAAATCCTTTGCGTGTTTCCTTTTGAACAAATTTGGGTTTTATTGGTTCTTATTGTATTTCTATAAGATTCCAAATTATTAAAGACCTTTCTGGAATTAATTATTAAAGCATTTGTTCTCACAATTGTTGATAATTTCTGATGATAAATTCAATTGTCTCCCAAGACGAAATTCGGCCACTCAAGGAATATAGTCTAAACCATAAAACGAGACCATAAATGGTTCTTATGGTATTTATGGTACCAGACCGTGAAACAAGTACTGGCTGCTCGTGCCCACAAAACAGGTTCAGTGTCCGTATCTTTTACTGTACAGCTCTCCACCTGTTTCGTGGGCACGTGGGCCAGTGTCTTCTATCATTTGATTCAAGCTCTATAATTTATTTACTTATTTTTTTCATCTTATTAACTTTTTCCGACTAATAATTACGAAAAATTTAACTACAAATTCATTCAGGCGTAAACTTGAATAGCTGAACAAGATTTTAGTTGATGTCGAAGCTACTCATTCGAAAGATACAGTACAATCATTCTCGAAAAATTTGCTTTAGTGGGGGACATCCAATGGAAAAATAGCTTTTAAACCGTAGACTCAATAATGACATAAAACACTTGGTACCGTACTTATTATGGCTTTTCATTATTCGTTCAGCTTCGAATCACCAGCAATTATCCCTTTTACGATGTAGATCTCGATTATGTACGTTGGTGCTTTCCATTTATTTTTCAATTATAATTCTGTAAACAACGATATCTATAAATGTATGAAATCAACTAAATAAAAATCAGTTTCAAAAGGACAATACGAACAATTAAATTTTAATAAAATATCTATTTCATTCCAGTTTACCCATATTTCGTTTCTATTTAAGTATTTTTCATACTCTTTGGTGTTTTTAATAAGTTTGGGATTGATTAGATAGTATGCTTCCCATTTTTAAAGGAATGCAAAAAGATTCTTATTTTTATAAATTATTTCGAATTTTATACATAGATTTATACATTCGGCTCGGTCAGTGTTGGTTCGGGGACTGTGAGTTCTGTTGAAGAATTTATAGATTTTGGGCCTGTATTGGTCGAGCTGGAGTCGTTTCCCCGTCTTTGCTTGGATGAACTGTATAGTGGAGTGGATATGAAACTGGCAACCAGCTGGTAGGTCTAGGCCCTTCATGGGCTGTTGAGCCATTGTCAAACAAACAATTTTCGTTAGCATGTGAGTACTATAATTGAAATAATAGAGGAAATATATTTCAATTAATGATAAGTTGAATAAATTATTTTTTTCATTGACCTCTCAAAAAAACGTGTATAAGATAACGTTGATTAAAAAAAATTATATTTGTTCTTTATCAGATATCAAATCGATGAGAGGGTGTAAATGGTACAGTGTACAATGGTACACTTCAATAAACTCGAAGAACTTTTGTAAAAATTTACCTAATTTGTTATTAATGACAAATTTTCTCTCTCAATATGGCTAAAATATTAATAAACTAATTGAACTGTAAGAAATGATTACCTTTATTTGCTGATTATAATTATTACATACAGTTCCATACACCAAGAAGAATAGTAAGCGTCAAGAAAATCTATGTTAAAACCTTTTTGCAATATTAGATTTTTAGATTGAGCTGTTATTTTATTTGACTTTTTGATATGTAATTATGTTTTCGCTTCTCACATAGAGAAAAAGTTTTAGATTCCATGATGAATACAATTTCTAGTTAGCTTTAGGAATTTCGATACGATTATAATTGAGTATTTCAATTCTGTATTCGTACTGATTAGCCATAGAAATAGACAGTAGCAATCACGCTCTTAGTATTATAAATTCTCACTTAATAAGGTATAGAAAGCATTATTATCAAATTATAGATACGGTAGATTTAGAATTAATAGATATTCACTCCATAATATGCTTAATTTTCACTCGATTACTCCCATTAAAATATACTTTTTTCAAAGATTCATTCGATTTACATTATCATTATCATATTGACACATTGTGAATTATTGAAAAGCATTATCACCTTGTTAAGAAGAAATTTTTAGTCAAATGAAACTTTCACCTGCTTATTAACTAGTTATTCACCTAACTAGTTATTATTATCCTCCAGTTTCTCATTGATAATTCCAATAATTTAAAACAGACTATCCCTGAAAGATATACTTTTTCTAGTGTCAAGCTTAGCAATAGTCTATCAAACTGAAGTAATTAAAATGACGCACACAATCTTTGCACTAATGTTCTAGATTTACATCTTGTGGTATTATTTAAAAGTACAACTCATTCGTTTCTTGTTGAAATTTTATATCGTCTATCGGTCTATTCTAAAAAGTTTCGCTGAAGACTATATAGTAGACTCATTTGAACTTTCATCATAATCAATCGTTTGTTTCGTTCTGTATAGAAGCCTATATTTTCAAATTATAAGCCTACAATTTTTTATCTATTACAAAAGGATAATGAACTAAACTATCTAATTTAACTATTAGACTTTTATGAACTATTTAATTCGATAATTCTTGTTGTATTAAATATATAGCTGCTTGAGTTTTTATGCTAACAATTGCTTTCAAATTGTCCATATTAGCTGTCAATATTTTTTATTAATTTATGATTAATTACACTGAAACAGAACCTCTATCTGATCTCGGAATGAACGACCGTTTTTAAGAGTACAAAATCTTCTGCCGCAAAGGCATTTTTCACAGTAATGATCCAAAAACAAACTTTATGTTACAACGGAACGATCACAAGCCGAACCCAATCACTCAGGAACGTCAAGGGACTTTCTTATTGGATTCAACACCTGTAGCGACACTTTATTTCCCCATGTTAATCGGTTTAACCGACTTTTGTCGTTATCTGACCCTGGTCTGTTCCCGCAGGAGTCGATTAAGAGAGGTTCTACTGTGTATAAAGATTAAAAGACACACCAAAACTTATCCTGAACTTCTTACCTTCAACCAAAGATATAATTATCCACTTGCTCTAGGAGAAATTATAATATTATATTATAATTTTTTATATCGAGGAAAAATCAGACACTAGCCCAGAACTTCCGTTTTAAAATTCAATCGAAAAATGAATTCATTACAGACTACTTACACATATGCACAGAATTGAATGTGCTTGTATAAAATTAATAATGTCAAATACTAAAACTATGAGGACTTATATGAGAAACTTGATATTATCTTCAATTCTTTCCTCAGTAGGAGAAACTTCTCCAATAAATGGTTTTCAGGAGGTATTTCAAGGCTTTGTTTATGTCCTCTCTACTAATAAGCAATTAGCTTATTAACAAAATTAGTAGATTCCGATAAACTTCCCTTTCTTCTTCTTGATATCTCCCTGTGATTATATTCTCCATGCACTGTTTATAATATTGTTATAATATATGAACTATCTCAATTGATTTCTCCCAATTAAAAATATTTTAATCTTTTGTTATTTTACATCTCAATTCGATTTATGTAACATGTTGTATCATTTTTTGTTGCAATAGGCTGCAGCCTGGCAACATTTGTCAAAATTTTCAAATAAGTAAATAAATAATAGAACTATGCCAAATTACTTTTGCACTATCATATAAATTCCTCCATGAATGATAACAAACCATAATAATTCAAGTGTTTGATAACAGATAACTTTGTATTTTTTAGAATTTTGTGTAATCTAATCCCATTACTCACTCCCCTATGATCAAAGTCCCCAGAATTCAGCAAGCAGTCAGAGTTTACTATTAGGGCAGCAACGGTTGGGGATTCATATCAGGGTACCTGGTTACTTGTGTCGTTGACAATTTTCTCTGCATCAATATAAAAAAGTTGACAACGAATGTCTATTATTCTCTAGTTAGTCTGTACCGTATATATTGCAGTACTCTGCAATAGAAATTTCACTAAAATACCATTTAATAAGCGATAATTCTACCATTGAACATCCACGATTCAACTTCCAAACTCATCTAAAAATGGATTCTGTTTCAATGAATTATTATCTTTTCTTACGTGGGTATTTTCTAACGTAAAATTCAAGCGGTTGGGTGATTCATATATTCCTTATCTTCTTTAATTTCAGTAGTCGGAGTACTTTATCTCTCAAATTGTGGTTTTAAATTCAGAAGACACGTTTGAATATTTTCTGACATAGCTTTTGTTGATTTCAAAATGAATAATTGGAATTACCTATCCCAATCGCTTTTTGAACTGTATTGCTTGATAATTTACCTCAACTTGAGAGTTTTGCATGGTGTACAGAATCTAATTAATTCCGTCTCACAATCTACCAACAAATAACTGGTTCAAATATTTTTTGTTATTAATATATCACCAAAGAACTGTTGATAGTTAATCATCCAAAATCACTGGATGTATGAAAAGTTATTCTAAGTACATCAAAATGTACATTTTAAAATGTTATGAATAAAATAAAATTTGTTTCCGTGTGGACGGCCGATACTGTCTTATGATGATTGAAGGCTAGAACCCTGCTTCTTATATAAAATTCTTGTCAGAGAGGGTTGACAATCATGTTTCGCTTGGAGATTAATTCAATTGATCGTTTTTGAAACGCTTACTTTCTGGGATAAAATAATTCATTATTGCTGATTAAAAAAGGTTAGCCAGTTTCGTCTGCTCCTTGTGCACTCCAACAGCTGTCAAAAAGAGGTTTCATTTAGCTATGCCTAGATAATAGTTTTTAAAATCAAAAGAGACAATAGATGCTTGAAATCAGCTGTTGGTAGATTTCATCACGTACTAGAGAGAGACGGAGCCGCCCAACTTTTTGACTTCAGCTATACTAACTAATCACTCGAAAACAACTCACAAGTCACTTGATAAATCACGTACCAACCAGATCATTTTCTAAAAGTATAATCGAGAAACGTTTTAAATTCGTGCCAAAAACTTTCAACAAAATCAAGTATTTTTGCTTGTTTAGGACTAAACTTCATTATGGTGATTAATTTTTCTTAGTTTGACAGTCTTAACGCATTTGAAAGCAACATTTCAACTAAAACTATCACAGGAAATTATTCATGATGAGCTTCTCATCTGAATTCAAATTTTTATTAATATAGATCAAATTTTTGTCAACTATTCTAATAAAGACGGAGTACTGGTTACTATATAGCTTTTATTAGTGGTTGAAATTATCGAATTGTTGCGCATTTATTACTTGAACTGTAAAAATTGATTTCGTTATATACTTCAATAATTTATGCTGATCTAATCTTCTTTTCTTCAGGTCTCAACCAGTTCTTGTGGACTCCCCAGGGAAGTCAGGAGCGAACTTTTACCAATCATATGATCGTCTATTCATTGTTAAGACTTTAACCAGCGAAGAGGTTGAGAGAATGCACTCGTTCCTGAAACAGTATCACCCTGTAAGTTGCCTCACATATATCTATTAACCATATATATTGTCATATGCAATAGAAGGAGATATCATTCGTAAATTGAATCGAAATAATTCAACATGCGATTCATTAATGAAATTGATAATGTATCTTCAACATATTGTATCACCATTATCATCATTCAATGGAATTGTACCTTGTCTATACTGTACCACAATTTTGAATTTGTTTCTGCCTTTTGAAGGCAACCTTCATGGCCAAAAAGTAACATGTTAACTAAATTATACTTTAAAATTTTAATCACACCACTGAATACTTCTAAATAGCCTGCAACAATTATACAGCTATTCAATTCTTGTACATATCACACCAAACCTTACTCTTGTATTTCAATTATCAGTAATTATGTTCAAGTGAAAATCCAGTTTCTCATGGAGTTTAACAAAAAATTGGATTGTTGAAAGACTCCACTTTCTAATATGAAATACCTCAATGAATCTAATACTCACATCAATGTTTTTGTTTCAAATTTATTGAAAGTTTTCTCACTGATTTCTTCTGTTTCCTCACTTAAGGTTCTGATTCCTCATTTATTATTTATTCTCCAAGATAAATAATTGTCGATGTAGCCTACTTGAGTCTATTTTCTCCCTTATTACAATCTAAGCATGTTCAGTAATACTGCCTGATTATCTCAATCCCTTTGCACACATCGTTTTTTGTCGTCCGATTTTATGCGTTCTATAGAATTCTACTGGATAGATTGACACTTGCTTGACACATATCGCACACATCTTTTGTTTGTCAAGCTCCTCTCCACCATAAAGTAAGGATTGAAGCCTACTCCTTCCTTACTTTTTAATCCTTACTCTATGGTTTGAGCCATTGACATGTGTCAATCATTTGCTTTCCCCAACTTTAAATAAGAATGTTCTAGAAGGCTTTTGGTTGTACCTTTTGAATTACAAATAAATAGTTTCCAGGAATCTTATTGAGAAGAGAGAAGCTTCTAGAAGCCTCTCTTTCAAATACAGGAAATAGAACTTCCAAGAAGGTTTTAGAAGAAAAGGTCTCTTGGAACCGTTATGTATTCAGAGGACACAAGTCTCGAAACTTCCATATTGTGAATATTCTAAGAGATAGAACAATAGGTCCTTGTGTGAGTGAGAGTCCATGCGTGTGTGAGAGGGAGTGAGTGAGAGAGTAGCTGAGCACGCGGTGCATGTATATAGCTTACCAATATATAGTAATAGTGTAGTAGTAGTTATATATATGCATGTATCTATAGTAGGAACCGTAGGATAGTATAGATATAGAGTATTACTAGTATGTAGATGTATTTGTGATTTGAATATGAAGTTATGTATAAATGAGAGTATGAATGATAACTAACAGAGGGCCAAAAATATTATTATTGTAATTATATTCATATAATATAGATACACATAAAAGTTATGCATTGATTGTCAAAGTCAGTATTGAGTAAATTAACTATTTTTGTATTCAACAATTTTAATTGAGGTAATGTAATAATATTTAAATGAGTAACTAATATGTTCTTTTATGAAAATTAGTATAGGCCTATTTGTAATCAAGAAAATTATTGTTATTTTATGCTCACACAGTCAAATTCAATTTGTATTTGTTAACTTCATTCTAATTAATTCAAATAATTACAACTTAATAATGAGATTTTCAAGATAAGGAGTATAGAATGTAATTAATATATTTTTTAGAGGAGCCTTTCATTTCAATTATTTGAAAGTCAAGAGCACATGGCATTTCACCACATAGCAACACTATAGGGTTGTGAGGTAGGCGTGGTGGGGAGAGGATATAAAAGAAGGGCGGCTATGGCTGGCCAGTTTAGTGGACAGTTGTCAGTTGACAGTTCTCAGTTGACGGTTGACAGTTCTAAGTTCTCAGTTGACAGTTGAGTTGACAGCTCAGTTCTGTGGAGTGCTCTTTGAGTTCAATTTTGTGATTTTGTGTGTTTGAGTGAAGTGATGTGAACTCCAGAAAATTCAGGTATGCTTAGAGGGCCCTGGCTGGAAAGGTTCAAGTAGTTATTCATTGAATTCGTCCATGTAAATCACTTATTTTTTATCTTATTAACTAAATTATATACCTCACCAGCCTCTCAAAAATCCTATTAGCTTGCCAAGCTAAAATTAAAATTAATTATTTTTCTTCAAATAAAGTTTTATTAAAAATATTCTCTCCGATATAAACTAATTTCAGTAATTTCCATTTAAATATTATTTTCACAAAATTACTTTTTTATTATCTGTAATCCAATTATTCAATATTTATATTTATTGACTCCTCAAATAATTATAAATTCTTAGTAACTATTTAACTATTTTATTTGTAAACTCTGTCATTTCAAATTTCTGTAATTTCCAATTTGATTTATTTATTATTTTTTATATATTATTTAAAATAGTTTGTTTGAATTGTTGAAGCATTGTTTTTGAATTTAATTTTTTTTAAAATAAATTCCCATTATTTATTTAACTTGGCCTTTCACTTGAATCTACCTTATTCACACCCTGAGAGGAGTTTCATATTTTTTTTTATCAATCATAGTGATTGATTGGCGCCGGGCGAAGTTTCTAGAAAATGAAGTAGAGAGTTCAAATTTCTCTTCTATTAGAATTTAATTACTCCACCCACTATTAGTTTGAACATATGAAAATAGTTCAGGTTCTACGAGTGAATATAGAGAATGTTATCTCCACTGGTTCTAGTAAAAGATTTGATTTCTTCGTCCCATTTATAAGGACGAAGAAATCAGACGCTCAAAAATAGTTAGCCTATGTGTGTTTAAGCACTTATCATAGTTGCCATCTTCTGCTATAACAGAAATATCTGCTTTATGTTTCAGTACATAGTGGAAAGGCATGGAAAAACATTACTTCCACAATACTTAGGAATGTATCGACTGACTGTAGATGGCGTAGAACACTATATGGTGGTTATGAGGAATGTATTTAGCAATCACCTTAAAACACATAAGTAAGTATTTATTGGGTTTTCTGTGTAATATATCGAATATTTTTCGAATAAAATGTTGCCTCATTCAGCACTTGATGATGAAAACACAGCACATAGGACTAAATTTAAAAATAGGCATTTAAAAAAATGTGTGTATGGGAATCTGACGCTTTTTGTAAGGAACTAATTGTTTCTCATTCAATCATAGTTGTAATCCAATTCCCATTCTGAATAAAAAATCAATCTAAAATGTTAATAAAATTTTGAATGTCTTGAAATAATAATACTATAATGTCTAGTAGAATATCAAGTTGAATAAGTCAACATATTGTTTACTTTTCCAAATTTCATTAAGATCGCTTCAAAAAAGTTTTTGAACAGTATTCAATTTAATCTATTCAAGCAGTGCCATATTAATTTTGGAAAATATTTTCAATTAGAGTCAGCATTCACCTTTGGAAATGAAATTTTAAATCATGGCTATTCTGAATTTATATTGAATCCAATTGATTTATTTTTTATCATTTTCCATGTCGATTCTATGTTTTTTGTAGACTGAAACTGATTTGAATCTCAGAAAAAAATAATTTCGCCACACTTCACAGAAAAAAGCTGTTTTCCGGTCCCTAAGATTTGAAATTTTTCCAATCAGACCATTATTGAAATCCACTGTCTATTTCAGGAAATTCGACTTGAAAGGCTCGACTGTAGATAGAGAAGCTTCGGACAGGGAGAAAGAGAAAAACCTGCCTACTTTCAAAGACAACGATTTTGTTAAAGAAGGGACAAAAATATATATTGGAGACGATGCCAAGGATAAACTTCTTGATACGCTTACAGCTGACGTGGGGGTATGTAATACCGCATCAATACATGCATATCTTGATAAATGACAAAAATTCGCTGCTTCCTTATCTCGATATACTAGATTCACAACCATGCAACAATACTGAGTATACAATACCCATTCTATATTGAATGTTTGAATTTAATCCAAATATATTCAACAATGATATTATAATATTCTGTGAAATTAATTTTTGTCTTGCTATTCAGGGAATAAAACATGGTGTAATAGACAGATTGTAGGATATAATGTCGCCAAATCATGCTCCTAAAGCAGGTATTAGACTAAAACTTTTTTTATTTTTTATTTGGGTTGGGCTTTGTAACCCTTAGCCACCGTCCGCGACCGCTATTCGATTAGACTAAAATAGTTCTGTATCAATTTATGTGACATAATCTTTTATAATCTAATACCGGCCTAAGTTTCTGTTACAGTATTCAAAAAATGCATTTTTATCATTAAGACTATTAAGTCGTAATTTCTTAATCAAAACTATTAAGTCGTAATTTTTTAATCAAACTACTATTAATTTGCAACACAACAGGTAAATTAGAGACTACAAATTAAAATACTTTAATCAATATTTTGATTGACATTTTTTTTAAATATAGTTTTGATCAATTTAAAATTATGGAATATGGAAGCTTACTGAAATAGGCAGATTTTATCCTCTAATACACTTGGAAAGGAATTCATTGTTGTATTATAGATAAATTTACGTATCTTCTCAATTTAAATTTTGAGGTTGGCGAAAGTATGTTGGACGTTACCCAATAATCTACCAAGCTAGCCAATAATAAGTGTGACACTCAATTCCCACTTTTCTAGTCGTAGTCGTAAAATCAATCAATTTTTTTCAAAAAATACACAACAAGATTAAAACAAATAAATGGTGATAAAAAATACATAAATTTCATAAACTTCTCATATTTAAAAATAAATTGAACCGTTTATAACAGCTCAGGGTTTACATCCTCTCGTCGGAACAGACCGATCACAAAAAACAGCTAAGCCTTATTTTGTTTGTGTTGTCAGTTCCTCACCAAGCTGCACCTGATGGATTACTCGCTGCTGCTGGGCATCCACGACTGCGTGAAGGCGGAGACGGAGGGCGAGGAGATGGAGGACATGGCCGACATGGAGGAGGACGAGGACAGTGAGGGTGGTGGCGCGGGGGGCGGGGGCGAGAAGCTGCCGTGGGGATCGACGCCGCCCGACTCACCGCACCAGCTACTCCGGGAGACCAGTCTGCAGTACGAGGGCGGCATTGTGCCCGAGCTCGATATCTACGCTATACCCAGTTCAGAAAGTGAGTTGTCTTTCTATTCTGAATTAATAAAGGCCTTATATACGCAGCATTCTGTGGTCAACTAATAGCGTCAATTGGAATTCATTATTATAAATAGATAAAATTATTATAGAGGCGGATGCTGCGTCTACATTGTCTTTATATAACCCTAGAATGAATAAGTACTCTGTTCAGAAAGTAAATTAATTTAAAGTTTTGTGTTTCTATGCTGAATGGATTTATCTCCATAGTACGGTGCGATTAGACTCGAACCTCAACATCCAAAGAGAAAGGACGATTCCTACGCCAACTTGTTCTATACAACCCCTTTATTGTTTGGTAAAAAGTTACACCCTTATGAGCGTCGGGTTTTTGGAGGAGGGGGGTGAAGGGTGCAAATTTTCAGTTTTTCGTGAATTTTAGCCGAACCAAGTTTTCTAGAGAACAAAATTTGGAAGAGATTGAGACCAATCACAACTCTGTATCATCAATCGTTTCCAAGTTACAATTTTTTGAAAACTCCATGTTTTTTTACAGGAATTATTCCGTAACTTTAAAAGTTTGTAACTTTGAATTGGAAACACTTGTATTCGTATTTCAAAATCCCTCTCGGCGAAATTCATTTCTCTTTAATTTGAGTCCAAATTCATACTTCTATGTTCAGTGGTTCATGTGCTAAAAATTGAATAATTTCAAGGCAAAAATTGAATAATTCCACACTCATGTATAGCCAGTTCTGCTGGGAGCCTGAATACTGAAATTGATCAATTCTTACATTACCTATATTTCTTGTATTATATCCATGCACGTCAGAATTGACATTATATTTGGTTATGTTAATAGGTTATCTGGTTATGTATTACGACAATTATTAGACTTTAGAATTATAATTATTTTCATAAGAGTTTCATTTCGGCTCCTGTGCAACCCCTCTGTCTCGGGTGGCTTTTCAATCTATTAATTTTTGAGCTGCAATAGATAATACCGTAAGCTTGGGATCTCACCACAATCAGAGTAATTTCTATCAAAAAGGAAACTACTGAAGAGGAAAATAATATAATTTAACATTATAATGTTGTAATGTGCTCAACTAATTGTTGGATAGAGTACTTACTCTTGATCATCGGTTTTTGATAGTGTTTTTCAATTGTTGGTTAAATTGTTTCAGATGCCCCTGTGAAGGAGATCTATTTCTTGGCATTGATAGACGTACTCACCCACTATGGCGTCAAGAAGCAAGCTGCTAAAGCGGCTAAAACAGTCAAGTATGGCTCCAATGTGGATGGAATATCCACGTGTGACCCCGAACAGTATGGAAAGAGATTTATAGAATTTGTAAGTAAAGCCATAGAATAAGATCACTGAAAAATACTTATTTCAGCTTGAACTTGTCCAGTCGATTCACTACTATTTTACAGCCAAAGCGCACATTGTCAAAAGTCAATGATAAATCATTATTGAAAATTTGCAACGATAAATCCATTATTAATTTGTGCAATATTTAGTCAGTACTTCTTTCAGTATTGAATTAAAAATCTTAATCTCATTTATTTAAGTATAAAACAGAATTATTGAAAGCAAGCAAAGAGTTTTGAAGAATGATGAAGGGTTTGAAAATTGGAAGCACAGGTACTCTAATTATTCTTCTACAGTATTCATTCTCAAATATCTCTATTATTTCTTATATGATATTGAAGTAGATTTGTCAGTGTCTTGTGTGTTGAAGATTGGTCCATTAATCGATTTGTGGTGCTGTACAAATTACTCAAAATGTGTATACAATTGATCAATTTCTTAAAATACCTCATAAATCAGAAGTAATAAACTATCACCAAAGCTCGCTCACTACTCTGATAGCCAAGCGTGCTTTTAATATCGGTTTTAAAAAGCATTAATCAATAGAAATTTTTAATATCTTATCAGTAACATATTACGAATCTTAAGAAATAAGTGAAGCTTCATGACTCATCAGTTTTTCTAGTAAATAATATTTTTTTGTTGTGTCCTCTTTATTAGTTTCTCGTGTTAAGTCTCTCATCTGTATTCTTTAAACTGCAAAACGATCCCTTTCAGGAAACTATGTTATGTCCAAACGTTTTTACTTTGTGACTAATTTTTACTCATAATGTATACAGAGTTCGTTGAAATTTCTATCCTAGGATATTGTAAATCAGGCTTTTCATTCATTGTTTCAACACCTTTCAATGAACTTCATTCCTGATAAATAATTCCACTGTCAGGGTCAGTTTCAAATTCTTGAAATCTGAATAGTTATTACTCAATTTTACAATCTATTGAATTAGTGATTGGAAAGGTAGCCAAACTTCTGGATTCCCGATCTCCTTGTCTTGAATAAAATGAATCGTCCTCTGGAACCACCAATTACCAACTAATCATTTACAACTAATCATCCCTGGATTAATGAATCAATCAATGGGCACTAAGAAATGAAATCACAACTTATCTATTTCATTACAAGCTTCTTATCCAATTATTACTGCCAACATCACTGTTGTGTTATAAGAATAAAAATGTATAAATTGTAATTATGTATTTTTTCATGTAAAATGTTAATTGTATCACTTCTCAAATTAGTTTCGTGTAAATAAGGAAATGTTGTTTGTATAGATGTTGTTTGTCGTGAAAACATGGTGATTGATCTTTTAACTTTGGGAAGAGTCTTGTTAACTGGAAGTATAATTTCGAAAAACAATCCTAGTCTACACTGTTTCTATATAACTGCAAGTTAATCATTGAATGCTGGCTAAGAAATAGTTTTCTCAATTAACTTATCCAATCGTCAATATTTAGTAAAACAGTTGATATTATTTGTGAAAATTAATCTGTCTTTTAATTGATATATCCAAGTTCGAAGACATTTTCCACTCGATATGAGGTTTTTCTACTCCTTGAGAATGAGAATTCGTTCAAAAAGCCACCGAATTTATAGCTAATTTTTACTAATTATTTTTTGAACTTTTGTAAGTATCGATTTATCCAACGTTCATCATCGATGTATTAATTTTTTTTAATGAACTCAACTAATACTGACTTGGTTTACTCATTTATTTTCCAATTTCGGATTACTCTGAGTCTTTAGAGTTTATATTAAAATGTTTTACCCTAAAATACATTCAACATTTTTTTCATAAAAATATACCATAATACTGTACTTCAGCTGAATAGGAAGATACGAGCTTGAGGTTATTAATACTGCGCTTGGTAAGATTGAAGAACCTCCTTAGTTAGTCATCATCAGTAATTGAGTTGGCAAGCCTACTGTATAACGCTCCATGCCTCATTTCAATCAATTGCATAATATTCTAATCACTATACCAAGATATGGAAAACATTTGGAACTTATCAAATTCTTGGTTGAAAATAAAGCACATTATTGTAATGTTTGATTATTTATGTGTGAACAGACTTATCTTGGACCTTACTATTTGCCTTTACATCTTTTCTGGAGATAATTTAAATTGAATTACGATATTTTGCAAGCTACGGCCTGAATTCCACGAGCATAACCATCTTCTTGTATATGTATATCTATCGATTAGGCTTCTATGTGTGTAGGTATGAATATAATCTATCTGCTGAGTAAGATAAAATCTCAATCATAAAATCTTGTAAAATCATAAAATCACTTGTAATGCAATTGCACTGCAGGTCAACATAATGTATTATTTTTGTTGATCCAAATGCTATTTTGATTGATTATACAGCAAACTCGTCCATCACGTTATATTTATTTATTTTTATCATGAAGATTGATTAGAACAATCAATATATTTAAAATAATGTGATTTAGCTATCTGCCTCCACCATGCTGAAAATTGTATTTAATGCGTGGTGCTAAGATAATAAGATTTAATTATTTCTTTTTAAATTTAGGTCTATCGGATAAAAAAATCAAATACTGTACCGTATTTAATAATAAAATCACTCACAGTGTTTAGTAATGTGGTATAATGTTATGATAAACTTATCAAATTTTGTTTGGTAATGATAATATTATATTCTCATTAGAAGAATTCTAAGTTTGTTTACATTAAATCCTATTAATTCCATTTTCTCAACAAATAATTAAAACTACAAAATACTAAAAATATTTATATTTTCTGTGAACTCTCTTTAAAGATGGAATTTGTATATGAATGATTTGACTCTTAAATTCAAATAATGAAATACCGTATAGCTATAATCTTCTTCTCAAATCAATTATATTATTGTTATTAAGTGTGCCATATGCTAGGAATGAATGTGTAAAATAGTTTTTCTATAAATTTATATGTGTGTCTGTATACTTAAGATGATAATATAAATGACCTTCCAGTGTACTTTTCCATTATCTCGATTCAATTAGAGACTTTTATTATTATAATTATTTCTTCAATACTGTTTGTTATTTCATCGAAAGTTTTAAATTGGAATGGATCAATTCCATTGTAATATCACACTATAATATATGTGAAGAATATATATTGCAACACATCATCATCTCATCAACCTATATTCTTCCTCTCCATTTTTGTTTCACCAGTAATTCACTTTGAAAACTGCATTATAACTACTATTAAATTGAATATCTAGCAGGATTGTTGTGTTTGTCTAGAAAACCTTATCCTCACAACGATTTCTAGATGCTCAAAGAATAGAGCAATAGACTAATCGAAGATCTCAATTATGTCGAAGTAATAACAGTTGGTGTAATATTTAGGTAGTTATTACTGCTAGCTAATACTGCCAGCCGGGTTGGCTGAGTGGACTGGGGAGTTACAACCTTCAATTCGCTGGCGCTACTCGCTCGTGGGTTCGAATCCCACCAAAGGCATGGTCGTTCAACCACCTCGTAATTCACCCTCTCACTTTCCATTACCCACGCACAAGTAAAATTGAATACTTATGTGGGCATCATCAGCAATAAAAAAAAGGTAGTCTCAATCCACTCTCAACGTCAAAATTTATTTTTCTTAGTTAAAATGGCAGAAATATAAAATACGCTGACATTTTGATACATATATGAAATAATTATCTGAGAAACAAATGCCTCAAATAAATCAAATTTGAAAACAAAATCTTGTTCATTCTATACAAATGGAGAATTGAAGCTCACACCAATTTTGCGAAAAAATTTTTCTACAGATTCGTTAATTAAAAAAAGTGTTCAACCCATGTAACCAATTGTTAAAGTACCCATATTAATTTGTAAATTTTTTTTGAAAAACAAAATTGTAAGAAAATATACTCATTGAAATTATGGAGACTTTGTAGAGTCTAAAAAATAGAACTCACGCTAATAATTCGTAACAGGAAATCCAATTTATTGTGTATCTCAAAGATTACTTCAGAGTTCAACGGTTCACTTTTCAAATCTTAATTTTCTATTTTTGAGTACAATATAGAAATAGTTAACTTTACTGTGCTATTATTGAGTCTCACAATATTTCAAAAAACCAATTGGTACAATAATTAAAATTGTTTTTCTTACATCAATTCAACGACTCGGTTACTGTTTTAGACAGTTTCTATTGATTTCCCTTTGAAACTCGTCTCTTCGCATCATAACTCTCCTATACAAACTATGGAATAAGGTTTTACACCTTCAAGAGTTACAGTTAATCAATCACAATTTGTAAAAAACATTCACTTTCTAATAAATGTATTATTTATTAGTAAATAAATAAAATATGCATGGCTTTGTTGTGAGGAGCTACTCTTATAAGGGTTTATATAATAAATGAAAGTAATACTCGTATTATTAATGATTACTGTAGAACTTCACTTATTCGAATTTCGATAATTCAATAACCTCTTTAGTTTGTATGTTTTATCTCTTCCATTGAAAAAACTTTCACTTATCTTTTACCCTTGTTATTTCCAACTTCCTATGATACTAACTAAACTGCCTATCCCCTGAATCTCAAATAAGTGAGTAAAAATGATAATATAGGAATTCAAAATAGGCATTAAATCATGAATGTAACGACACGAATCAATAAATATGATATTTATTATACATTTGAATACAATGCGATGCAATTTCAAATAACATTCATTGACAATATAAAATTTAATGATGTATCATCATTCATTGTAGAACACATCATCTACAGGCTAGATGTTCCACTGAAAACTGAATTCCAAACTTAAATTATCCCTACTCAATTACATAATACGTTGAAAAATTATTTTACAAATATGTATTCAATAATAGTGTTATAAGTACAATTTGTTAATCAATATTGTATAAGCCTTAATAAATTTATCATACATATCACAGATTTCATTTTACAATAGTAATCTTACCAGTCACACATTCTTTCAAATGGTTCAAATCATATTCCTACACTACACCTCATGTACTCTGATTTTACTAAATTCATGAACAAAAAATCAAATAAAAAATAACATTGTTTGATTTTTAAAATAATCATTCCATTCAACAAAATTTTGAGCTTCTCTTGCGCTGATTTGGTACTGGACAATTTCAAATCCTGCATCCTAAATGATTTTTCAAGGAATATAAATAATCTAACTAGCTAGTTCCTAGCAGTATAATAATTATTCTTATTAGAATATAATTATTATATTTTTCAACAATATTCTATCCCAGTCTATGTTGAACTCTGTTGATACCATACCATGTTCGAATCGATCTTCGATTTATACGTCCCATCCTGATTATTAATATATTGCATCACAAATGACAGATCAAACCAGAACTTTCTTTTTTCATTTAAAATATTGCGAATTGCAATCGAAGCCAGATAGAAAGGTATATAATTTCTAAAAAAAAATTAATTCACTTCAAACTCTAGGTGAACGGAGTGTAACAAATTAAGTTATATTTAAAATCGATTGTAAAACCGACCATTTACATTGTCATGGAGTATTGTGAGCCTAAACTCATTCATATTTGTTAAATCTTGATCAAATTTAACCAAATATGAAAAAATTCACCTGTCTTATCATTCTTCTGATTGACTGTGATCAAGCCTAGATCACATTTTGAGAAAAAAGTAATTTATTGGTGCTTACACAACGATTTTATTGGACATCCAATTTTTTCTGGCCTTATTGGTTCTACTAGATTTACTAGATACTGTACGTCCTATTGTTGTAACATATATTTGGATTTAATTAACTTGCTCAATTCGTTTTCATAAAAATTATTTGACATTCTTCGGAGTAGTACATATAATATTCAATACCCAAATAATTATTATAGGCTATTAATTTTTTGAAATGATTAAGAAGTACAGATATTATATCACAATAATATTTTCCATGAAAGCTATTTCGAATAAAATATTGTATTCTTATAGCGTTATTAAGAAATGCTTTCCAAAGTGTATGTAGTACAATATTGAATGAAACTACAAGATATTGTCAAACAAATTATTTAAAAATCGAGATACTCTAGTTATCGGTTGCTACACCATCTCTGGTAATCTCTTGAATTTACCAGATATTGATAATGGTTCAGCAATCAAACACTTTATCTCGATTTTTAATAAATTTTTGGTTTGACAATATCTTGACGTTTTATTCAATATGGTTAACCACCACAATATCACCTTCACCTACTCAACAAGTGTAGTACAATAATTCACTTGAAGTTGCAACACTTCATTGACTAAAGCTCCAATACTGTAAATGATTTATGCTCAAGCATTTTATCTAAAGGCACTAAACTAGTAGTTCATAATTTAAAACTTATTTAATATAATTTCATGTTCATGGACAAATTCATAATATCTATATCATTTTTATAATAGACATTCAATACTTATTAATCCAATCAATATACAATTTGGTCATTCAGTATAGTCTGTAAATTATCTCATTCGGCATAAAATGGGAAATGGATATGTAGCAACCTTCTTTTTTTAGTTATTTTGAAAATAACCGGAGATCTTTTATCTTGAATGCGAGAAAGTATTAAAATGTCATCGCATTTTCGTTGTTCAATACTCAATAGTAACATATTTATTCGTACGGTAGACACATTGAATGTATAGAAAGATGAGAAGAGTGATTAGATAAGCATGATTATTAGAATTTCACATTGGTATGGTTTTTAAAGTATCTGGAGGAGTAGGCATTATTGAAAATGCCGAATAGAAGTTTGAAATTCACTCTGTATCTCACTATTTTGTTCGCCAAGTATCAGAGTGTAAATATAAACATCTAACAGCTCTACTCATTGGAAATGATTCCCATTAAATGATGTAGTATTGAATCATAAATCCATTGTTTCATGATTTCCTGTATACAGAATGTTTGGAAAGCGAAATTTCAACTATCAGATAGTAGGCTACTAAAGCTCTATTTAGACGGGAGATTTTTGATTCGAAGTAATGATACAGAGTCCAAAATTGATACGCAATGTTACAGGAAAAAAGCTTCTTATTGGAATGAGACATTTGCAACGATTATGGATCGCCGCCATATTGAAAATAAGCTGTTTCTATTTCTCATCGATCGAACATTTTGAGAGAATTCAAACTGAGTTTAGGTATTTTTAAAGTTGGATTTATACAAATACAATAGTTGTTTCCCCCAATTTTTGGCATTTCAAATGAGGTAACTCACTTTACGGATGGTTTGTTTGGATTCATAATTTGTAACTTCTATATCGAGAGTAATATTATTATGATTCATTGTATTCCTCCAGTGAAACAATTCACGAGACACGGCCAAGATAATTATTTTTAAAACGTTTTGATTCTTACAACGACTTGCATCGTTGTGAATGTCTCGTATCAAGGAGCTTCCTTCCTGTATCAATCTTGGCCATTGTATCATTACCGCGTATCATGAATCTCCCGTTTAAACAAGACTTAAGACAAGTTGGCCAGTGCAAAGAAGCTCCCAAGCATATACGATAAGATTTTTTAAAGTTGCACTATTATACCGGAAAGAGAGGAAGAACCTTAATTTTTGATTATGTGCGTTGATCGATGAAAATAATGTCGTATGACAAAGCTTACTCATAAATAACCATAGATTACAATTTCGAATTGTAATACACTCTAAAAATGATCAGGTAAGTAATTGAAATAGCACACACCCTATAATGTAACATCACATGCTAGTTCACTCGTGAAAACTACCACACTTCACATTTATCTTTGGGATTCATATTGGAGCCGAGAGGGCAGTTGAATACTCTTGAAAATTCAACCGAATTCGATAATGACCCAATGACACGGAATTTGGATGGAGCGTGGGCATCTTTTTCAATTTGAAGAGTCATTGCCTCATCGGTAGACGCTGAACACCATACCTGAAAATAAATTATAATGAATTTATTATCATTGTTAAGATAAAGTGACGTATTTTTGTGCATTTTATCACAGTTATGTGATGTGAAGGGATAGCATTTCACATAATTGTATTTCATATTCAGATGCTTCAATACACTAAAATTGGTTAGAATTTTATTCCTTTGATTGAAATTGAGCACTTTCTTTCCAGAAATTCTAGGAAAAATACTCAATAGTTCAATTATATCTTAAATGTCTATCGTAATTTTTATAAATACAATAATTAGAGTAGGGCTAAAACTTGAACTCTTGAATCTATTTGAAATCTTTTCAAGTGAATTTTCTTGAACTTATTTTTTAATACTTCTCTCTCTAGATCACCTACTTATAGGTCTGGAAGTAATTGGTCCTAAGATACCTATTAAACTTAATTCTTCCCAAATACTGGATGGTAGTTTAGCCAAGTATAAAGTGAGAATTGTCAAGAGAAATATGCAAATTTTCATTGTAATGTTTCAATTTGTGGTTCAGTTCCAAATAAATATAGCTAAAAGTATTAAAGTATTACGGGGTTCAGCTCCTCTGCCTGGCCTCGTAAAGATACCAGGTGTCTCTCCTGGACAACCAGCTACAGTCGGGAAGTGGGGTAGGTTCGGACGTGGAGAAAACGATTCAGATTGAGGTCTTCGCCTCTTTTTCGACTTTAACATCCAAGAAACGTCTTAAAGTCTTAAATGACGACTTCTTGCTCATAACGTGAAAGATATTTCCAAATAAGGATATTTGATAGAAGGTGAAGGGGCCGTGATTATTTCCACAGCCCAGGAGGTGTTGGATGTAAGGATAGATCAGCCGTGGGGTTAGCCACAGCCGATTGAGGTGTTAAAGGAGAGGATAGACCAGCCATGGGGTTAGCCACAGCCAGTAGGAAGATTTTAGAGTTATTTGGAGGGTAGATTGGCCGTGGGATGAGCCACAGCCGATTGAGGTGTTAAAGGAGAGGATAGATCAGCCGTGGGGTTAGCCACAGCCAGTAGGAAGATTTTAGGATTATTTGGGGGGTAGATTGGCCGTGGGATGAGCCACAGCCAATTAAGGTGTGAAAGGAGAGGAGAGATCAGCCGTGGGTTTAGCCACAGCCAGAAGATGGATTTCTAGGATAAATAAAGGATAGATTAGCCGTGAGTTTAGCTACAGTCAATTAAGAGGTTATAGGAGAAGTTAGATTGGCCGTGGGATGGGCCACAGCCAAAAGGTGTAAAAAAAATGATTAGGTAAGGCAAGGTAGGCAGAAAACTCGACTTGGTCTATAGAAGACACGAAGTCCAACAAGTACAAGCAGTACTTAAAACTCAGCTAAAGATGATGTCACTCTCGAGCAGGAGCAGTTGACTCGGTCAGAAGATCGACGAAGAGTTCCAACAAGTACACCCAGTACTTATAACTTGCCTAGGGTAGGCGACATCCTCGAGAGAGAGAGAGAGAGAGTCGTTGACTCGGTCAGGAGAAGAAGCAGAGTGAGTCCTACAACGCCAGCAGGCTGTATTTATTCTCTATCAAGCTTCCACCCTCAGTCGAGGAGATCTCGCTGACTGACTGTTTAGGAGGGAAGCGGGGGAGAGAGAAAGGTGCGCAGTGGGAAGCGCGTGCAGTGCTTCCGTTTTTAGAAGGGTCGGGGTGGTTTTGATAAGAAAAATCCCAATACCGAGCGTCAATTCCTTGTTACGGAAAATACGAAAATATGTTTCGCAACAAAAGAAAAGTCTAAAATTTGAAAGCTAGAAAGTTTACCTGCGCGAATCCAAGAAAAAATAACTGTTCATGTGTTAAATTCAAAGCTGGAAGCTGTTGTTCTTCCTTATTTCTACTGGACCAGTCTTGATAAGCGCGAAACGCCGCTTTAAGGCCACCATTGTCAGCTATGTTTTCACCTAGAAATCAGATTTAACAATTTGCATAAATGAAAGGGATGATAATCAATTTAATTTTTATGTATAAAGGTTTACTCAAATGATGAATTTAACACTATATAGCTTGCTTCGAAAATGATTTTTGGTGAATTGCTAAATATCAACAATTAGTTAGCCTATTGCCTGTTCGTTCTCTTTAATCTCTCAATTTTGAGTTTTCTGCTTCAGACTCCCATACCGATTAGTAAAAATAGTTGAATCACAGAAAAGGAAGATTAATAACACTTATCTTTTTTGTCTGTGCCTTTCTTGTCAATGCAGTGATATGACATTTTCAAAAAAATCGATATAGTATCAATTTTCATCTCAAAAATACTAGATATTTCAGAAATATCTCCATAATAAGTTTGAAATATTTCAATTATAAACACTTATAAGATACCAACAAAATATGCCTAAATTTTTAAAAATGAAAATACCTTGGATAATTTTTCACTTGTATGATAGTACAGTCAGAAGTTGAATCAATTGTGTTCACACTTCGAAACTTGAAAAAAAATCACGGAAATTCAATAATACTGAAAGGAAGTCTCTCACCTATTTAATAGTTAATTTGTTCGACAAAGGTTAATGAGGAGATCAATTTTTCAACTCACCTAATGTATTTTTCCCGTTCAGATGTTTATCGTTAAGTTGATAGTTCGAGTACTGCTTCACAATGCAATCTATTTGGCCTTTGAACTTATCTATTGTTTTGTTATTCCACCATTGATGTAGATTTCCAAATTTATCATATTCTCGACCTGAAATTAAATTGCAGAATACGGATACTGTATAGATTCGATAATCGATTATGTATGACGAAATTCATGTTCAAATAATTCCAAGAGAATTAGAAAATCGAAGCCATTAGCCATTTTTATGTTGTTATTAATCTTTTTCCAATAATAAATTAGTTGAAAGAACAGGAAAACTTTGTAGTGAAATTACTCACGTTTTTGTTGCGACAATTGTTTCGTACGGTAGCCTACTGGTATTTCTCAATAACGCACCAAATACGAGAGTATTTTCACTACAAAGTTTTCATGTTCTTTCAGTTATATTTATTATCAATTATCAAAGGGATGGCTCTGTATTGCCTCAATTATCGCATCAACGCCCATCTATTATCATTAGAAAGATTATTTCCACATGAACAGAAACTCATTTCCTATAGAAATAAAGGCTACATAGTCTGTGACAAATTCTTACAAATTTCAATTCCTTAATTTATAATTTCAGTTGTAAAGAATATTCAACTTTTCGAGTGATTGTTGAAGTTATCCATATTTAATGGAGAGACAAAAATTCTCAAACCACTGATTTATTAAAAAATTGAGATGCCGGTTTCGGCACTATTATCAATCTGATCTCTGGTAAAATCAAATCAATTCAATTTATTAAAAACATACAAAGGACAAAAATAAATACATTAAATTTCAAAAACAATGACACGTTGAATAAAAAATAAATACTAATGTACTTGAATAATAGGGTACCTTGATCATCAAAGGCATGTGTAAGTTCGTGACCCATGACCACACCCATTGCGCCATAATTCAATGACTGCTGCTGTTTGGTGTCATAGAAGGGAGGCTGCAGAATCCCGGCTGGGAAAACTATCTGATTTCGTGTTGGCGTGTAATAAGCATTAACAGTAGGAGGAGACATGTTCCATCTGAAATAATTAGTTGATTATAATGACTCATCTAATTTCATTTTCTTGACTATAATTTTTTTTCAAATAGCATAGTTATCAAGAAACAAGCATGTAGTGCCGTATCGGTGTTCCGCCGTGCATCTTTCTGTATTATTATCATTCACTTTTCAGTTGTAAACTCATCCCATTTTTTGATCTCCATAAAACTAAGAAAAAAATACACTATGAACACAAGAAAATAATGTACTATCTTTCCAGAAAGTATCAGCATAGAGAAAGGATAGTTTACTTCAACTATATGGTAAAGTATGTTCAAGCAAAGAAGACCCTCTGGCAAGATGAGAAAATGAATCCAGCTTGGTCAATATTGGTTCAAAAATTATTAATTTGGTCTCAATCGTAGGATACATTCTGATCTACAATTCGAGATCACTTCTTAAATCAATATTGATCGATCTGGAGTCATTTTCTTATTTTGCCAGATGGTCTTCTTTGCTTGGACAGACTATATAAGTTTTGGATTATGATATGACTTGTATACAAGAATAAGTTGTCAAAAGTTTAAATATGTTACCCAACACAATCTATGAGTAGGTAACTTCAAAAATACAGTAGGTCGTAGGTACCTGCATAACTGCAAAAACTAGATAGTTTTTATTGATTACTATCAATAAAAACTAGATAGTTTTTATTGATTACTATCAATTGTGCAAATTTGTATGCTATACAAAAATTTATTCACCATTGTAGACATTATTTTCATTTGAAAGGTCCATGAATAAAATTTGAACTTTGTGGAAAATGGAGGTGTAAAATTAATATCTGCAAATTGATCCAGTTAATCCAATCAAACAAGATATGATTAGATAGAAAAAGATCTTGAAGGAGGATACATTCATCATTATTTATTTACGAGATTACAATGGTATTAAAACATGAATAAGTCCAATGGGATTGTGAGATAGATACAGTTTTCATCAGCTCACCTTGTTTTGTTCACTGGCTGGCCGAGCTTTTGAAGATTCTTCTTCATGTTGTACAGATTGGCATTGAGATTATTTGTAAAATATTCATCTTCTCTCACTTCTAAATCACTGTACTCGTCATCCAACTGATTGTTGTTGAGTATGAAGTCCGGGAATCCTGTAGTAAGAGAGATGTTTTAGATTTTTTATTTTGGATTTTTTAGTCCTCTATACGTTTGGATTCAACTGAGTTGTACGCTGAATGAATGTTTTTTTTTTAATTTAGAAAATATATGGGAAGTATATAATATTTGATATAATATTTTAAATAATGTTTTATAATAATTTATTATAACCTATATAATATTATAAATAATATTTTATGAAATCTTTATAAAAAAATTTAGTTGAATCATCAAATTTTTAGGAATATTACGTTCAGTATTTTACATCTATCATTACCAACTCTAAGGCTGAGGTCGCACTGCCGGTGGGTAGAGCCTGGAGGGTGGAGGGTAGTTGATAAATCTATAGAACATACACACCATCCACAGTAATACATTGTATGAATGGTATGTGTTCAGCCGCCATCTTGAAATTCTTAAATATGGACAACATAACCTTAAAAAACAGTATGACGACATACCATTCATACGATGTATTACTGTGGATGGTGTGTATGTTGTATAGATTTACCAACTACCCTCCACCCTCCAGGCTCTACCCACCGGCAGTGCGGCCTCAGCCTTAGACTAGCAAAAGAAATAAATGAATGAATTAGAATTTGATCATAGATAATTAAACTCATTCAGTATTAATCGATTCGATAATCACATGCTCTAGTTTATATTTAATATGAGGGAAATCATAAACCTAATAATAATTGGAATGACTTCAAAAACTATTCTATGATTCTAGTTGTAACCTACCTATCATGTCAGTTATAGCATCAGCTTTATCCTCTGCTAGTAACTTCGTTTCTTCGTCCATCCATGTGAGGCTCTTCAGATTTTCTTTGAAAGCAGTCCTTATGTCATTAATCATGTCTTCGGCCTAGAAATCGCCATAAGTTACCGTAGTAAATGAGATGATTCATTAAAAATATAATTAGCCTAATTATTGACTTCAAACATAACTACTACAAAAACTACAAACTACAAAAATTATTGCATATTTAACTTTTGAACGGCCCCTCCAAAGGATTCTGAGAACAGATCAAAATAATCATATTTATTCATATTATGATCATACTTTTAGTTCCTCCATATTGTTCTTTTAGCAACTGACTGTGTAGAGTGTAGAGGATAGCGTTGGAGATATCAGATTAGATAGCCATCGGTACTTGTTACGATCCTTCCTTTCTCCGTTTCAATTATAATTCATTGTGAAGTGTCAGAGGAAGCAACTCAACGCTCGCCAACCACCCATATTCACGAACTCTGATTCAAATCGCTTTGTAATGAATGTACCTAATACAGTTTACAAGTACTCTGAGCAAGTATCACATTTCCTCTCGATCTGTCAGCAACGGGTGAGTTGCTGTCCATACTATTTTTGTGCTATAAGCTATTTGTTTATGAGGGTGAAGCCCACATGAGGTCATAGGCTTGTGCGTGGGTAATGGAATGTATGATAGATGACGACTACTTTTTTTATGTAGTCGGGACCGACGGCTTATCGTCTCCTCCGAAAGACAGGGTGGCTGTATTTATGTGATTGTGCTGTGGTCAAAAATTGTTTCCCCGCTAGGGACTTGAACCAGGGTCCACCTATGGTTATCAGACAGGCGCTTTATCACTCCTCCGACGAGCTATAAAACTTGTTGAATTTAGTATTAACGCCACACTAGATTGAGATCTCTCCTATTTCTCAATAGAGCAAGCAATAAATTGTAATAAGAATTTATATTGATGTGTATAATTCTCCACTTATTTTTTTTCCTCGGGACTGTAAAAAAATCAATTATGGATTAATTGATCAAGTTATGCCTAAAAGGCATAACTTGAAGTAAAGAGGCATAACTTAACTCTAAAAGGCATAGAGGTTGTAAGGAATATTGAATTCAAAATTTTTAATTGGAAAACTAGCATAATTTCAATTACAAAAACTAATTATTTACTCGAAATACTCATAATTCCTGAAATTTATTTAGTAAAATCACAAGGACCTGCCAAATAAAAGCCTGTATTCTACTATACTATTCCCGGTATAACTATTCTCGGTGTGTTAGTTCAACCGGGCGGTACTCTAGTCGTTCCAGTACCCTAGCCATCACAGTCGTTCGCCAGTCCAAAACTTCATAAATAGGTCATATAGATTTGATAGTTATTGTATTATATCAAGGTTATTAGATATAGCATTGTATAAATTAACTTATTCATCCAATAACCTTGGTATTATATTGTATATGGTACGTACTTTTGATTTAGCATCGCCGTGAAACATTTCTCTGACAAACATAGCACCGACGGCCATGCCGAACACCGAGTTTGTGTCACTGACGCAAAACCTCCACTGCTCCTCGCCCCCCTCCGCACCCACCAGTGCTTTTCTCAAGCCTTTGTAGGCATCCCGGAACGACTTCGACAGGCAAGTCGACAGAGTTCTAACTGTTTGCCACACCAGATAGTTGTTCAATGTGCTGCAACAAAACAACAATAGTTGAAAAATATTTTCTCATAACGCTGAGTGCACTCATCGTTGCTTAGACTCTTGGACTGATCATAAATAACCAAACCAAGCTGGAGTCATTTTTTCATCTTGCCAGAGGGTCTTCTTTGTTTGGACAGACTGGGGAATTGTCAAACCATCTATATGATTCATGCAAATTGATTTTGTAATTATTATAAGCTGTAGTATATTGTTTCATTTTGAGGTTCTGGAAATGTCAATTATTCATTTACAATTAGTTCGTATGACTTAGCAAAGTTAAGAAGCTTAGCTGTCCACAAATTATAGTGTTATTTGAGTTAATAGTTGATTCAACTATAGTTTTAACGATGTTGCGATAATGATAGAAGAAGAGTAGGCCTACTATATCTATACCCATAATACTACCAGTAAAGAGAACTTGATAAAAATTATTCATTTTTGTTACAAAAAATTATGTGAGAAATGCAATCAGGGTGCATTTGAGACAAAAACTTGATACTATCCTACAGTTCAACGTTCTCTTCTGCTTGGTGTGCTTTCTTGCCAATTTTCAGTTTATTTAAAGGAATTCGTTTTTTAAATGTAAATTTCTTTCACATTTTGTTCCTTGTTGGAATGAATGATTCTGCTTCGGAAACCCTTACATAATTATTATTGATGATAGTTTATTGAAACATTAGTATAGTATCATTATTGAAGAAACCCTCAATAATTGTTGAAAAATTGAGAACATTCTATAGTTGGAAAATGTCTTGAGTAAATTCGAAAAGGATTAATCAAGTATATATTGAGAATATTAAGAATAATATTATATTAAGAAAATAGCTCGAAGTGTTTCAAATTGCCCAACTCGTTTAATTAACTTTGATTCACTACAACTATCAATGTATTCGATAATGTAAAGTATTTTTTGATTGGAAGAGAATTCTTGATTGAAAAATAAAATACTCACTTGTTACCTTTATCTGAACTTTGATACTCTTGTATTATTTCAGTTAGATTTGATAAGTACTGCGGTGCATAGACTACAACTTTTTCTTTGCTAGTGATTTTTCTACCAACCAATCGCAGAGCATCCGAGAGGTATGTCAACCAAGAAATCTGCAATGTATGACAATACAAAAGTTTAAAACAATTTTGTTAGAAACATTTTCGTTTTTCATCATTAAAATCCTAAAATTACTCTTATTCTATTCAATAAGAAAGACTATAGAAAATGTTATTCGGTCTCGGGGTTTTAAAAGCACAATCTCCTCTATCATTATTTTGCAATAAATATACATGCAATGTTCCACTTATGAGTTTATAACGTTTGTTTTTTTTATTAGGTATTAGAGGCAGAGTCATATCAGGATATTGAATTATATGAACTGAAAATTCCAATATGCGGTAAAGTTTAAAGCATTATTAAGGTACAATACTCACGAATGGTGCTAAATCCTCCAGCGAAGCTATAGACATTTGATGGTAAGACTTTTCTTCGTCCCTCCTTTCATCAGATGGAATAGTGATCTCCGCTACTCTTGTTTCAAATTCAATGACATCCCTCATTTGTTCCCTTGTGGAATTCTCTTCACCTCCTAATAAAACTCCTAACTGCAAAGAATAATGTGACAAATGATATTAGATTACTTATTCACTCATAAACCTTGTACAACCTAAACATTCACGAAAGTGAATTATAAAATACAAGTTTTATTGTAGAAAGTTAATAATGGATATAAAATCAGGGTTTTAAAAGTGTTTGTCCTATTTGAACTGAGATTTTTTTGAATATAGCTAGATTTCTTTTTAGATTCTCAAATCTACAATCGTCCTATGGTCATGATTGTTGTATGTGACAGCAATGATATCCTCAATCATATCGTATGCTTGATGATAGTTCGCTAAAGATAGAACTCAGTGGCCCGAAACGCGTCCGACTATTATATCCGGAAATTCAGTTGTAAATCTGGAAGTTTGGCAACTAATAAGTAACAAATATATAATTAAATAACAATATTGCCCTCATACCTTTGTCATATACTCAAGATACTCTTTCAATATTTTTTCATTAGCTGTCTTATTTAGATAAGTATCCCTTGTGGGCAACGTCAGTCCTCCTTGATCAACCTAGAACAAAAATGAACATTTCTTGATGCTTTATATTGATTTTGAAATTTCAATTGGAGGATTTCAAATTCAAAAAAATTATGTAATCGAATTATTATGGAAGAAGAGAGTAAGCTAGATAAAGTTCAAATATGACTGATATAATATAATTGACCATGGCCATTAATATAATTGAGCTTGACGAAAAAACATAAAAATTGATTTTATTATGAAAATTGGAGGATAGAAAATCTGTATGGCAAATCCAATACCAGTTTGATTTTTTAATCTGAAAGAATATCTTCTTCTTGGGTTCAAAATTTAAATAGAAACTGAATAGTGTATTTTTTGTATCAAGCTATGAATAATTTATAATATATGTGAATTATAGTGGAATTTTTACCTGTATTATGTACATACTAGAATTTCTATCATCCTCCATTACAGCCCATGTAAAAAGACCTCCCATGTTGTATTTATTTTGCAAGATTTGCAACTTCTTTTGGAGACTCCAGTTGTGTAGACTGAAATTTGTATTAGAAATGTTCCAACCTCCAACCTCTGTCAATAGATCAATCATTGGCTTAGCACCTAGGGCCTCAACGGTATCGTTGGGATCCATACATGACAGATAGTACAGTTTTGCTTTTTGTTCGGCTTTGCTTTTCATATCAGCTATTGGCCTTTCTGAAAAAATGAAAAAAACAATTCATTTTCAAATACGTTGATTGTACATGGTACTTATATATTTTTTACGTTGCTAAAGAAAGTGAAACCATTATACGCCTAATTTATGTGTATTTCTATTTTTATGATGAAGTTATTGTAGAACTGAGAATGAGTGATCAATAATTAGTTCACGGTTTCTGCATACGCACAGCAAAGAAATGTAATTTTTATTTTGTTTCGACCTTGTCTATTCTATTTAAATCTGAATTGTATTCAAACTAAAAATTCTGTATCATTCACTGCCCCCTACTATATTTCGCACTCAATTATAGTCATTTCTTTATTATTGTTTTTTCATTTCTTATAGTAAAAAATTTGTAGGTCCAGTACAATCATATCATTTATATGTATATTAGTTTATTATATTAGTTATATGTAGAATATTATTATTTTTCATGATATCTTAGATCTTAGGTACTTATCAATGCATTAATTGTACCAAGTTACAGTATTAGATTTATGATTATATGGGAAATTACGTTTTATCTAATGTTTGCAAAAATCGATATTTTTCAGCATATAGTAGGCTACCTAAGCTTCGATACTCACGTAAAGCATTTTTGACTACCAGTTGGTTCTGTTGATCTAATTTAGTGAATGTTCCCCACAAGGATTTGCCATCAGGAATGGGATTGGCTCTCACCCAACTGCCACATGCATACTGGTAGAAATCGTCGCAAGGATCAGTACTGCTATCAATTGATGTTATTAGTGAAGCAGCTGTTGTGACGCAAGTTTCTGTCAGACAGATTCTTTCATCTGGAAAACAACAGGATCTCACAACAATTGATCTCATTGAAAATAGATTAGGAATCAATAACAACTTCAATATCGATAGAACTCTATGAAAATTTGTTTTAAAAATCATTGAGGGTTTGTTTTTAGAACAGAGTTTCTATAAATTGTATAGCCTACTGTTCAAAACATTTCTCCTTCTAAAATGGATAACTGTTGATGCGGATGAATCTGAATTTGAGTAATAAATAATTGGAATAGACCCTAAAGCAATAATTTAATATGAATTGGAATAAATATATGCAAATAAAGTACGGTATCTCCATGTATGTGAATAAAGTGAATAGAGGCATTTTTGAGATGGATTTGTAATAGATCTAACTTATATTTTCCTATGGAATTCATTATTCATTGCAGCCTCTCAATTGAAAATTGTTGACCATTAATTAATTATTTTGCTGCTGAACATTGATAGTATTGATGACAAATTTGTTGAATTATAAGTTATCTATTGAATCTCACAAATGCGGGAAACTGAATGCAATACAGAGTTGAACATCTGCATCATTAATATTTAATGAATATGTACAGTTGTACGGTACTGTTCCTTTGTACTGTTCAAAACAATTTATAAATGTATATGATTTGATTTTTATAAGATGGAAGGATTATTAGATATTGTAGTATACCAACTGCTGGATAGTTATAATAATAATTAATTAGAATCTCCATATATTGCTATATAAATAGACAAAGAACTTCTGCAACTTCAATATGGATCTCGCTTGCTGTTCAGTACATTGGACAATATTTGTAGTTGCAGAATCATTTTTCTATTTATATAGCAATTTTTCATTTAGTATACCGGTAGCTTTTATTAGTGGGGAGACCCAAGGATTGTTCCACTTCGCCAGATAACTCATTTTCCACAAACGGAGACTCAAGTTATAGTTCTTTAAAAAAGCAATAATATATAGAGATTATATTAAATTATTATCATTTAAAATTTACACTTTTATCAGAGATAAAACCTTTGTTTATCACTTACTTATTCTTCACTTACCTGGATAATTATGATCATGATTTTTATAAATTGAAGAATAATTATTTACCTTTTGTCTGGGCACCTATATGAACGACTTGGAGAGGATTGGTTTCATTTTTAGTAGCACTAAGTAGGCTTCCCAAAACGAATACTATTAGTAGCAAAGACACTACCAGGAGAATTAGGCATTTTTCTAAAAGGCTCCTTGATTTCCAGAGTGTTGTTCCCTGAAATAAAAAACATCATTAGAGTTGCTGAATCCACTGTGAAATTTTCTACATTTTTTCTAATACAATATTCGTGAACAGATTTTGAAATAAAATTGTATCATTTCTTCAATAATATTGTGTGGTGGTTGAATATGGTAGCGTCATAATAATAATATAATGTTTCCTTAATCTCAGGACTACTTTTATCACCGTTTTTTTTTTAATTTAAATAATTATCAAAGTATTTGTATTTGCATTTGAAAATGACTATAATTAGTTGAAACATGTAATGCATTGAAAAAATAATTCAAAAAGGGTACTTTGATAATCATTTCAAATACAAAAAAAACAGTGATAATATAATCTTCATTTTGTTCACTATCAAGAAGTAATCCAGATATTTAGTCTATTATTCATTTTCTATTCCATACGGTACCAATATTGAAAGTTGGAAATATGGTGCAAGTATTATAGTAAATGGGAATTATATTGGAGTGTTCGGTAGCATGAGACTACACTGGTTCGATCCCGATTTAATCAGATATTTAAATTAAAAACGTTTACTTCCGTCTTTCAGAGTAGTTGGTTGTGCACCGTTTGTGCCTGAACTAAGGAAAAATATAAATGCAAAAATTAAATTCATTTCACATTTTTAAAACACTGCTGAAATAAGAATCTGTCTCTATACTTACAGAATGATAACGTATGTGAGTTGCTGTGGCAGACACTCCCTCAGTCAACTGGGTTGATCCTATGCTACTCGAGTCCTCTTCAAAATCTGCTTGTTTGTAGCGCGTCATCTGCAATTAATAACATAACAATAAATTTCATCTTTCCAATTAGAAAATTCCGCATCCACTATCACGTTACTGCTATTTCATTATCACGTTACTGCTTATGAAATAAAAGTGGGTAGGAAATCTGAAGATGTATCCACCGCCCATCAATGCATTGATAAAAATAACACAAATTCAACACTCATTGCCCATCATATTAAACAATGTTATGGAGATTGAAGTTTGATACAAAATTAATACTAAATAATAGATATTAATAATTATTTTGTGTAAAATCATTCATTTATTAGGCCTACCAGCAGAATTCTGCACTTCCTAGGAACCTTACTATATGGATCACTGAGAGAGCTAGCTTCTTTTAGGACAAGATATGTAGGCTACGGTATATTATAATATTTTACCCTGATAAATTCCAAATCTTTTGAAGCTATAGATGCACACTCTCTAAGCAGAGTTCTTTCTATTTGCTTCCTGGTCTCCGCCAGGTAAGATGAACTACATAAAGATCACGATATTATGCAATATAGCCTACAGATGAAAAGTATGGAAAACAATATTATTTCAGGTAAAAGTAGAATGATGAGACTTCGATAAACCTAAAATGGTGTGCATTTTTCTATAAATCTGCAGCTGTAACACACCCTTGTAGTGTGTATAGTGTGCTGTCTGTGTCTTCTGTCAGATATGTTATGAACAAAACAACAATGTCAATATGTTTTGTAATAGGAGATTTTCCAAGTTCATTTGCATTAATAGGCCTATGTTTATTGGACATGAGGTTACGAATCATTGATAATGTCAATTGAGTGTTAATGGAATATGCTGACGTCCGATGCAGGCTTTTCAATTATAAACGCGTTGAAAACACCCGTCATACCATCTTAATTTGAAACTGCACAATAAGCTTCATTTGAGTGTATGAATGAATAAGCGAGGCACTCTCACAACATGCAGCTGAGACAACCATTTTTAGGTTAAAGGTTACACCGAGGGTCACAAGATCAACCACTATTTTGGGAGAAACATAATTATTTGCTTTCTTGCTTCCTGGTTTTCTCACTTATCTCTTAGGATTAATCAAAATTTTAATTATGTTAGATATAGTTTGAGATAATTTGTTTGAAAATGACTAGTGAACTATCACGTTTTTAAGAATTGCGGCAAAGTATCATCCTCATTGCATATAGATATGTATATGCTTGGATGCTTTTTGAAAACCATTGTAAAAGACACGGATTAAAAACGAAACTCCGTAATACAAATGAGCCAACTTGTTTTTCCTTCAATAATGAAATGCATAGTAAATTATTGTTTGGCGTTTTGTATCTGTAGGCTAAGCACAGCGAGAATAGAATTCTGGAAGCAAAACAAAACTGTATTTCTCATGAACTATATAGCCTATAGTCATTGTTTTCTATTCACTTATTGGATTTATCTCGTATCATATTATTGCTGATATCATGTTCTGTATACGATAGTCCTACGGTACCGTATATTATAACATATTAAACTGCTGGTATATCGATGTGGGCTCAGCTAATCCATGTAATAAAGAACCATCCTACACTTCTCTGGAAGCTCAAATTACCTTGGAACGAAAACTGCGCAGTCTGTCCATGACAGCGGGCCAAGGGGTCTTTTGAGTGAAGCTGGGGGTCGCTCTTCACAAAGAGGCAAACACGCATTTTGACACCAAACTGAGAATGAGCTCTGCGCTGCGCGGTGCAGAGAGCGAAACCAACTAAATTATGCCTATATGACGCGCCTGCACACATCACACACCACCACCACGAAAATCCCACTATCAGCTACAGACTAGATAGTAGGCTATAGCCTGTGATAGTTGTGTTTGGGTTTGGGCGACGTAAACATTCAACAATCACAAGTTGAACAAGGATGAAGAAAACCGATCGAAAAAATGTAACTACGTAGAGAGCGTCATTTTGCACGTCACTCACTCCCTTTTCGGTTCAGTTTCCTCATCTGTCAGTTCTCATTATCTTCAATGGTACAGATTTGGGTAGTAAGCTATCATCAGTTTTATGTGTGTGTATTATCTCTTGTTGTAACTGGAATTTCTCCAACTGATCTATATTTTTGTGCTTGATAAGCGGGGCCCGGAATGGGTCTGAGCGTCTGAGAGTATATAATAGAGGTCCGATAGTGAACTGAATCACAATTCAGTTTAGTATTGTATCTTCAACTTTTTGGAAAGTGAATCACAAATTTATTGTATTTGAATAATTAATATAATCTGAGCTATTATACACACATTTTTATGCGCAACAGTCCAGTCGTATATACGCTATCCGGTTAAATCGTCACAGGTTTGGCAAACCTTGCCTGGGAATTAAACTATCCTCATACCGTGAGCACAAACTTTCTGTAATTATTATAGCGTGATATTCTGATATAACTTACTATTACTGTAAAAACTATCAACTTTTTGATGTAACCGTACTCTTGTGACTAGGACCAAGTAAACCCATGTCACTTTGATTAAAACACCAATTTCTCACTGCTTTTTTTGCTGACTTGTTCGCGAAGCAACGACAAAGTCTAATTTAATTGGTTCGAGAAGCTTTAAAATATTGGTTGTGCGGCTCGGTCGACTCTTTCCCACCACCACACTAATTGGATGCTGCTCCAATTAGAATCTAGCTTTTGTACCGGAAGGCTACCTCAAGTTGAAATGCACTACCCATAGAAAAACTCTTCGAGCATAGCCTATAACTATAACTTCGAACTTCTAGATCTTCTTTTTTCTATTTTATTAGAAACATGGTTTCGAAAATCTCTTCTCACAATTAATATAGGTAATTGTGAAAATTAATTGTAATTGTTAAAATCAAAAGGGGTTCAATCGAATTAATGTCAGGGGAACTGAAACAAAAAGAAATGGTCCTCAATGTAAGGGATGAAGAGCAAAGTAATGGTGGTATCGAAGGTAGGAAGAGAAAATGTGGAGATTGGGGTTGAAGGAGAGGTGCTTGAACAGGTGTCGAAATATGAGCATTTGGGTGTGTGGTTCACTGAAGATGGAAAGATAAATGTGGAGGTGCTGAACAGGGTGAGGAAAGGTTCACTGGCTTACTTTGCGGTCAAGGATTGTATATTTGGTAAAAAAGAGGATGAGAATCAGTAAGAGGATGGAGAATCAAGTTTACAGATCCATAATTGAACCAATATTGCTGTATGGGAGTGAAAGCTGCCCCATGAGATCATGTACGGTAATGAAAATGAAATAAGAACTTTGGAAATGAAATGTCATAGGAAAACAGCGGGAAAGACAAGAAGAGATAGAATTCGAAAAACCAGAATCAGAGAGGAAGTTGGGATGAGAGATGTGAGAGGATTGAAATGAGGCAGCATAAATGGTATGGACATGTTCAGCGGATGTATGACAGTAGAAAAGCGAGGGAGCGAAGGAGAAAATCACCCTTAGTGGTCCAAACTCATGATTTCTTCATAGACGAGATAATTTTCTACAATTTGAGCCCAAATGCGACTTTTTCCCATCGATGTGCTGTTTTTGACATTCATGTTTTCTTGAAATTTCTCATCAAAATGCAAAATCATGTATAATTAACACCAGTTACATCAAATTTAGTCCGCCATAATGGATTTTCAATAATTAAAGAAAAAGTAAGATGATCATGTTATATTATGAATTCGAAAAAAAATTCCAAGACAAATTAAATGTCGAAAACCGCAGATTAATAATATGTTGAACCAATGAACCGGTCTGGAGCTATTAACTCATATCTAGTAATACATATCTAATTAATAAATTACATAACTCTGAAAAGGTTCTACTTATTATTGATGTGCGGTTTTCAGCATTAAATTTCTCTTGGAAATCTGCATCGGAATCATATGTAAAATTTGATGAAAATTTTCAAATTTTATGTTATAATGGTACTGTGTGTAATAATACCTCCTCGTTCAAAACACACCATTTTTACATTTAAGTGACTCCCAATCGGGAACCTGTGGGCGCAAAAATCTGCAACTTATGATGAAATGTAGAGGAAATTTTCCTCTTTCAGATGGTTGGTATCAGAATCCCGGGACTTCTTAATTGAGATTGTAAATAGCCAGTTTTTATCACTGATTTTCAGATAAATTCGCACCTTTTCCAATATTATCGAAATTGCGGTAAGAACAAGCCTCGAGCAAGCAAATTTCATTATACTATTCAATAGAGGATGTATTTCTCTACATTTAAGACCAAAAAATAGCTCTTCCTCTATTAGTAACCAAGTTATAATTTAATTAATTATTTAACATTTTCCAGCAATTGGAAAAGCAGATTTTTGGGTAGTGTTATAATCAACTATTCACCAAAGGAATATAATAAATCATATATGATATTAAAGAGCATATTTTTTTCTACAATTTGATACCAAATTAATAATTTTTAAACGAATATTGAACAAGCTAGATCAATTTTTGAAATCAATTGTCGTCTCCTTCAGATCACTGAGGCGCTCCACCCATGTAATATACGACGCGTTCAATAGCTTAACCTCCTTTATACCGGTATCAAGTGATGAGTCCCGGAATTCCGATACCAACCATATGAAAGAGGAAAATTTCCTCTACATCCCATCATAAGTTTCAAATTTTTGCGCCCACAGGTTCCCGATTGGGAGTCACTTGAATGTAAAAATGGTGTGTTTTCAATGAGGAGGTATTATTACACACAGTACCATTATAACATAAAATTTGAAAATTTTCATCAAATTTTACATATAATATATGAATTTTTACCGCCACAATGAGCTGAAAACGATGAGCTATCACACGATGAAGTCCGACGTACCGTTCAAAAGTTAGTAATAAATATATATATAATTTAAAATATAGTGAATGCTTTTGACCCACCTACCAAGAATCCTACGACACTTTTAGTCGGATGAACATTGCTAATGACAGCCTAGGGTCTCAGGAACAGTATTCAAGAAGTATAAGCAAATCCCAACTTTTTTAGTAAGATTTTTGTGTTGAAGTAAGCAATTTTTGGGGTTTTTGGGGGTGTAAGGATTTTCTAAAATCGCTCTAGCACAAAAAATATTGAACATAGAAGTGTGGAATTGGTCTCAAATGAAAGAGAAATGAATTTCGCCGAGAGGAATTTTGAAATACGGATGTACGAGTGCTCAATTTATAGTAACAAACTTCTTAAGTAAGAAAAATTTCAAATTCACGATCCTATGAAAAAATTTTATCTCAAAATTGGTTAATGTTACAGAGTTGCAATTGGTCTTATTCTTTAACAAATTTTATTGTCTACAAAAACGGTCCTTTAAAATTTTCTCGTCCGACGCTTGGTTCGGCCACAATTCACGAAAAACCAATTCCTAGTAGGTAAATTTTACGGTTTTTTCAAGATGGCGGCCGAAGCTCACAAGGGACTCTTGGGGACTATTAGTATGTTATTTAGCGCCCTTTTCTGATCATATCTGCAAATTTCCAGCTGGGTCCTCCGACTTTTACTTGTTTTGCTTAATTTGACTGGACTAAATAAAATAAAATAATTTCACAACTTAATTGTAAAGATTGCGAAGTCACAGACACACGCAGGAGTAAAACTTCCATCTCAGTCTCCAATTCAATACTGGAGAAGATCCTCTCCAGTTAATCCTCTCCTCTCCAGTTGATCCTCTCCAGTAATTAATTCCTCATCTTCACTCTTTTAACAGTCATGGAAGTCAGATTTTCAAATCAGAATACTTGTTTTCTCTCTGTCACTTTTGTACTTTTGTACTCCCCATCTTTTGTACGGTAAGCCAATGAAACCGAAAAATTGGAATAAGTCACCAACATGGAAAAAATGCAGCCATTTACTGTAGGCTACAATAAGAAAAATCAAGTCTTTTTTTCTAGAAATCAATTGTAGGCCTATTAATAAGGTAATTCTAAACATCAATTTTTCATCTTTTAGAGGTTTGAATGACTTTTGCACTATCACCTCATATTCAGAAGTGTAAGAAATCTCTAAAAACTTTTGAACCCTTCAAAATATTGCTTTTGTTCAACAGACAATAATACTCCAAAGTTCACGCAAATCTGTCCAACAATATGCTCTATGCCTTGGAATGGAGGACAATTCGCGAGTTTTTATAATTAATTAACTAATTAATTAGGATAAATAATTAATCTTTTCAATTTTTGTCCAATATAATACATTAAGCAGCACTTGAAGTACATTTTCCCCCATATTCATAACAATAAATGATGAAATTGATTTTCTTGAAGAGCTGGTGACTTATTCAAATCTTTCCGTTTTACTTGCTAACTCTCTATACTCTATATGCTCAAGTGTAGGTAGCTCCAGAGAACTAAAAAAAATTTTGAATCTTCAAAGTTGTTTCATGGAGCTAGAATCCATTACTGCAAAATTAGAGCTGTGGTACAATGTATTTGAATGAAAGAAAAAAAATGAAAAGTTGGAGTTAGCCTCCTAATTGGAGCAGCTAAATTTTTTGCAAATATTTTTCCAAGTGTTCTAGCAAATGCATTGTTCATTTCAAATGCTTTCTCACCAACCTCAGCAACTACAGAGAAAGAATATTTTGAAGGCCTACCCTTCGTATGCTACAGATGGCTCAGCGAGCAGTGGAGCACAAATTAACTAGATTTCGCTTAATGGGTGTCCATCGTTAATTAAAAAAAAAACAAGGACCAGTTTGAAAAGAGCGTATTGGATATTTTCTTCGCAAATCTAAGAAGAATGATGTTACTGTAGTGGTTCAACTACCTATTTAATTCTATCCTCATTAAGGATTTTGGATTTACTGGAAATTTCTTCAAAACTATCTTTTGAATTTGATGTTTTTAGTAATCTAATACTACGTATTTCTCAATAAACTCATACAGAGCTGAATAGCCAGCCATAAAATACTGTTTCAGAACTTTCTAACAATATTCTAGGGCATTTTTCCTGGGTGAGAAACATACTACAGTATCTTAATATTTTCAAACTGTCCGAAGTTTAGAATACAATATTGTTGAGTGGTATTTCTAATCAAGCAATATTGTTAAGAATTAAATTCTTAATCAGCTCAGTTACCGTTTCTTCTAGAACGCACCCAAACCTCACAAATCAGGATCAGGATTAAAGGAGAAAAAACAGAAAATGAAGGCAGTTTTAAATAGATTGCTTGTCTTTTGAAGGATTGCTTACTTGTTTGTCTCCTTTTATATCTTTATTTGTGAGGTTTGGGTACGTTTGAGACGAAAAAAGTAACTGAATATTTCTTCTGGGATAAATCGAATGTAAGCTATTTGTGAGAAAATCAACAGGACTTGGAAAAATAAAGCCAGGATTGAGACACTTTGAAATTTTATAATGTGATGGGCGATGGCCAATCTCAGCTCTGCTATATGTCTCTGAAACCTGGGTACCGAGAAATAAAGAATGGAGCAGGTTACAAGTGGCTGAAATGCAATTTTTGTGAGCATTAGTCTGAAGTGGTGTACCAGAGAAGATAGAATTCGGAATGTTAAAATAATACAGGAACTCAACATAATTATTCTCATGAGGAAGAATATCGGAGACAGCAAAGAGACCTGGAAATATCATGTTGAATGGATGGGACCAGTCAACAATAAACACCTGAAAGATTGAATTTGCCTTGAACAATCAGTGACCAGAGAAATTGAATCACAATCGAACTTTGTGATGAAATTTATTTAAAACAAAATGTGGGACTTGTTAGCACAAAATACCTTTATCTCATATAAATTCATTGAAAATTAATAATTTCAATCACAAATCATCCGTATTAAATTATTAACAATATTATGGTTAATTTATTTTTATTTTCAATTTTTCATTATAGAATGTATTGAACTGAACAATATTATGACTGACCCCCCCTCCAATCTTTCTTTGAGGGGGCCTAGAAAAAGGAGGGGTGGGGGTGGTCAACGCAAAAGGGAACATGGCTTGCCCCCCCTGGAAAAATTCCTGCGTACGCCCTTGTACATATCTACTCTTGAATCAATGTTTATTCAGGCTACTCTAGAGTATTGTTTTCATTTATTTTTATTCAACTCATGTTATTTATTTTTATGCAGTGGAGACCTAACTTCACCCTCCCCGTTACAAAATGGTTGCAGTCATTCTATTACTCTCCCTCTCTCTTTCTTAATCTCTCTTATTCAGAGTGAATAAAACAGATCAGATTTTGTCGATGGAGTTATAATTCTACTGTTCGAGTTATGGAAGTTATAGACTCTATAATAAATAATAATTTTTAAATGATTAGAAAACTTTACTTCATTAATTGCAGCTTTTAGTGAAGGTCAACATGCGGGTAAAATTGATCGATAGACTTGATATCAGATTGATAAATTTGCTTATCAGGCCCGCTTTCCCCAATGATGCCCAAGCAAAGCTATAAGCTAAAATAACATCTGATCCTAGACTAATTGAATACAATTAGCTGTTATTTGAGCGGCTTAGCAAAGCTATATGCGTCGGTTGAGTTCTAACAACACAGTAGTATCTCGAAATTTTGAGCTGACGTTTTTATGGATCTTTGAAGCTCTTGTCTTCCTCTACCCGTATCAAGCAAAACCATACCTTTACCAAACCATACCATACTTCTATCAGCTCAGGAAATAGATTGAGATCAAAGAAATTCGAACCACTTGGATGTATAGATCCCCCTGTACGCAGGGATTTTTTCTGCAGAAGGTGGTGTTTGCGATTTTATTGTTTTAATGGTTTTTAAGGTAGTTTTTTTCAACATTTTGATGTTATGTTAGACATTTAAAGTTCAAATAAGGCCTATCTTGTATTTCGTAGTCTACTTGGATCACTTACCATCAGAATAAATACTCCACTGCTCTAAATCCAAATTATTTTTGATACAAAGGACATTCAAGGATAATAGAATAAGGACACCCCTAACTTTCGTAAGAGTGAACGGATCATGATAAACTATAGCTCATTGTTTTCAGCTTGAAAAGACAGTTCTATTTCGTATTAGTACGGTGCAATTAGTTGAAAAAAAGGCCGAACCTCAACATCCAAAGAGAAAGGACGATTCCTACGCCAACTTGTTCTATACAACCCCTTTATTGTTTGGTAAAAAGTTACACCCCTAACCCTAAGCGTCGGGTTTTTTGGGGGAGGGGGGGTGAAAGGTGCAAAATTTCAGTTTTTGTGAATTGTAGCCGAACCAAGCGTCGGACAAAAAATTTCATACGTTTTTTCTAGAGAACAAAATTTGGAAGAGATTGAGACCAATCACAACTCTGTATCATTTACCGTTTCCAAGTTACAATTTTTTGAAAACTCCATATTTTTTAACAGGAATTATTCCGTGTTACTTTAAAAGTTTGTAACTTTGAATTGGAAACACTTGCATCCGTATTTCAAAATCCCTCTCGGCGACATTCATTTCTCTTTAATTTGAGACCAAATTCACTCTTCTATGTTCAGTGGTTCATGTGCTACAGCGATTTTAAAAAACCCTTACATCCCCAAAATCCCCTAAAATTACATTTTATCATACAAAAAAATACCAAAAATATTCGGATTGGCTTATTATTCCATAATCATTAAGGAGGGCAAAATTCTCGACATTTTCAGACCAAGAACATCACTCTACCTTCAGTAGTTACAAAGTTACAGATGAATAAATTATCAATAATTAGAAAAAATTGAAATAGCTGATTTTACAACAATGTTTTCATCAAAGTTTTATTCAAGAAATATTGTGAATCATATATAGTATCAAAGAGTACATTTTTCTCTACAATTTGAGGCCAAATTCACATTTTTGAACAATTACAGAATTAGCTAGATCCATTTTTCAAACCAACTGTCGAGTTCAGAGCTCACTCTGAGAGGCGCTCCACACACTATGATACATGATACATTGAAACGCTTCTTTGAGCTTAAGAAGACGACGATTTTTTTAAAAATATACGTAGCTCATTTAATAATTGTTCGAAAAATATTAATTTGGTCTCAAATTGTAGAAAGAAATGTGATCTTTAATATCATATAAGATTCATCATTGTTGGAAAATCAGCGTTTTCAATTGTTGAAAAATTACACATAATTCATTCTATTGTAACTCGGTAACTATTGGCGATAGAGTTGTGTTCTTGGTCTAGAAATGTAGAGTGATTTATCCTCTAAAAAATGGTTTATGAAAATTTCTTGTTCAATGCTTATTGTTAGAGAAATTTCAATAGAATTCAAAAAATGAGCGAATTTATCAGAAAAAGTGTGATAAAAGCCGGTTGTGTACCTTCTTATGTCATTAATATATTATTATGTCAAAGGTCTCGCAATTCTTATAGTAACCATCTGAAAGAGGAAGATTTTCTCTACATTTCTTGGTAGTTTCAAATTTTTCCGTTCACAACTTTCCGATTGAGAGCATTGAAATGTGAAAAATTGGAATTTTCAATGTGCAGGCATTATTATTCAAGAGTATCATTTAAATCTGAATTCTGGAGTTTTTCACCGAATTTGGATTATAATATATGAATTTATACCGCCGTGATGAGTAGAAAATGATGAGCTATTGAACGATAGAATCCAACGTATCAATCAAAAGTTATGGGGGAATATAAATGATTAAAAATAAAGGGATGCTTTTGACCAACCCTCATGAATCCTTTGATAGTCTTGGTCGTTTAAACGATTTTTCTAACAGTCTAGGGTCTCAAGAAACGAAATCTAGAAGTATAAGCCGATCCGAAAATCTTAAATATTTTTTTTTGTACGATAAAATGTAATTTTTGGGAAGCGGTTTGTCCCAGTGGTAGAGAGCGTCTAATCGGTGAGATTAGATAAGCGACGTACCTCTACCAACACTGTTGTAATGGTGACCGGTTCCTCTGAATTCAATTTATGAGCCTCAAAAATCGCTTCCCGGTGGTTCGGAACCCACCTAAAGCAGTAGGTCCCTTCATCTCTCATCATCATCCTTCCCATTACCCACGCACAGGCCCAAGAGCCCATGTGGGCATCACCCTCACAAAAAAAAAAAAAAAAATTCTAGGGGATTTTGGGGATGTAAGGGTTTTTTAAAATCGCTGTAGCCCATGAACCACTGAACATAGAAGGTCAAATTTGGTCTCAAATTAAAGAGAAATGAATTTCGCCGAGAGGGATTTTGAAATACGGATGCAAGTGTTTCCAATTCAAAGTTGCAAACTTTTAAAGTAACACGGAATAATTCCTGTGAAAAAAATATGGAGTTTTCAAAAAATTGTAACTTGGAAACGGTTAATGATACAGAGTTGTGATTGGTCTCAATCTCTTCCAAATTTTGTTCTCTAGAAAAAACGTATGAAATTTTTTGTCCGACGCTTGGTTCGGCTACAATTCACAAAAACTGAAATTTTGCACCTTTCACACCCCCTCCCCCTCCCCCGACGCTCATAGGGGTGTAACTTTTTACCAAACAATAAAGGGGTTGTATAGAACAAGTTGGCGTAGGAATCGTCCTTTCTCTTTGGATGTTGAGGTTCTAGTCTAATTGCACCGTACTATATATCATATGTTGAATTTGGTCAAAATTGAAGAATTACATCACCTAGAGTACATTGAGCCCATTCCTATACACCGAGAAAAATGCGACTTTTTGTGATCAAATGGGTCTACCTTGGGTCTATGGGTCTACCTTGGAAGCCAATGATGGGAAAAAGTAGCATTTGGGCTCAAATTGTAGAAAATTATCTCGTCTATCGTTTGGTATAAAGAAATTATTAGTTTGAACTACTTAGGGTGGTTTTATTTACAGAAACTTGAAATGAAAAAAATGTTCTCCCCTTTTTTCACTATTTTTATTTAAGTCCCAAATTGAGAATGATTATAGTTATGATTGCATTTTTGAGCTATAAATGTAGAGAATTCGATTCTCTACAATTTCATCCACATTTATCACCTCTAAAGTCATAATATATTTGAGAAATTGCATAAAAAGTATGAAGAGAAAAATGTTGATGATTTTTTAAAATCAAACGTACCTCCCCTTAGCATGATATTTTTCATGCGTTTATAATTGCAAATGATAGAGGAAGTTATGATCTACAATTTGAGCCCAAATGCAACTTTTCCCATCATTGGCTTCCAAGGTAGACGCATTTGAACGAAAAAGTCGCCTTTTTCTCGTTATATAGGAATGGGCTCAAAGTACTCTAGGTGATGGAATTTTTCAATTTTGATCAAATTCAACATATATGATATATGAAATAGAACTGTCTTTTCAAGCTATAGTTTATTAAGATCCGTTCACTCCAGGGGCGAGGCGTGACTTTTTTGCTCGGTCATCTCTAGGAAAAATTTAGTTCCGCACCCCCATCTATCTCACCCCCATCCCATACCCAAATGATAATAATGTTCCATTTTAGACAATTATTTATCAAGCTTTATTATAACTAGTCCAATTACTAAAGATAATACACGATGAAGAACACAAAAAACTGTTGGAAATTAATAAATAATTGGATAAATTAAATACGGTGTTATTCAAATCAATATGCTAATTGAAATAGAACTCCGAGAAACCAAATATAATTTGATGATTACCTAGCCGAATGATATTGATTTATTTATTTCATGACAAATTATTCCTTATCTTAGTTAACCATAGTTATTTATCATATCATTCATTGTACAAGAGGCCAAATAATAGTACAATACAATAAACATCATGATTTAAGTTTGTAAAACTGTACGGAGCGCAGAGTGCAGAGAATTTGTTGTCAGAGACGGTGGAATCGCAGAAAATAGCGATGTTTTCGTCCGTATACTCCGTCCATCATTTGCGGGAGCGAGTGGGTGAGTGGATGCAGAAGAGTGGTGGGAACGAACGCGAAACAACATTACTGGAATCGCTCATTGTTGAGCATATTGAACGAATGGAACTGATGATGGAGTAGTTCACTCTATTCGAACTTGGCGCGCTTGCAAAAAGCTTCGATTTCTTCACTTCTTTGTATTTATTTTAAATATTTTCAACTTGATAATTCCTACACATTATATATTAATTTCTGTCTAGTCATCGGCGAATCCAAAGATGACCGGACGCCTCGCCTCTAGTTCACTCTCAAGAAAATGAGGGGTGTCCTTATTCTATTATCCTTTGTATCAAAAATAATTTGGATTTAGAGCAGTGGAGAATTTTACTTTAAGAATGTACCTATAAAAATTTGGACAGTTTTTTAGTTATATGCGAAAAACTATAAACGTGCATGGTTTTCTGGCTGTCAAAAGTTATGCGGGGGGAAATTTTGTGTGCACTTTTCGAATACACATTATTGGGACCCTAATGAAGCAATTAAAACAATAAAATCGCATACACCACTTTTTTTGCAGAAATTAGCCTTACAAAATTCCCTGAGTACTGGACTAATAATAATATATTATATTACTGGACAATAATATAATATATTAAATTATATTGTAAATAATTCGTCTGGCTGAAAATACAGGAAATTGTTGGGACGTTAAAGCATACTCAATTACTCAGCAATAGTTGAAAGAAAGGCACTGAAAATGTCAAGGTCGCGTAAGTAGTGAGGTCAACCAATAGTATATACACACACAAAATAAATCATGTGGGGTACGGACGTACGGTAGCCTACTGGAGTTCCCCACGCTAGTAGCCTACTGGAGTGTTGAAGTGTGGAATTATTTTTTTCATACATTTCTACCACCTATTTCACACTTCTGTCAACTATAAAGTGCCTATGTAAATAACTTCTATAAAGTAAGTGATTTTATGCGGCTCCCTCCAATTAACAAATAAGAAAATTCCACACAATTAAATGCATAAAAATGCACTCATTGTATGAGTGGTGAGGTGAGTATAAAGATTTTTCCCTCATAATATTCTATACCGTATTTGCTGATATAATTGAATAAGATTTTCGTCAAAGGGTGTCTGCCATAAGGTAACTATTATAATGAATAATAATTTATTCATTCAATCAATTGAATATAAAGGTGATTCCTACAAACATATCTAATTCCTAATCCTAAAAAATCACAAGTAAGAAATTAGACTTTTAATGAACAAAAGTTGGACAGAATACATCGAGATGGCTGGGTATGGAGCTTATTACTATTCGCGCTCATCTTTATCAGTTGGTAACCGTATAAACAAGCAGAAGTTAGTCTACTTCAATAAAATTCACCAGAATCTACTCACTAATTCGAACGAGATAAACAGTTGGAGAGTTGGCAGCGGTGGTCGAAAACAGTTTACTCGTAATAAACGACTATTTCTGGTTCGAAACGTAGCAAACTTGGCGTGTGGTGTCTGTGTTGTTTATAAAAAATATGGGAGTAATGGGGTGAGAGGGGAGATCTTCTGCACTTTTGGTTTGATCTTTTTTCACGCGTGACGTTGGTCGAGCGGGAAGGAAGCGTTCAATTAGAATTGATTAGGAAAGGCACCGACGATAGGATGGAGGCAGCTTGACAGATGCTTGAGAGGATAGGCGGCTATGCTTATTGCAGACCCGGCTGCGGCTAGTGCGTCACAATGGTGTGCAGATGAATGGATATTTTGATAACAGACGGATTAGAATATGAAATGTGACAGTGAGTGCACACTGCTTACCTTGACCGACATAGCTCGGTGACGACTAGAAGACGACGCTTTTCTAGCCGGATGCCTCCGCCGTCATGACTGCTGGCGCCCCGTCTGCACTACTCTGCTCTGCCCTACCACTCACCACCCGCCGCCTCGCAAACAATATTGATCGGCGCAGCGCCCCAACCACAACAACGCACTCTACGCTTCTTTCTTCTCGCGGACCACAGTTGCAACTCCCAAACTTACGATATACGGTAGCCTACTTGTAAAAAGTCTACCACTTAATTAGCCTACTTAATACTTTGTTATAATAATTATTAGCTTGGGTGAGTTATTTTGCATTCAAGAAAATATAAACGACGTACAGCTGATGTAGCCTACTGTGGTTGTTAAATTGATACATTTTTCAACGCCCAAACTAATTAAAGAGCCAAAACAATGGGGATCTGCACAGCTGATCGCAGCAGAACTTGTTCTAAAAAATTAATTAAAATAATTATTATTCTATTACTGGCTTAGGCCCGCATTTGTCCAAATGTGATTATTCGGTTATGAAATAGTTGCCACTGCTGCTATAGGCCTAAAATATGATTTTTTGACAGAAAACTCAATATTATAAGCCTATAAAGGTTTTATCTCAATCAGACCTCAATATCACCTTTTTATTTTAAAAATTAGCTGGTTGTGGCCAAGGTGTATAGAAGAGTAGAGGTGGGGCGGAGTGAAGCAGCTGGCTGTGAAAGTTATAATTTTGACGTCACGGAGTTCCTCCAGTCAAAAATTTAGCATTAATTTCCCTATCCTAGACAAAAAATTGCGCACTTTTTCTCAATTTACGAATTATAGAATTGTTTAATATGTAAATTTTTTATATGAGCTTGTATAGAATTTCAAGACCTACATTTTGAGTGATTTAAATCTATAATTTACTCAAATTTAACATGAGAAAAACTCCGTTAACGTGTCTCGGGAATACTCTGCAGCTGGGCTAAAGCAAGTTATGAATAGCAATGCTATCGAATGCAATGATATTATAAATGTTTCACTCTGAATTATTTTACACGACTCTGCAGTCAAACATTTTTGAATATAAGTTTAAATAAACTTCTACTCACATGTGGAGCGCTTTCGGATGTTAATCCATTTTCAACACTGCCTTCATTTCGTTGTCACTGATTGGTCTAGGAAGCATTGGTGTTGGCGGTACTATTTAAATTTATTATGACGAATAGTTGGCGGTTTTGTTTGAATTTATTAGTGTGTCAAAAAGTCTATGGGATTTGAAGTTTAGATGTTCATTTAGGATGTTTTGGGGGTCGGTTTTTGACTGCAGAGTCGTGTAAAATAATTCAGAGTGAAATATTTACTAGCAGTTCGTGATGGAAAACAAAATAGATGAGTATTATAAATGTATCTTATAATAGCATTGCTACTCTTAATTGCATCAGCCCAGCTGCAGAGCATTCCCGAGACACGTTAACGGACATTTTCTCATGTAAAATTGGAGTAAAATATAGATTTAAATCACTCAAAATGTAGGTCTTGAAATTCTCTACAAGCTCATATAAGAAATTCACCTATTAAACAATTCTGTGATTTGTAAATTGAGAAAAAGTGCGCAATTTTTTGTCTAGGATAGGGAAATCAATGCTAAATTTTTGACTAGAGGAACTCCGTGACGTCAAAATTATAACTTTCACAGCCAACTGCTTCACTCCGCCTCACCTCTACTATTCTATACACCTTGGGTTGTGGCAACCATGGTATCTCATCCATTTGCAGATAATGAATTTAGCCAAATGTGACTACATTACTAACTAACAGTGATATTGTTTTTCAATTTTCAAAATAGTTCACATATAGCGCCATCTCTCAGACGTCTCAGGAACTGCTTGAACTGAGAAATCCAAGAGATGCTTTCATATTATAATAAGTTATGTCACAGAGGAGGAACTTTCTTCTCTGTGGTTATGTATTAAGCATTTTCCACTCTTGAATTAGACCCAATGGCCGAATGGTCCTGTCTTCCGTGCTGTATCTACCAATTTTTAAGGGGCAAGCTCTACTTTTTGCGCGCCCCAGGGCAAACTCTATTTTTGCACCCTCCGTGAGATTTACCGTATTCGATTGATTACAAAAATGCAAATGAGACTTACTATACATTCTTTCTTCCTTTTTTTCATTCTTTCTTTACAATTGCGACTTGGTTTCCAAGTATTTTAAGCAAAGGATGAATGAGTGATGATGAATGATGATGATGAAGGTTTAACACAAGGTTATTAAAGACAAGGTTGTTTTCTGAGAATTTGAAAAGTGGTGGGGAACCCAAAAAATGACGTAGTTCAGATCAAACATCCCGACTACACTGGACCACAACTGCACTGGCGCATTGAAAAAATGAATCGACCGATTTGTCCACTATAAACTCAGTTGAAAAGTTTAGCAGCATGGCCCTGGCTATTCCTGAAGCCACGTACGTTTAGGCCCTACACCGGAGTTGATATAATAGTCTACATATTAATACGTTATTCAGAAAAGTTATTAACAAATGTTATTATTAACACTCTGGTGTGAAGGTGGCATTACTTGTTTAATCCTTGTGTATGGGATGTTGAGCTATATAGTACCTGACCCTGTAAATGAATTTCCATTTTTGTAAAAAAATATGCCTAACCTAGTTTGATATTCACACTTATAAAACAATATTTTGCATTATGACGGAAGAGATATGATAAATTGACAGATTATAATCAATTTGGCCTATTTTGTTATAATATCAATACGGAAATTATTTTAATATTAACGTTTTAATGATAATAATACTGCATTAATGTTTCCATAATGTAGGAATAGGATCTACTATTGGCACAATATAAAGTTGGTGTTTTCTTTTGCGAAGCGTGAACAAAATAGTTATTTGTGTAACTAGTGCGTAAAGTGAAGGATTGCTGCACGAGTGAAACAGTTTTACAATAACACTTTATGCTCGAGTTACACATTAAATTTTTCCTACAGTTACCATTGGGCCTGTGTGAAAAGTAGGAAAAAGTTTCAAATGTGTTTTTTAGTGTAATTTCAAGTATTTTTTATCGCAATCTCCTCAATTTATTTTGCCTTTGAAATCAATATAAGAATCATGTAAAGTACCATCATCTCACAATTTTTACAAATCCAAGATGGCGGAAATCTTGAGTTGGAACTTTCAATTTTAGAAGCCTACAATGTCCAATGTCATCTATTATAAAATAATTACTTTTATTTGAGTAATATGAAGTAATATAATTCAAACATTTCATCTATTCTATGTATCACAGTGACTATAGAATAATAAATTATTGTACTCACTGTACTTAATGGCTTTTGGGCCAGTATTGGACGGGCTGGGGCCGTTTTCCCGTCATGCCGGGGTGTCTTGGGGTTGGGGTCTTGGCTTGGACGGGCTGTATAGTAGAGTGAATTTGAAATTGGCAACCAGCTGGTAGGCCTAGGCCCTTCATGGGCTGTTGAGCCAGACATACATACATACTCACTGTAATATTTACCAGTAAGTTATGAGCTAAAATCAGTATAAACTACTTTTTGAGACCTTGAAATATTCTGGGTAACTGATAAGTGTAAAATGCCCTTTCATACTTTGAATAATCATATTTACTAGAATTCAGCGCAAAGTAGACTTTTTAAACACTATTTAATGTGACTGGAAGGGATTTAGAATCTTCTAGTTCACAATTAATCAAACGCATGGTTTTATTTTCATTGAAATGATAGCCTATATAACTTAATAGTGCTATGAATAACATACTTTCATGTAAAGTACTGTATATTATTCTTTCTGGAAAAATTTTGTTGCTTCATATCACTTGAGACAAAATATCTCATCAGTTCCAGCAGGTAGGCTTTTGATTGATGCAACCCGCAAGTGATTAGGCTATCTACAGCTAAGAATAGAAGCTAACTGCTTCTATGTTAAAATTATGCAAGGTTACAATTTGTATTGCTTATGATTCTCAGGACTTTATCATGCTTTTATGCAAAATTATTTAGTTGTCGGCTGTCACCTGTATTGAATAACAGAATCCTACTTTATGAATTAAGTGCAAGGTTCAAAGCTGAACCAGCCAACAATGAGACTGAATTGAACTGAAGCTGTAATTTAATGATAGTATTAAATTAGAATGTTGCATTTACTATGAATTCTATATCATGCCTTCAACCACTTCCATTATACTGTATATTAACTTACATATATGGTAGTTAAAGTAGTCAGATCAAGTAAATGTGATCTGAGTTCATTTCATTTTAGCCTACGGTATTTTCAAAATCTCAGTAATTATGGTGCCAGAGTCTTCTTCAAAGTTGTATGTATTAAAGTATTAAGTTACTTTCACATTAAAAAAATCATAATAATGTATTTTGCCACTGAATTCTGATAGCCTAAATTGAGTCAACTAAACTTACTGTATGAAATGAACCAAATTCAAGATCAACAAATGACAATCATCTTAAGGCGCCTCCATACATGCGGTATTTGGGAAATACCGAACATTTGGTGTTTTGCGAACAGTTTTGCTTGCTATTTCCCAACTAACGAACACACGTCTCCACACATGCGTGGTTTTCCGAGCACGTATTCGTACTGGGAATGGCGAATCGTCAACCGAATAGGTGATATTTTCAAGGTCAATAATGTCAAAATACTGTCGAAAATTTCAACTTTCAAAAATCTAACACTACGGTACTAATTTCAACTTTGATCTTGGCAATGATTGAATATTAATGTTCATAGGAAATTTTAAAACATTTAAAGAATCAAGATTATAATTCAGTAACCTGAAATGGACTGGACATTCACTAGTTTTCAATATAATATTCAAATTGAATTTAATTCAATTTCATAGTATCACAATTGATTATATCACTTAAAAATCATCCACAGACTGTAATTTAATATTTATCTTGTCTAAAAAAATTATGTATTAAATTAACACGTAAGAAACTTTTCCTCAATTGACTTAACCTCAATCTACATGCAACAAGAAACAACAAAATTAGCCGAACATGAAGGCAAATGTGTGGATGGGCAAAAAGTTCGCTATTTGCCGAACATTCGTCCACTTTGATGTGTCCAAAAGACCAACAATGGACGGAACACACAAACATTCGTGTTTGCTATTTCCCAAATAGCGAACACTCCGCTCCACACTAGTCGTGATTCGGCGACTAGGTGTTCGGTGTTTCCAATAGCGCATGTATGGAGCTGGCTTTACCGTATTCAAACAATTCAAGCCCAGGTTTTATAACCAACAATAATGAACGGTATTCATAACATAAATCCCTAATCTCATAATTATTATAAAAGCTCTGAGAATAAATAGAACTTTTATCCCATAACTTACTAATGGTATTGATATAAACAATAAAATAACCTAAAAAATTTAGACGGACAGTCTCGCTTGGTCTGACCGGGGGTACTACCTTTTGGTCGCAATTCCAACTTGCTGCTACCAGCTGATCGACTCCCGTTTGGTCGTCAGCCAGGGCTGCTGCCTTAATTTTGAATTCTAAATATGGAACATCCATTTGATACACTTACTATTTCGTGTTGTTAGGTTGCAAATCTGGAGTGCGTAAAAAATTTTTAGGCACGCTAATTTTTACTTTACGCACGTTAATTTTTACTAGTTCAAGAATGGACCGTTTTACACACAATTTTCAGTGTGAAAACTGCAATTTTACGGATATCTGTAGGAAAATGATATAAAATATAAAAATCGTTTTGCTGAAAAAATTGAAGTACTGCATGCGCCGCATTACTGCGCCAGTGTAGTTGTGGCCCAGTGTAGTAGGGATCTCTGATCTGAACTACGTCAAATTTTCGTCTCCCCACCACTTTTTCATTTTGCCCAATATCAGGCAGTTATGGAACTACCTTTTACTTTCCTTGCCCTACCTACTACCATAGGTAAGGAAAGTATTGCTTTCCCAAAAAAAAATTAAGGTACCCCAATTTTAGGTTTTCTATCCGTTTCAAGGTCCCCTGAGTCCAAAAAAGTGGTTTTGGGGTATTGGTCTGTGTGTATGTGTGTGTGTGTATGTCTGTATACACTATACATTGATCCCTAATTAACCGATTGACTTGAAATTTGGAACTTAAGGTTCTTATACCATGAGGACCCAACTCTAAGAAATTCAAAAAAATTCATCGAAAAATGGCGGATGATATCCCTAAAATGGTGTTTTCCAAGATTTTCTTGAAAACGGCTCTAACAATTTTTTTTAAACTCATACCAAAAATAGCCCTATATAAGCCCTATCGACTGCCATGAGTCTCGTTCCTGGAAAAATTGCATAAGATCTGCAGCATTGTTGAGAAAAATGGGGTTTGCAGTATTTCAATTCCTAATTAGCCGATTGACTTGAAATTTGGAACTTGAGGTTCTTATACCATGAGGACCCGACTCTAAGAAATTCAAAAAAATTCATTGAAAAATGACAGAAAAAATGGTGGATAATAAGCCAAAAATAGTGTTTTTCACGATTTTCTCAAAAACGGCTCTAACGATTTTTTTCAAACTCATACCCAAAATAGCCCTATATAAGCCCTATCCACTGCTATGAGTCTCGTTCCTAGCAAAATATCAGAAGATCCACAGAATTGTTCTAAGAAATGGATTTTGCAATCTTGATTTTCTCAAAAATGAATTGAACAATTTTTTCAAATTGACACTCTATATAATCATAGTCATTTATGTGCTCTATCAACTGAGTCCCCTTTGTGTCAGATAAGCAGCGGCGCCACCCCATACTGGAAAACAATGTGTAGGCTATCAATGCCACTCCATCAAACTCGCAACAAGGCAATCCGCATCAGGGTTTAAAGGAGACAAAAATTAAATTCGAAAAAAGTTTTGGTGTTTCATAATAAATTATTGGTAAAATAGCAGAGTTATGGATTCGAATGATCAATTATCGATTCCACCTCTTTGATCCAATGTATTGGAATATTACAGAAAAAAATACTTTTTTTCAAAATCCAAGTCAATTCGGCTAACATCTAGCCAAAGCACCAACATGCGCGAGGCATTTTGGGCTTGTAAAAATTCCAAATCACGATGAGCCAAAGCGCCGGCAGGCGCGAGGCATCATTGGCGTGTGCAAATTTCACAGTATTTGAAGATGAGGAAGTAATAGCCTAATGTAATTTGCACTCGCTGATGACCAGGGCCCTGGCTTATAAACATTCTACAATCCACATTACTCATAATTCGTGGATTTTATGGGCGTTTCTGTCTCATAAACGTTTCCAAAAAAAAAAGTAAATTCTACAGTTTCAGCTGATTAAAAAAATGACATGGAACGAATTTACCTCAAGTAAATAGAATATCGGAATATACAATGCTATTCCTTTAAAACCAAAACTTTGCTCCTAATTTAATGATTTAAATTAATGATAATAAATTGATTTATTATTATGAATATATTTAATAATAAATATCAATCATTATTTTTATAGTGAGATTTTAACAGGAATCATTATTGTTGCTAAAATATTATCATAACCTACAAACAAAATTGTAAACAAACTAAGTCAGAAGACCCTAGCCTTGTAATCTAAAATGGCCGCAATGATTCGAGTTTGAACAGCAATATCGTGAATTTTTTGTCTGAACCAATTTACATAGACATATAACCTACATCTTAAACCTTCATTATTCATCATCACTCATTCATCCTTTGCTTAAAATACTTGGAAACCAAGTCGCAATTGTAAAGAAAGAATAAAGAATACATGGTATTTCCTATTTCACTCGAACCATCGCGGCCATTTTGGATTCGAATGTTAGGGTCTTCTAGTGAGTTTTGGCTGATCGTTGATTCAACAGCTGATCCTTTCCAAAAATTGGAACATTGTAATTCGAGAGTTTTATTGGTGAATCTACAATACCAATTGCTTGTTTTTCATCAGAAAAACAAGCTGTAAATCTTTATAAGCCAGGGCCCTGGTTTAACCCAACCTATGGGTACCTAGGTTATATGTCTATCCACAATGTCCACTTTCACTTATAATATTATAATTTCTCACTTCCAAAAATATTTTATCACCAACAATTTTGAATTTCGATCAAAGTCTAATCCATACAAGGTTGAAATAAAACAGATTTGAGGACATTTTCAATATATACACTACAATTTACCATTGAACATTTTCATACATTGCAAACACATATGGTGTTACTTAAAAAGGAAAAGTCCGTCAAACTTTGTGAGGTGTTTCCTCACATCGAAATTAAAAGAACCATGTTGAATGCAGTTCCAGTAAACATGACACATAAAATTCTTCGTTACCAAGATAATGATAGCAAAAAATTTCACATTTTTATTTTATAATTTTATGGCGGACTAATGAGAGTAATTGAGTGAGATGTTAGGTTTGGATACGTTTTCTCAAATTCTCTACAGTCTACAATATACAAGGGAGGCGCAAAAAGATGAGAACTTTAGGATGTGATATTGGCAGTTACGAGGGTCAGAAAAACGCAATTAGCGTGGCAAGTTGTACAGTAACATTGGAGATTTAGTATCCATGTAGCAGTGGAACGATCCAAAACGTGTAGGAGCCGTGCGATAATGAGAATAAGAAGAATACCGATTTCATTGAAAAGCTGTGGATGTCAGACAAAGCTCAATTTCACCTAAATGGCTATGTAAATAAACAAAATTATCGCTATTGGGCACATGAAAATCCGGCTCTTCTTTTATTTATCAACGTCCTATACATAGCCCCAAGGTCCAAGGGCGTACGCAGGATTTTTTCCAGGGGGCAAGCCATTTTCCACGTTCACGGCGATCACCCCCACCCCTCTCTTCCTAGGCCCCCTCATAGAAAGAGGGGGGTCAGTCATAATATTGTTCAGTTCAATACATTCTATAATGAAAATTGAGAATCAAAATAAATTAAACATAATATTGCAAATAATTTGGATGACTTGTGATTTAAGTGATTAAATTTCCATGAAGTTAAGTGAGATTAGGTCTTTTGTACTAACAAGCCCCACATTTTGTTTCAAATAATTTCATCACAAAGTTTGATTGTGATTCAATTTCTCTGTTCACTGAGTGTTTAAAGCAAGTTCAATCTTTCAGGTGTTTGTAATTCCTGAAACAGTATTTCCTTCTTAGAAAGCATTACATATTAAGAGTCTTTCCTCGAAATTGTTCAAAAATTGTTCAAATACCAAAATCTATAAGCATGGTACAAAGTTATAATATGTAGTCTAACTAAAATATTGAATAATAGTCTGCTCCAAACACTTTGGATACAAATAGAAGTACCCTAACTAATTTAAAAACTAGTTTTAGATAAATAAATTTATCAACATTTCATAACTAGGCTATAAAGAGTGCTTCAAAACTCCCCATCAATAATCTAATGCATTGTTCCTGGGTAAGAAACATATCTAAATATTATTTTGAAACTGTCCCAAAATTCTCAATTGCTCACACATCCAAATGCCCGAATCTATGTTTTCACATTCCTCTATAAATTTTATAATTTTTTTGGGGCCTTAAAGAGAGTATTAAAGTGGTCAATCCTTATGAAAAATTAGCTGAGAAATTCAATAAAACCAGTTTGGTGGTTATTGAGATAATGATCAAAATATAAGCGGAGACAACTCAATTTTACAACTTCTAAGTGATGGAAATAGTATCCTTTTTGTTGACTGGTTCCATCCATTGAATATTGATTTTTCCAGGTCTGTTTAGTGTTTACTCTGCCTCAATGATAATGTGTTGAGTACCTGTCTTATTTAAACATTCCAAATCTTATCTTCTTTACTGCTTTGAAAAATTGAATTTTAGCCACTTGTAACTTTCTCTATTCTTTATTTCTCGGTACCTACCCAGGTAGTCATATATAGGAGAGCTAAGATGGCCATCACTTGTAATCATATGTAAAATTTCAAATTGGTCTCTCTCCTGGCTTTATTCTTCAAAGACCTGTTGATTGTCTCACAAATAGCTAGAATTCGATTTATTTCAGAAGAAATATTCAGTTACTTTCTCGAGACAAACAATTAAACAATCCTTCAAAAGACAAGCAATCTATTCAAAACTGCCTTCATTGTCTGTTTTGTCTCCTTGAAATCCTGATTTGTGAGATTTGGGTGCGTCCTAGAAGAGACGGCAACCGAGCTGATTCATCAAAATTTCATTCTCTACAATATTACATGATTTGAAATACCAGTCAACAATAAGGTATCCTAAACTTCGGACAGTTTCAAAATACAGGGTTCGCCAATGAAGTGGGACGATTTGAATAAGCAACAGGTTGTTTAATAAATTGTATTTTTGTAGTTTTTCATCATAAATAGAAAGTAGAAATTTAGCCATTTAGTGTACAATAAGTGAAAAATCATTTTTTGAATTTATCATCTTCCAAATGTCCTCCATTGCACTTTTAACACTTTGAATCTATGCACTTTTGCAGCCGGGCCTGGAAGTTTTCCTCGACATTTCGCAGCATATTGAGTGGTATTCCACCAATCTCATCTCGAATCCGTTGTTTTAGAGCTGGGATAGTTCTGGGTGGATCGCTTTGATAAACACTCGTTTTTAAGTAGCCCCATAGAAAATGGTCATAAGTTGATAAATCTGGAGAGCGAGAGGGCCAGGGATATCCCCGTTTCGAGAAATGACGCGGCTTGGAAACAAAACATTTACAGCATTCATGGCAATTATCGCAGTTTGGCTTGTTGTCCTATTTGTTTGTTCATTCAATGGAAAACGGGCGATTTCTGGTATAAGAAAGTTATGAATCAATTCGATGTAACGCACAAAGTTAAAAGTGACAGCAAATTTACCCGTTTCTTTCAGGCTCAACTGCAAAAGTGCATAGATTCCAATGGAGGACATTTGGAAGGTGTTCTATTCAAAAAAATTATTTTTGACTTATTGTAAACTAAATGGCTACATTTCTACTTCCTTTTATGATGAAAAAAATTACAAAAATACAATTTCTTGAACAACCTGTTGCTTATACTCAAATCGTCCCACTTCATTGGCGAACCCTGTATTTAGAAACTGTAGTATGTTTCTCACCTAGATCTAAAATATTGGTAGGGAGTTCTGAAACACTATTGTATGGCTATTCAGCTCAAAAAAAATTAGCTGCTACAATTACCTTCAACTCTTCAATTTTTTCTCATTCAAATACATAATACCACAGCTATAACTTCGCAGTAATGGATTCTAGGTCATGAAACTCCATTGAAGATTAAAAATGTTTTTTTTTTTTTAATTCTCTGGAGTAACATTTGAGCATATAGAGAGTTAGCAAGTGAAACAGAATGATTTGAATAAGTCACCAACTCTTCAAGAAAAAAAAATCAATTTCATCCTTTATTAGTCATGAAAAATTGTCATTAAAGAAAAAATGTACTTCTAAATGTATTCTATTGGACAATAATAGAAAATATAAATTTCTGAATATAAAATTTGCGAATCGTCCTTCATTGCAAGGCATAGAGCATATTGTTGGACAGATTTGCGTGAACTTTGGAGTATTGTCTGTTGAACAAAAGAAATATTTTGAAGGGTTCGAAGGTTTTCGTACTCTCATCTAGTTTTTTAGATATTTCTTCAGTTTTTTCAAAGTTGTTTATAAACATACACGTCTGAAAATGAGGTGATGATGCAAATCTCTAAAAACATGAGAAATTGATGTTTGGAATTGAACAATTGATTTCTATAAAAAATACTTTATTTCTCTGATTGTACAGTGGACCGCTGTATTTTTTCCACATTAGTAACTTCTTCAAATTTTCCCGTTTCATTGACTAACCCTACAAAGGATGGAAAAGTGACAGAGATAAAAAAGCGTATTCTCATCTGAGAATCTTACTTCCAATGAGTCAAGATGAGGAATTATTAATTATCTTCTCCAGTATTAAATTGGAGACTCAGATATGGAAGTTTTACCCCTGTGAGTCTGTGACTTCGCAATCTTCAACCTACAATTGAGTTGTGAATTTATTTCATTCTATGATGATAATAATAATAATAATAATAATTTATTTTTATTTTATTACATGAATTATTTTTTATCTAATTCATTTTATTTTATAATGTTTTGAAAACAAAAATTTTGTCAACTTCTAGGGGGGGGCATCTGCCCCTGCCTGCGTACGCCCATGCCAAGGTCAAGGTATGGTGTGCAGCTTCTGCTCGAAGGGTTTATAGGAACGGTTTTTCTTTCAAGATGGCCAGAGAAACTCGGTGACAGTAGCTTCTGAGTGGTATTTTCACTCATTATGCTCTCTTATTTGGTATTTTCACTCTTCCATGCTCGAGACATTTTTGGCTGCAATAAATTATTCCAGTACAGTATACCTATCATTGATGTCGAAATAATTTGTTTTCAACAAGACGGTGCAATCGCACATACTGCAAGAGTATCAATGGCTGCGGTCAGATGTTTGTTTAATAAGCCATTTCCAGGAAAGGTGACATTGTTTCTCGACCTTGTTTCCCCGACTTATCATAATGTGATTTTCATTCATGGGGGCTACTTCCAAAGAACAGCAGGATTTTCATGTGCCCAGTAGCAATAATTTTGTTCACTTTAGCTATTCAGGCGTATAATTGGCTGCGTATTCATTGAGCTTTGTCTGACATCCACATTCCACAGGTCTTCAATGAAATTGGTTTTCCTCTAATTCTCATCATTGCACGGCTACTACGGTACACGTTTTGGATCGTTCCACTGCTACATGGATACTCAATTTCCAATGATACTGTACAACTTGCCACGCTTAGGCCTATCACGTTTTTCTGACCCTCGTAACTCTGCCAATATTACATTCAAAAGTTCCCATCTCTTTGCGCCACCCTGTATTAGATAGTTAAAATTACGGGTCAACTATAGTACCTATTTGATATTTCTATTCTTTTGAAGTTAACAAACTGAGTTTATTAGCATATTTCCGGATTATCTCAATAATCATCAAAGTTAAAAATCTCTCTTCACTGGTTGAATTAAATTTTTTGCTCATTTTACAAAAGAATAGATCACTCGTGAGGCTGCCATGAATTATAAAATTGAAATTTTAAAGAAGAATGTGTCATCTTTCGTCTTTATTATCTCGGTGACAAAGCATTTTAGAGCCCATGTTTACTGAAAATTATTATATTTTCTTAATTTTATGTAAGAAAACTCCTTACAACTTTTTTCGGTCTATTTCAGAAACGATCTGTTTCATGAATAATATGAGAAAATCTGAATCGTGGCTGATTCTTCAAGAGCACAGAGCACGTCCATGCAGAGAGTCCATGTTCTTATAACTTCCACCAGGGGTGGCTCGAATATAAATTCCCATCAGTTCAAGTGGCCATTTGGACGCCTTTCTGCATGGATTGATCTAATCAATTTTCCAATATTTGAATTGAGGAAGAAGGGTTTCGAACAAACATTATGATAGGTACCGTCCCATACTCTGAGAACTAATATAGGCTACTTTTTATTTTGACTGAATTCATCTTATTTGTCCATCTAACAAGGAATCATTCTATTTAAATAACACAGCAACAGACATTATTGAAGTGTATGTATGGTGGATTCCATTCGTGATAGCTTAGTACGAGTAGTAAGCTATGTTTGTTAAGTAAGTTAACCTTTTTGAAATTGCTTGAGGTGAGCAAGCTATCGGAGTGTAACTAACAAAATGTGTCTGATTCACTAGCTTCCTAAAATATATTATACTAAAAAGTGACAGCCAATGTTTTATTAATGGTGTGCACATGTAAACTTCATCAATATGTTCTTGTACGGTAGGCTATACAAAATAGTGATAAATGACGAGAAAGAGGAAGAAAGATGAAAAATGCAAATACAAATTTCTTAGGAAGACTTTTATTCTTCATCTTATAAAAAATAGAATCTTGGGTGAATTTCATCTTAAAGCTTAAAAACCAACTAGCAAGATATCGACTAACAAGAGCCTCAAATCACAAAAATAAAACCTTCGAATGACAGAAAGCCTTCAAATCACAGAAATCCTTCAAATCACAAAAATGTAGTGATTAAATAACAATGATAATGTATGAATTTAGATAGATGGATAACTAGTAGTGTTCAAATTCACAATAAATTATTCAGCTGAAAGCTGATAAGTTACAATGGTATATTTTTCATAGTTTTGTTAGGAGCCAACTGAAATCGAAATTTTTGTGTGGATACACAATACACATGGCCCCACCCAGCGGATCTGAGCTCATACAGCTATAAAGTTAGCAAATCAAAATTATGTCGTTCACGCAGCAATCAATGATCAATTCAATCCAGTTTACCATCTACAAGAATCCAGGTGACCCGATCAGTAATAACAAATCCTGATTTTGTGAACAAGTTTGTGGATGATTTGTTGACTTCACTTACACAAACAAACGGAAAAACGTTCTGCTCAACCAGGGCTGTAGCAAGTGCAGCTGTCACTACGCGTGCATACCCTTTATTTCTTTCGTCGACGTCTGTGAAGAGCATACCCATTCCAGCATAATGCTGCATGGTAATCCAAGCTAGTAGCTTACCATCTTCTTTTCTGAATAATCCAATTCCAAAATTTCCACAGATTGAATTCTTAACCATTATTTCTGTTTTCTCTGAACCATACTTCCAAGTTTCATTGACAACTTTAACATGACTCTCATTCAGCTTATCCAGGTATGTATCCTCCGGAGGACTGAAACAATTGAGAATACAAGCAAATCTTCAAGAGCTTCTAAATTGGAATGCTTGTTCTATATGGTTATTTGATGAAGAATTTGTTAGAAATTATTATGTAATTATGTCACTGATACATGATGGAGACAATGTTTAGAATAATAGGTATTCAATTATTTAATTTAAATAAGCTTTTTTGACAATATTAAGTGTGTTCCCTGTTTTGGTGAACGAAAGATAATTATTAGTCATAATCATGTTTATAATGAAACTTTAAGTTTTATTGCCTCTGTTTCCAGTGTAGCGTCTTGTTTGGCAGTTCAAGTGGATAGCAGGTACTTTCATGCTGTTGATTGGTTCAGTTGACCATCATTAAATATTCAAAAAATTGTCACAAAGTGAAATTGTAACAAAGTATTAATTTCATTCATGTAAGTTACTAGATAAAATGTTCAAAGAGGTTCAGTGGAAGATCCACGCTGATGCCCAAAATCGTTCATTTTCCAATTATAAATAACATTCTAAAATAATGTATGTTTTGTAGTACCATATACCCATATACTACCTTCACCAATCTTCTCACAAAAACACAAATAGGCCTACTGTTCTAGTTTTTGAAAATAATGGATCTTACAAAAAGCTGGAATATCAATAATCTGTACTTTTCAAAAAATGTTATCCCCATCATTGATTAATTTAGAAGCAAAAGTCATACCTGAAATTTCCTTTCAAATAATTCATTTATTTGAGTGTTATGTAACATTGAAAAGGAATTAATAACATTGCCGGCCTGGTTGGCGCAGTGGGCTAGGACGTCACAACCTTCAGTCCGCTAGCACTGCCAGGTCTGCGTTCGAATCCCAGTGGCATAGCTGTTTTTCAATCACCTTCGCATTCAATATCCATTACCCAAGCACAAGCTAAAATGCTTATGTGGGCATCATCCGCAAAAAAATTGCAGTTTTGGTAAATTTATAACTGACAGGGGGCAGGGAATTGGAAAATTTGTAATAAAGTTACATAAGAGAAATGAGCAAAATAAATGTACATTGAATGTTAAATGGTAAAAATGTGAAAAAGGAATACTTGTCATTAACTATTCCAATTTTTTGAGAAACTCCTCTTCATTTGACCATTTGAAAGCATGCATTATTCCTTGTGTGGAGCACTGACGACATGTGCTCACGAAACATGTGAAGTGCTGTACAGTAAAATATATACGGGCACTTGACCTGTTTCGTGGGCACGAGCCGCCAGTGGTGTGGAGGCTCGTGCCCACACACGGGGCAGGAGCCCAGAGTCCAGACCAAACTCTCAACTGCTAATTTTTGCAATTATTGATATTGAGAAAATAACAATCCAAACATTCAAGTAATATTAATTTGGAAGTTTCATTTAATTTGACCAAATTTTATAAGTAATCTCTCTTGTAAAAATGAATTAGTTTGAATGGTTATCATCTGAAGGATATTGTCTACACGAATTAAAATTTCTTTGTTGGAACGATTCATTGACTTCATGATAAAATTTTTGGAGAGGGATAGCACAGGCTATGCCTAAGCACAGGCTATGCCTATTTTTTCCTCCCAATTCAAGTAGTTGTATCGATGAATGAATAAAGAATGAAGATTGATGGCAAGTTTACATTGTTTACGATGTATTTTTCTTCATTTTTGCCATCAAGCATTGGATCTCTATTTTTATATAAAAATTCTCGTTTCCCTGCCTTATTCTATACAGTGAGTCTTTCCTTGATAATTTTTTTCAATTATTACTTTACAATTATTTTATCATGCTCCTCTGGTGGAAGCCAAAATTGGTTGAATATTGCCTCATATGTGCTACGACACTTATTTGATGCAATGAGCTCCTCAACGACTGGTATATCTTCCTCAAATACAGCTTCAAAAATAATTTCTTGAGACCAATCTACAGGCAAAGTCCTTAACAGTTTTTTCAATTTGATGTTTTTTTTTCCTTCTACTATTGCAATCTAGTCTCATAAGAGGCTAATAAGCAATTCATTTCTAACTTATAATTGGAATTTTGGACTAAGTTAGGAGTCCTCACTAGGACTACTACTTCTACATACTAATCAAATTATTTCAATATGACATACATAAAATAATAAATAATATTCAACTATGTAAATTTCACACTATTATCACTACTCTGCTTTTTTCTCACTATTACCACTGCTCTGCTTTTCACACCACATCACCACACAATTTGAAGGGTTTCGTCCGCTTCAGCCTGCGCGGCTGGGTGTTGTCAAGTAGCTGGGTAACTTCTTGGTTGACGTGCTGTTGGATCTTCACAGCATGTTTCCTAGCGAAGCGCCCAATTTCACTTTGGACGAACTCAACCTCCAAGTCTCTGTGGATATCTGCATTCCGGATGAATCTTGGTGCATTGACGATGTTCAGCAAGACCTTGTTCTGGAATCGTTGAATTTTATCTACGTTGCTCTTGCTGGCACAACCCCAGAGTTGAATTCCATACATCCATATGGGTTTCAGGATTTGCTTGTAGATGAGGATCTTGTTGTATAAGGATAGTGCTGAGTTCCTTCCTATCAACCAGTATATTTTGCTGTATCGGAGCCCTAGTTCTTCTCTTTTTTTCTTTACATGTGCCTTCCAGCGCAATCTAGCTTCCAAAGTCATACCCAGATATTTAGCCTCATTAGCATATGGTACAGGTTTCCCATTGATGGTTAAGGGAATCTGTGTACATTTCCGGTTGGTGAAGTTTACTTGGACAGATTTTGCCTCATTAATTTTGATCTTCCATAGTCTGGTCCAATTACAGATTTCATTGGTACCATCTTGCAATTTTTTCATTGATTCCTGACAGTTATTACCTAAAGTCAATACAGCTGTGTCATCAGCAAATGTAGCAACTGTATTATTCTCCATCTCAGGTAGGTCGCTGGTGTATAGCAAATACAGAATTGGTCCAAGAACACTTCCTTGAGGTACTCCAGCTCTAATCTCCTTCAGTTCTGAGTACTCACCATTCTGCTTGATTCTGAAATATCTACCCAATAAATATGATTCAAGAATTTGAGTATATTCAAGTGGAAGCATAGTTCTCAATTTACATAGTAGTCCTTTGTGCCAAACTTTGTCAAATGCTTGTGCAACGTCTAGAAATACTGCACTACAGATTTTCTTCTCTTCAAGTGCCATTTCAATTATGTTGGTAATACGGTGAACTTGCTCAATGGTTGTATGTTTCTCTCTGAACCCAAATTGATGTTTTGGAATCAGCTCCTTCAGCTCTATAATTGGTTTCAATCTTTTTAAGAGTAACTTTTCAAAGAGTTTTGAAATTACAGGTAAAAGGGAGATTGGTCTATATGAGGTGACTTCATATGGTGTTTTTCCTGGTTTGAGTATCATGATGACTTCTGCAATTCTCCAGTGGTCAGGTACATATTTCAGTCTGAACACTGCATTTATAAGGTATGTGAGCTTTAAAAGAGCCTTTCTTGGCAACTGTTTCAATACATCACCAGTAATTAGGTCAAACCCTGGTGCCTTCCGGGTATTAATGCTGCTCTTGATTGTCTTCTCCACTTCACGTACAGTAACAGGTGGAATTTCTATTGATTCTTGAACCGTGTGTGGTAGTAGTTTATTGTCATCAAAGCTTTCATTAGATTTAAAGATGTTTTCTAGATGATTTGCAAACGTGACTGATTTTTGGTTGTTGTCTCTAGCCCAAGTGCCATCAAAGTTTCTAATAGGTGCATTTTGATTCTGAGGCCTCTTAATGCATTTTGTGGCTTTCCGAGAGAGTATTCAGTACTTTTATCGTTAGTTAATTCATTGAGATATCTTCTGAATGTTTCATTTTTTAGTCTTTTCATTTCTCTTTTGAGTTGCTGGGACAGATTGTTCACCAGAGTTTTGTGTCTTGGATCTCTGGTATTCTGCCACTTTTTTCAAGCTCTTCTTTTCTCAATCAGTAAGTTCCTAATTTCTGCTGGATAATTGCTGCCCTGTGTCCTCTGTCTGATTTCTGGAGTACATGCCCAAGCTGCTTGCTGAATATCAACAACTAATTTTTCTATTTCTTTGTCAAGTTGGTCTCTACTTCTGAGTGGAACATTCAAGATTATTTTTTGTTCTAGAAGTGATCTAAATTGTTCCCAATTTGTGTATCTATTGCTGAGGAATGGAGTTTGATCACGCTCAATCACTGTTTCACTTATTGTTAATAGAATTGGTGAATGATCTGATGTCAGGTCATAGCTATCTTCAATTTATATGTAGTTTGTGGAAATATCCTTGATGATGAAAAAGTCTATCAAATCTGGTATTTTCCCTGGGTCAGTAGGCCAGTAAGTTGGGTTACCACTAGCTAATACTTCACATTTGTGTTCTTGAATTGCACTGAACAGTTCTTGACCTTTGGTAGTGGTTAATCTGGATCCCCAAAGTGTATTTTTAGCATTGAAGTCTCCGCCTACAATGAACCGTTTTCCAAGATGTTTAAATAATTCCAAGTAGTCTTTACACTTGATTGCATGCCTTGGAGGACTATATAGTCCTGCTATACATAAAGTAAATCCTATTAATTTCAGTGATATTATTGTAGCTTGTATCTCTTCTGTTTTATATTCAATTCCCTCACTATGATGGATAGATTCTCTCACAATCACTGCACTTCCTCCCCTAGCTGAGTTATTTGGGTGTGTTGTGTGATACACTCTGAAGGCTCTGATTCTAAGGAAAGATTGGTTTGTCATGTGTGTTTCTGATATAAGACAAATATCTATTTTCACTACTAAGTACAAGCTCAAGTTCTTGCTGTCTTTGAAGTATTCCATTGGCATTCCATGCCATAATCCTCAAAAATCTCGCCATTAATGAGTTTTTCTATTCCCTGCCAGGATAGTGCTGCCTTCTAGCGTCTGTAGCCTCTTTTCAAACGATGAGAGAAGTGTTTCTTGTTTATACAACTTGTTTAATATAACCTGTAAAATCTGCCGGACTCCATCTTCCTTTTGTCAATCACTTTTCAGTACGTTATCAAGTCCTCTAGCTGCAGCGGCATAGCTTGCGTGTTTGGTTGCATCAGCATTCCCATTAGATTTGGATGTGGCTGGTTGTGGCTGCTTTGAACGATTTTCATGCACGTTTGTTTGTGCTGGTAGTGTCTTATTTTTGCTTTTATTTCTGATCTTTTGAAGTTCAACAGCAATACTGCACCCACGATAGCTGGCTGGATGAGGTTAACCACAGTGAATACATTTTGGCTTCTCATCGGCTGCCTTGTCACAGTCTTTGGAGCTATGTTTTCCTGCGCACTTGACACAACGAAATTCCCGGTAGCAATATTTCTGTGTGTGGTTGAAACTTTGGCAACGCCGACACTGAGCTATAAGCTTAGATTTTCTAATTGCCTCTATTTCCACTTTACACCCCATGATGTTTGTAATTTTATATATCTTGTCAATTTCTTCTCCTGAATCAAACTCAAGCATGAACATATCTAATGGATCCTTGGTTTTCCATTTTAACTTGATGCTTGCATTAAGAATTTTGAATCCTCTGTTTCTAAGATCTTCTACTATACTTTCAGAATCACATGATCTATGTAGCTTTTTAGCCATCACTCTAATCGGCCGAATTTGCTTGTTCTCATACGAGTGCCAAGTGAAATTCTCCTTGTTCAATTCCTTGGTGAGCACTCTGTAGTCCTCAACATTGATTAGGTTGATTTTAAAACTATCTTCTCCAAGTAATTTCAACTTGAATTCACGATTGGGAAGTATTTTCACTAGTTTCTCATGAAATTTATTATAAGATCATCTGATTATTTTATATCATCTGAAGGATATTGTCTACACGAATTAAAATTTCTTTGTTGGAACGATTCATTGACTTCATGATAAAATTTTTGGGAGAGGGATAGCACAGGCTATGCCTATTTTTTCCTCCCAATTCAAGTAGTTGTATCGATGAATGAATAAAGAATGAAGATTGATGGCAAGTTTACATTGTTTACGATGTATTTTTCTTCATTTTTGCCATCAAGCATTGGATCTCTATTTTTATATAAAAATTCTCGTTTCCCTGCCTTATTCTATACAGTGAGTCTTTCCTTGATAATTTTTTTCTACTTACTTTACAATTATTTTATCATGCTCCTCTGGTGGAAGCCAAAATTGGTTGAATATTGCCTCATATGTGCTACGACACTTATTTGATGCAATGAGCTCCTCAACGACTGGTATATCTTCCTCAAATACAGCTTCAAAAATAATTTCTTGAGACCAATCTACAGGCAAAGTCCTTAACAGTTTTTTCAATTTGATGTGATCTCTATTTTTTGAATATATCATTATCTGAAAATAAAATAGAACAAAATATAAAGGTTGAATGGTGGTTTATTTATTAAAGAAACTGTACAAATCTCAACTTTAGAAAATCAGAGTCATCAAGCAAACATGGAAAAATTGATTTTAAATTGCAGAAAATTCATCATCAAACCAGTAACCACAAATTTAAACCAGGATTAAATAGCATATTGAATAAAATTTATAATGAATAAATGCTTATTTGTTGAATGAAAAACATACAATACAATATTTTAGCATGTTTCGATGTTTGAAACAAGAAACTCGAGTTCTAACCACGAATAAAATTAGGATTTAAATATTATATTATTGCAACAATAACAGCAATAGGCTAAAGAAATTTTTGAAATTAAGCATACAAAAATAATGAAATTAAATAGAAGGTTAGTCAACTATTTTACTAAAAAACTTTATAACTATGTCACTTCCCTTTTTCTTTAAATTTACAGTACTGTGAATTATTTACCTTCCCTCTATCAAATTCTAATTGAATGAATAATTAATTTGTAATAAGCGTTTCAATAAAACTACTTTTGAAAACTACCTGAATTCGAGAGATCATAATCCATAAATTTAACTGCAACTGCCACATGGCATTGAAGAGTCAATTGAATTATTTTTTTTAGGCTACAGTATTTCCATATCAAAAATCAAATCAAATTTATTCTCCCCAATAGCACTTTACAAGAAAATATATATATTGTACAGCTTAATAGTAGATACAATAGTAGTCTAAATTAAAATAAATTATAAGCTTAGAATACCATTATAGAAAAATAATAACAATTGTTTTTTGTACTATATAACTTATTATGTATATAATGAGAAATACCCTTACATAGGCTATTGCCTGTGAATAAGGGTGAATCTGGACTATAATGATTCAAATTAGAATTTGTAAGAGAATGTAGCCGTGATAAGGATAATAAAGGATAATCAACATTGAAGAGATTATAAATCAATTACATGTTCTTGCGAGATCAATACTAGAATTAGGCCGGAGCTTGAGAACCATTTCACCAGAAGTTTGTGCCTACTCCTTGCATATTCTTGTATAAATTGAGTATTACCTGAATAAGTTATAATCTAGTACCTGATCTTATATGAATTGAGTACTCTAAAACCTATAAACTGAGCTAATAATATTTTCAGTTCCATCCCTACCTATTTCATTAAACCATACATTTACAATTTTTTATACACTGCCAGGGATACTACATAAAATTCTTTGAGTTTGTTGGGAATATTCCTGAAAAGCATATGAACTATGTAATAAATGTTTGTGGACGAATATGTTTTATTGATTCAAGGTGTTATTATTCCTGATCTTATTGCTGATCGGGTTGAATATGTGTGGGTGTTTCTAATGAAAATATCAGTATGGTGATTATACATAGAATTAGAGCATTTTTTACAAATAATTGTCTTATATCCAAGACATTAAAATCTTTATACAAGCCATGTGAGTTTGATCTACTGTCTTGCCTTAGTGCTACTCTCAAAACAGCTTTTTGTGCTACTTTTAAGGGTTCTAAATTAGTTTTATAGCAACCACCCCATGAGATTATAGCTTCCTTTAATAAAAGGCTCCTAATAATATGGCAACGACGCATCATAGGTACTATCTACGCATATGATAGCATTGATGCAGTTCCAAATCATGCATGTTGGCTCAGTTTTTCTCTCTTTTGAGCATAATTTCCATGAAATAGGTCCATGAAACTTTCGCTATAGAATTCCTTACGTGTTTTCTGTACTTTTTTGTGATAGAGATTAGCAGATAAGATTGGAAATAGACAATTATGTCTAAAGATAACTATGATCTGTAGCAAGTCAAATTTGAGAATGCATACAAGAAACGCTCCGATAGAACAGCTGATTGAAAAATGATTTCAATGCTTTCAAATGGACCCACCTACTCTACAAAGTTGCTAGTTCTAAGGCTATGTCTAAGGAGACTACCAAATAATAACGCTTTCAATAGGTGGCACCACCTAGAGGGTAGAGCATCCAATATGGCTACTACAATGAGTACAACGTAAACTATGTAATCAAGGTTCAATATATTCACAATCTACCCTACTACCAATAGGCTATATACATATCCCCAATCAACAACCTGCACTGCGGTTCCATGGTTAATATAAAAAAATGCAAGTCATGGAAACTGATAGCCTACTTACCACAAGTCCACTTGAATGTTATGCAGAGTTTATTTGTTCTATTTATCAATATTCAATTATATGAAATCAATGACTAACAATGTTTGCATATTTACCCACATTTAATTCATCATGTTAGATGTTGCATTAACTTACCACTGGCTTGAAATGCTTGGAAACAGCAATGAACACTCCTTCATTCAGGTTACCATTGCAGCAAAATACAGTTAAAGAGGAAGTTATATTTTTCTTTACCCACTCGAGTTGCATCCAAATGAAGTAGTAGATCTGTGAAATGAAATTATTTTTGCTTGAATTTATATAAATTTAATCTATAAAGATATAATGGACAGCATACACTTAGATGGTAATTGAAAAATAAATGAAAATCAAATACCCTTTATAGAACTTTAAAATTATTAAAACAAAGACATGTTTCGGGACATTAAGTAGCCCATTATCAATGTGGATAAAATAATAATGAAAAAAAAACTTAGATGGTAATCTCATCCATTGTTAATGAACAACGATAATATAACGAGCCATAACGGAGGAGCTTGTATCTTCAGGAAGTGAAAAACACGTTTTGTGCAGAATCAGATATTTATTACCTATATTTTTAAATACATGAAATAACTCTGCAAAGCATGTGAATACACTCATTGAAAAAATATATTCAAACGTCAATAACTCTAATGGAAAAATAAAATTGTTTTTAAAGCAGTGCTAGTCATAACGTTGTAAGTGCCAACGTTGGAGCACGCCTTGCAAAAAGCTTGTGTTCAGGTTCAACCGTCAAACAGCATTCATCGAACTTTTATAGCCTACTAAAGGAGTGCTTTCAGAAACTACGCCGGCACTCAGCGTACTAATAGAACCCACGAGGTCTTATGAAACATAGTAGTACTACTATCTAGTAGCACGGCTCCAAAACAAGCCATCTCCCATTTTAAAGAATAGTAACTAAATTTTTTATACGCTGCATGCCTGTGCGCGGCATTGATTCGTAATGCAAACTTTACAACGTTATGACTATATTGAAAAAACAAGTTGAATTTTCGTCCACATGGAGTGCTATGATCGTCATTTTGTAGACTGTTCCACTGTGGCACTTAATACCCAATTCCGTATTAAAACGATCTTTTTACAAGCATATCTTCCATATGCCGATTGCCGGCCGAGTTGGCCGAGTGGACTGGAGCGTTACAATATTCAGTCCGCTAGCGCTACCCGGTCGTGGGGTTCGAATCCCACCAGAGGCATGGTCGTTTATGCACCTCATGAATCACCCTCGAACACTCCATTACCCACACACACGTAAAATTGAAAACCTATGTGGGCATCATCCGAAAAAATATCCTGCTCTTGCAAAGCTTTATTTACCAGCCTGGTCAGTTTTTTCAATTTTTTGCATTTTCTTGGTAGCCTAGAAGCTCTGTTAAACTTATTTTTCTTATTGGTGATCTGATGCTGATTCTGTGTGTTGAAGGTTGAGGCTGAGGTTAGGGCTCGGGCTCAATCTGCTTCACAACTGCAATCTGAGGCTAATTTGTAGGCTAACCTGCAACTTTTGTCGGGCATAATGTGCCAGACGTATGCTCTAGATTTTTAGTAATGGAGTTTTCCACTCAATAAACTATCACAAGAATTTTGTTCTAACCGTTCTGTTGATTAAATTTGAATTGAGACTGCTGTCTAGTTTGTCCAGTTTTTAGCTTGCAACATCTGATATAGGTAGGTTTCCATTAGTTAAGTGGCAGTAACACATATCGGGCACAAGATGCAATAGAAACACGTAGATGTATGGAGTGGAATAAGTCCATAGCCTATAGCCACATTGCAGAAGTATCCAAGTTTGGAAGTGTCTGAGATCGTCGGTGTCTCAGATTGCCGGAGTCAGGCGTCAAGGAGTGACAGTTTGGATTTTCTCGTTCCCGGCCACAAAAGTTACATTTTCAAGCTGACTAAAATTAATCTTCTCAACTTCGTGTCCAAAACAATAAATAAATAAATTCACATCAGCTCTTTCAGAATTGGATTTCAAATCTGAAGCACTTCTGATGGCCAGTCTGGGCTTCTGAGAGGTAAAACGCACTCACTTGGAAATCCATACCAACTCCTCTCATTTCTCTTCACCTTCTATACTATCTTTTTTCATCATATTTCTTGATTTACTTCTGATACAATAAAAAGAAACGTCTCAATGTTTCATAGCCATAACTCAAAAACCACTTTATTTATCTTGTATACAGAGAATATGATAAGTTTAAAACTAACAGCTTTCAGCTATAACTTGAACAATTCATGATGACGAGCATCATGAATGAATCTTGTTCTGATTTTTGCATTAATTGTGTTTCGAAAACGACACAATAGACAACATTCATTAACCAGAATTATCCCTCACTCCCTCCTTTAATTTCTTCAACTCCTTGATGATGTCCGCATCCTCCGTATTGATTAAAACCTTATAAACCTTAAAACCAATATAGGCCTACATTGATTTTCAATCTCGAGATAGTCGAGATTATTTGGATTTGGAAAAAAGTCATGTCTCAAATACAAGTTCTATCGGGGCGTTGTTGATTTGTTATGCAACTCGCCAGGGATGAATATAACAGATTACTCTTTACACAAGTAGCTTAAATGTGAATATTGTGAATATGGTACCCATATAAGATACTCTGTTTTTGGAAAAATGTCATAGCTGAACAATAATTTTCAATTCATATCCGCATAAAGTTAGTTTTTAGGGGATGTTAGTCTAAAGAGTAATGGAAAGACAGGACAATCTTTGTCTAGAATAATGGAAAGATTGTGCTATTCAAATCGTTTGAAAATTACACTAACAATTCCACAAAGCCTTGTCCTTGTCCCAACGGTTAGTTCTTTTGGAGTTACATTGATTCAATCAAGTATGAATTTGGCTTTAATGATTTCAAAGAATATCATTATAATATTACAATGATTAATTAAAACTTATCAAATTTGGTAGGAAAAAAATGTATGTTGAAAAAACATAATATTTCATTTACTCACATGTATTGATCTAGGAAAATCGTGCCTGAGTATCTCTAATGCTTGAGGGATCAAATCTTTACCAATCTCTTGAAGACTGTCAGAGAGGGGCATTGAAGATTCCATTTCAGGCACTTGTTTTGTATTTAATGTGCTTTTTCTTTCGACCGCCAGAAACTGTTATCTGAAAATAAAATGAAAATTGGGAAGTTTAATTTGATCGCAATTGAAATGTAATTTATATAAATTATTATAAGCTAGGAATTTTAATGAAAACCCCATTTATAATTTATATTCACGGAATGAGAGATAGGTTTATTGAACTTTGTAGTCTTCATTTTTACTTTATTGAACTTTTCTTTCAAGTTTTTTGACATTATGACAAATTTCTGATTTTGAAGTGAAATAAGACTTGGAAAGTTTTTTACTTGGAAAGACCTGACAACCCGCACAGCTATCATCATAGCACCAGTAGTGGTTCCAGACCCAAAAAACTGGAGGGGCAAGGACTTGGAATCTTATTCAGAATCAGAGGTGATTTCTAGGAAACAGGTTTGTGAACACCTCTCCAGGTAGTGGAGTCCGGTGGTTTTTCTTTGAGAGAAATAATTAAATCATTATCATGTAAAAAACATCTGTGTATAGTTGTGTCAAGCACAGAAGAGCCTTTGGAAACATGGCTGCCATTCACTGCTGCCAGTAGTCGAAATGAAAATTGTTCTAGTATAACCAAATTTATGAAGAAAAAGTATAAGAGAAAAGCACCAGTAGTGGCCACTGCTTCAGTAGTGGCCACTTGAATAGTATTTTTTTTAAATACGGGTTTTATGCCTTCAAATGAGTTCTAAACCTGCTGGAGGCTCAACTTATGCTATTCAGCAGCTAAATAGTTGAATTTTAAGCTCGCAGAGCATCATCAGAGATTTTTGAGAGAAATTCATTGTCGCTGTTCCACTCGAATACGTGGTTTCAGTGAAATGTTCAGTTTTCTCTTAGACGGTTCAGTAAGAAGGCATGTAAACAAATTGTTTTATGTCTAGAATATCAGTAAATTTAGCTATTTTTGGTGTTAGAATTATTCTCTAGAATGCCTAGATGATATTCAGAAGGTTTCTAGTCAAATACAAGTGATATTTTGGCGTAAAAGCAGACTGGCCACTACTAGAGCAAGAAACTGCAAGTAATCTAGTAGTGGCCACCTATTGGATATTGTTGTGGAAGTTGTAAATATTGTTGTAAAAGTTGATGTAATTTGTATTTATTTTCTCCTAAGACTGTTTTGAATAGGTTACAGAGGAAAACTAACTTTACAACATCCATTTTCTTGTTTAACCTCACTTTTTTAGTGGCTTGAAACCAACAACAATGCATTACCATTTCATCCCATTTTAATACAACCTATTATCATTTTTGGCGTTATAGTCATGTTATGGAATGTGAAATCAACTTACTCAAATGATTTAAACAATCAGCTTGAGAAATTGAATTTTTAGTGAGCATAAAACATCATGTGGCCACTATAGAATCAGTACCAGGCCACTACTGAATCATAATGGCCACTTTAGAATCAAAATAGAGTTTCACGGAAAATTTAATTATCCTTTTGTGAATTGAGATATTCGCTATTTTTAGAAATACATCAATCAAGAATGATCTGGGCTATATATCTATTTAGTTTCAGGCGATATAACTAATGAAATGAACCCAAAAGTCTGAATAAACTACGAAAAAATCCTTAAACATGGCCACTACCGGTGCTTTTACCTAGGCTTAGACTATTCATAGTCTCAGTTCATAATTATGTTATGATTTGTACTATCATATGATAATTATTTAAATGAATAAAAAAATATTTTTATTCGTGAAATCAATATGATTACAATTAGTGTAAAAACGGTAAGTTGACTGAAGTGGTTTCACCCTGGAAATTTAAGTTCTACGCATGCGTACAACTCAGTTACACTCTCACTTAAGTTACTTACTTGCTTACTTACTTCCCTCCGCCATCTTGCAAGAGGCTCTTCTGTTCTTGGCACAACTCTATCCATGACCTTTTGAAGTTTAAAATCTTGATGTCTAATGTAGGCTAAATCCTATGTTATTAGGGAAATAGTATAAAAGTTGCCTTTTTTAATAATAGGCCTACCTAATTACTCACTGGACTTAAAACTTCTAAAAATAGTTATAAACTTATCTATTTTTTTCGGTGGAAGCACACATACCCTGTTTTAAAAAGTGAAATGTTGACAAATAGAATTATATGTAGCCTAGTCCACAATAATGTCAATAACTTATGATTGCACTTGATATGAAACTACAGTATTGATACGGTATCAATAGCTCTTGAATGAACTTTAAAAGTTTCATGTGACATAATAATTGTGGACTAAATTCAATAATTTGTCAAAATTTCACCTGTATAAAACAGAGTCTACTGTTTGCAATCACCCGAAAAAAATTACAGAAAAAGATAATTAGCTTTATTTTTAGAAGTACCAAATTATGGGTAAGAACACTTGGCCTACTTGGGATAATATAAATTTTTAATAGTAGCCTATGGATTTAGGGACGGTTGCTCTAGGCCAGCAGTCATCAACTGGTGAACCGCGGTCCAGTCCCGGAACGCAGTCATCGCGGAACGCCGGGAGCTGGACAGCAGTAAACGTGGCAACTATATTCTATAAGTTAGTACGCAATTTTTGGACCTCCCCAAGCCTATTTTCAAATATGTCCGGACCCCACCAAAACTTAGTTGACGACCCCTGCTCTAAGCCTACTACTAGTGCCTTAAAATTCCATAAGAAAGGGGATATTGACAATCCTGCAAACTATAGGCCGATTTCCATAGTGCCTGTGTTTTCAAAGGTGATTGAAACAGAGATGAAATGGCAACTGGTGAAGTTCTTTGAAGGCAAAAACCCCATCCCCACATGGATTCAGGAATGGTCGCTCCACCATTAGTGCTTTGATGGCACTGGCCTCCAGAATACAGAGTGCATTTGAGGAGGGGGATTCTCTTGCCCTAGCAATGTGTAACCTCAGCAAGGCGTTCGATTGTGTGCCCCATGAACTTCTGCTCAACAAGCTTCAGAGCTACGGCCTGGGTGGCACAGTCATAAAAACAGTTGAGTCCTATGGTACCTCAGGAACAGAGGACAGGTGGTCCAACTCAGTGGAGCTACTTCAAGTCTGAAGAGTGTCAAGCATGGAGTCCCACAAGAATCAGTGTTGGGCCCACTCTTGTTCATACTGCTTATGAATAACTTTACAAGCAGCCAGGGCGCAGCGCTGTTTGCAGATGACACAACACTGATCTCCAGAGCTCTCACAGTGGACCAGTTAAAGGGAGAGTGTGCCAAACACATAGAGGAGGCAAAGCTGTGGTTTACTGCAAACAAGCTTAAACTAAATGAGGAAAAGCCATCCATCCTTGTTTGCTCACTGAGGAGACAAATGGTGGTAAGTGAGCCAGTCAAACTACTTGGCTTCTGGCTTGATGTAAGATTGTCCTGGAATTTTCATGTGCTACAAGTTTGCCAGAAGTTGTCAAGAGTTATATACCTTTTGAGGCGTCTCAGGCACTTGGTTGACAGGAACTGCCTTGCAATGGCATATCATGCGCTTTTCCACAGCCACCTATTGTATGGAATTCTCTTGTGGGGTCATGCTCCGGCTGTGCACAGTATACTGCTTCTGCAGAAACGAGTTTTAAGGTTGATGACATTCTCTGGCTGCCGGGATCACTGTCGACCTCTGTTCAAGAGCTTGAACATTCTCACAGTTTACAGCCAGTACACACTGAGCTCGCTGCAGTTTGTCAAGAAACTCCATGAGCAACTAGCAAAAAGAAGTGACATCCACAGGTACAACACCAGGCATGCTGCAAGACTAGAGTTGCCTTGTTGCAGGGACTCTTAACAGTTTCCCTTCACAGGCCATAAGACTCTTCAACTTCCTTCCAGAAGAGTTACAAAATAGGAATTATGTAGAATTCAGTGGAATAATAAAAAGGAGGCTGCTGGCTAGACCACTATATTCCCTGCGGGAGCTGGTTGAGGATCCTCTGTTTTGGGACAATACATCACCACAACATGAATCCTAAAAAGCTATGAGAACAATTCATTTATGACACTGCCGATCTGGAAATCCCAGTCCCTGGCAAAGACATCAAGTATCAAGTAAGTAAGTGACTAAGAACACCCCTAACTTTGGTGAGAGTGAACGAATCTCAACAAATTATAGCCCATTCTTCTAGATGCAGACTGATAATGGACTGTTTCGGTTTCCCTGCCTTGCCAATGAGGATGCGGAATAGGTATTTCTCCTCTAATTCAGACAGCTCTGCTAAACTTACCTGATTGAAAAAATTCATAATGGGATGAGCGAGTTTTTCAACGACAATCCAAGTAGGCCCTACGGTAACCTTTCGTTGTCTCTTGCTAACCAAGTGATTTGAGTTGAAAGATTGTTGACAATTATTATTAAGTTGGTCGAAGTATGGCTAAGTAGCCCACCTAACCAAGAAGTTCTTTTTGACGTGATCCGACCACGAAATGCATGATCCTTGAGCGAGAACTTGGAAATTGGAAGAAAAATTCCCAAGGTGAAGAGAATAGATCGAATCTGAAACCAATTATCCCAAGCCCAGATATTTCATTTCTAATTGCTTGAATTGATGCAACAATAACATTTTTCCTCATTAAATGTCCTAAAGAATATTGAAGATGATTGTTAACTTACAACATCATTTCGTGAATTGTCCTTATCACTTCAGTAAGTATAATCTTACATGAGAAGGTTGTTATAGCCTAATTTTATTTTTAATATGCCAATATCCAAAGCCACCAACAATAATAAAATTTGTACATTTGTAGGTTATTTTTCATTTTTAATCAACACAATTTGTCGATGGGATCGTATCCGGTTGGTCGCCAGTCTTGTTGGTCGCCAGTCGTGTTGATCGCCGGTCGTTTTGGTCGCAAATCAAGGTCATTTGACGTCATTCATCATCACGTGATCAATGACGACATTTAATCGATTGTGGCGCCCCTACAAGCTTGTTATTTTTCCAAAACAGCTTTTCCTCTCTACAAATCTATTTGTTTTCTATTCTAATCATCTTGAATTTGAATGGAATGGAGTCTGATAACTGAGTTGTGTTGTGTGCTAGCTTTGAAAATTTTCAGATACAAATATTCGGCTAATGGTACGTTAACATGCTTTAGTTATATTAATTTCACTTGTATTATTTATGATTTAGCCAAGTTATATTAAGTTGAAATAATAACAAGAAATTATCTTCGCATCAGCTTCAGTGTAAATCAAGAGAGCCCTGTTGCCTAACTTTGAATGGTAAGTAGAATATTTTTATTGTAGGAAAGTATAGTGTTTATTTGTTGTCTATTTATTTATAGGCTGAGTATAGGGAGATTTTTCTGAAAGTTATATTGATTTTCATTGTTACATTCTCAACTACCACTGTTACCTGTTATTGAAATATGACCGTTAGGTTGAGGAAGCCGTATTATTTCAGTTGATATTGCTGTAGGCCTACTTTCTAATTTAAGCTTCACCAATCAATCATCCTTGTCCCTTAAAAACTAAAGAATAACCTTAGTTTTTAAGGTTAGTGAACTACGGGGACTATTTCGTTATTTCCCTAACTTCCTTAATCTCTAACTTTTCAAACTAACGACTACCTAACCTTGGCTTTTGAATAGAAATGTCTATGTACCTAATAACTCACTATATCTCTAAAAAGTCAATATTTGGGAACATACAACTCTGCTGCTCCCTCATTAAAGTGGTGAAGGTGCTCCTTTGGATTATTGTACCTCCTCTTAAAACTGGAATTCTGAAAGCAATTTGTCAGAACGAAACGGTTTGTCTGAAGTCGCTCTCAAATCGATATGCTATTGCGGCCCACTCGCCGACTGTCCTGATAGATCTGAGCATCAATAAATCATTAGCCAACCGCCAGTTTTGATGGTGTCTGCTATATCATCTTTCCAGATTTTCTATAACTTCCATGTTCTCTACATCAATGCTCAGACATTTCTGTATAGATTTCATCATAGAGGACGGACTTTTAACTTTGTCATGTACTGAGTCTTAATTCTTTTGGTGAGGTTGTTTCGGTTGAGGTGGCGTTATGTTGGAAGGCTACAGTTTGTCTTTCAAAAACTCCTTCACACTAGTAATTTCTCATGAAATCAGCCACTTTGTCATCACACATTCTTCAAAATTTCTCACAAAATGTAAATTAGTGAAGGCATTTAATTTCAGTTAAAACTTGTCTAAATTTAAAAATTTATTTTTCAGGAAGATTTCTCTGATGAAGTGTCTTCTTCATTATATTTGTCGTTGATGGAAAATCAGGTTGAAGCAAAGGTGAGTACTAACTTGAAATTTATTTCTGAGAGTGATGCTCACATGAGATTTGAGCTTGTGCGTGAGTAATGAGAGGGGTGAAGTTTAGAGATGACATATTATTTTATTTGATATGCCTGATTTTATAAATAAATAATTCTCATAGATAAATCGAATAGAACTTTGTGTAATTTGTAGTGATGTGGATCGGGAATATTCCCAGTGGGAAGGAGCTTATGATTTGGGAATATTTCCCTGGTCAAGAAATTTTGGGAATTTATAAAATTGCTTCAGAATAGTTGAATTTATCAATCTTTTCACGTTATTAAGTGCTTCAAAATAATTGGTATTTATCAATCTCAGTCTCTTTTCACATTACAAGCTGCAAATCATCCTTGTAATCTCAATTTTAGCTCACTTTGGTGAACTGACAAACAATACTCCACGTCTACACACAAACAGAACCCAACTCGTTCTCTCTCTCTCAGACACGCACTTTCTCTCTTATTCTACCCCTGAGAAGAAAAACTTTTGAGAGGAAGAAATGTGATTAGTGTGTGAAATAACAACTTAATTTAAATTTTCCAAATTAATAATGCTAGCTAAATTGGTGCTACATGTTGTTGGCAAGTAGAAAACTGCGCACACATAAACCTAATTTACATAGGCTACATAATAATAGAATTATGACTTTGAGAGGAATTCAATATTTAATGGATCTTAGGATAAGGCTTTAACAACCATTGGTAAGTTAGCTTTTTGTTTTGTATTATCAGATACAAAATAAAAAACTTTTGAGGGCAAAAATATTTTATTATTACAAAAAAAATATTCTTATGGCTTTTATTGGTGGGGAGACCCTTACGGGTAGTTCCACCTCGCCAATGTGTACTTGCCCAGAACCGGTCACCCATCCAAGTGCAGTCCACAGTGTTCGTGACTTAACATCACGTTCACCGATAGATCACCCTCACCGAGAGACCAATTGCCAAAAAAGATATTGTATTATACAAGTCAATGAAGCGTTAGTGATTCCTGAAAGGTTGTGAGCTGTGGAATCATTTTCTTTTTAATATTCAATTAAACTTGAGGGTGGATGGTAGTGGACGGTCAACTACCGAACGGCAAAATTATGTCCCATAAGAACAATGTAATTTTTATCAATTGTTTGGAGCAGATAGCGCCGTTATTTATGAACAGAATTTCACGTTCTTTATGTCATTGGAAAGAAAATTCAATTCTCCAGAGGCTGGACTTTCAAGTTTTTGATTTCAAGTTAATTTTAATAATTAATTAACTATGATTCATAAAAGTATTGAACTCTAATTATTGAAATGAACTTGAAATAAAAAAGTAAAAAGTCCAGCCACTGAAGAATTGAATTATCTTTCCAATGTCATGAGAACGTGAAATTCTGTTCATAAATAACGGCGCTATCTGCTCCAAGAGATTGATAAAAATTACATTGTTCTTATGGGGCATGATTCTGCCTTCCGGCTAGTGGCCGACTACTACTGCCCACTCTTAAGTAAGTTCATGTTTTAGTTTATTTTGTTGTAACTTATTTAATAATTTCTAATTTTTTGATTTCTATTCTTTTCTTTGTTTAGGGGGTTTATTATTTTTGTGCAAAGAAATATAGAGTAAACTTACTTTTCAGCTCTCGTGATAGAAATGAGCCGCATCTGACATCATAAGCACAACGTCATCTTTGGAATACAAAATATCCAACATTTTTCTATGGAAGAGTAGGCGGTGCTCAAAATCGTTGAAAAATTGTTCTATAACAAAATCGACCGTCCATTGTGCCATCACGTAGCAAACTGGCAACTATATAAACGAAATGCAACGATTGCCACCTCTCCCCATCCATCAGTACTATTTAGTTCAAATACGAGCATCCTTTTTGCGCCACCCAGTACATATACATGTTTGAAATCTTATCTCAATTAGGAATGCAGTAAATATCACAGTCTACTTTGGGAGATTGGCTATCGTTAGTAAAAACAGTCAGTCGTTTCCCGTCTCTGGAGGAATAGAATTTGTTACATTACTCTAACTGCATGTCATTCAGAGGTGTTCTGCGCCGCCACTTGGTGGTGGAGACTGGCCTATGGTTGAGAGGATCAACGTGCTGACCACACGTTACCTCTATCCTGGTTAATGATTATTCGCTCGGGGTTCTGTTTGAGAATTCATGGCTTTTGGGCCGGTATTAACCGGGCTGGAGTCGTTTTCCCGTCTTGCCGGGGTGTCTTCTTTGCTTGGACGGACTGTATAGTTGAGTGAATGTGAAACTGGGAGGCCTAGGTTGCCTAGGCCCTTCGTGGGCTCATGAGCCGTGGACAAAAAATCGCAGTATTTGCATTCTAGTGTATGTTTCTCAATTTTAACTATTTCCGTTCTTAATAATCGTCTAATAATTCGATTGATTTTATTACAGGTACAGCAGAGAATAAAATACCATGTCCGAACAAATGATTTGCCTCTGTATGTATGATGTATGCGGACGTTCTCTGCCAACGGTCTGATTATTTCTCCAAAAAAATGAAACATTTGAGCGGGTTCGAGAAGTATGGAGGAAGACGTGGACTAACAGATTCGTCGTTGACATGCTTGAACGATTTGGAGTCAATTCAGAGAGACACACATACTACAGTTAGCGATCTGAGAAATGGAGAAAGAACAATTTGTGAGTATCTCTTATTATCATAATGTCTCATAGAATCATATTGTCTTGAGAATCAATCTCCCTCCTTTGGGAGGTTGGCTAGTTTAGTCAGATAGTTGCTAGTAGGCCAGATATTTGCTAGTTTCCCGTCTCTGGATGAATAGTTATTGTTGAATTACATTCTAGCTGATTAACTGGATGTTATTCAGAGGTGTGCCGCGCCGTCACTTGCTTATGGAAGCTAGTTTTTGGTTGAGAGGATCGACATGCTAACCAAAAGTTACCTGTATCCTGGTTGATGATTATTCACCTCTTGTGTATAGTGGAGTGAATATGAAACTGTCAACCAGCTGGTAGGCCTAAGCCCTTCATGGGCTGTTGAGCCATTGACAAGGAATCAATATGGTTTTTATAATGGAGTAGTTAATTAATATTCTAATATATTTTCTATTAGAATAAGTTATAGTTATAGGACAAGACACGAGGAAGCAAAGTTTTTGTACTGTAAACTTTTATAAAACAGAATTTCCATAATTTTTAATTGTAACTTATAGACTTTCACGATATTATTTTCTCATGATATCGAACCAGTGGCGTAACAGTTTTTTCGGGCCCCCCGCAAACATATTTTCGGGCCCCCCAAAATGACTTTTATTTTAAGTTTTTTTTTATTACTTTGACCAATAATTATTTACCTACCTTGTTTTAATGTGTATTGGATTGTTCGATGTCTAAAATTGCTATAAAATATTTATTGCCGTTTTGTATTCAATCTATATCTGTGTAGGCTACTGTTTATCTAATACTCAATTATTACTTACTGGAAATTATTGTTCAATAGAAACTTCGGCCTTCACTTCACGTCAATCCTTTCTCCTAGTTTTTTTTAACATTTAAATGCAGCATCGCATTCAAATGGAGTTCGATGCTGTCAGATGAGTGTGAGATAGAGCTAATTAACTAGCTTTGAATGTGAACAAATCCTAAGATCTATTTGTGTCATATGATAATCATAACTCACCACATTTTGTCAAATTCCTATGTATTAATGTTCAAATGTACATTCATATATCTTTCAAAATTAATGTACTGGAGGAAATTGTAAGGATGTTTATGATCTGTTTGCATTACATAAAAGGGCAATAAGTGCCGTTTGCGCTAAGGATTATGTACTAACCTTGTATTTATATATTTTAATATTCACCATTGAATCGATTGAATCTCCGCACCTTTTGAATCAAGACAATTTGTTTAAAGTATTTTAGGCATTTAACTTCACAAAACTGACAAATGTTTTGTTTCGTTCTTAATATTTTTTAATATTGTGAATTTTTCAGCCTCGTGACATTCTTTGTGGAGCTGCCGATTCAAATAAATGACCGGTTGAAAGAGAGAGAAGATAAAATGGAGACCTAATCGCTTCTCGGAGGCCTGGATGAAGAACGGTTTGCGCACCTTGTCAATCTTAGAAAGAAGATCACCGATTTCGGCGCTGGGGAGAAGGTCAATAAAGCTGGTAAGTCTTATATTTTATTCATTTTTTATCTCAAATAAATTAAATCCCATTCATATTTTATTTATTCTTTATCTCAAATAAATTCAATTTCATTCACTAAACCCTGGTTGTTCATCAAAACTGTCAATTCTTAATGATTGACTGGATGAAATTCCGATGAATTCATCATTTTTTATAATTTAAGAGATCTCAATAGGCCTACAATGAGACTGAAACACGAACAAAGTCATTAACGTATCTTCTTCCCAATTTCTATCAGTTATTTTGTATTTTAGTAAATTTTATTTGATTATTTTAGTAATTTTGATCGATAATGTGTAATTAATATTTCAGACAAATGTCAGTGATAAATTCATTACGATCGTCACCAGACAAGTTTTTTTGTAGGATGAGAGATTGTGCTGGTCATTTTTCTTTATTTATCAAGGACTGATTCATTTTATCAGTGAAGTTCATTAGGTCTTGTAGATCTAGTATCTAGTATATAATGTTATCGTGAAGTAAATTAAAAAAATTTGGGGTTAAATATAAAAATGTCTTTTTAAAAAGGGTACAGTTAGACCTAAATCCTCGGAGATTCCGGTTCAGTAAACCTCTTGTTGAATGAGAGCCCTTTACAAATCACAATGGTTAACTGCTACACCCTCATTACCACTGAGCAGGTAAAAAATAGAAAGCACTTTAATGGACATACAAAGTAGGCCTACCTCAGTAGAAGTACCTCAAACCGTTGAAACAGCGGTAATGTTCGATCTCTGTGTCCTGCACCAGCAATTACTCGAATAAATTATTTTTGCAGCTTTACAGTAGGATTCAATGTAGTAGGCTATAATACGTGCTTCCCCAACAACTCAATCCATAACTGATTCTTGAATGGGCAAATGCATAATAGATTTCTTTGGGCATGTTTTGGTTATCCACAGCCTTTAATTTGATCATTGTTCTGAGGTAAAACTCTAGTGGCTTTTTAAGGGATGTATGAAATTTCCATCTCAAGTTATGATCCAGTAGCAACCCAAGACATTTTACATTTGATTCCATTTTCACTACGGGACAATTGCAAGAGTCACGCCTGCAGTCCAATGTGTAAAGAAAGATAGGATTGTGTTATGTTATTTTAGCATAATTATTTTCGTCCAAAAATAATGTAATCTTGGGATATCATTCCCAAGTGGATTCTCGAGGCTTTATTTGCGCTGCTCGAGCTGCCCTGCTCTAGCTTCAATGTCTAACCATCACATCTCTATTCTTATAACTAAACTAGGGAAGCGCATGCGGAGGCAGCCGCAAATTGAGCGGAGCGAGCTTTCTTTTTGTCCAAAAGTTTTTGAAGCGTAGACTCGAAAATTTGATCCCGGTATTTTAAGCCTAGCTGAACCTAGCTGATGGTGAAAGTGGCTCATTCTATTACCATGTAATGTTATGAAATGAGAATATAAAATAGGAGCAACAACCTTCAAGTGAATGTTTTCTCAAGTGAGTGTTTATTTTGATAGAATAAGGCAAGATGAGAAAATGACTCCAGCTTGGTTAATATTGGTTAAAAAAATATTGATTGGGCTCAAATTGAAGGTCAGAATGTTTCCTACGATTGAGACAAAATCAATAATTTTCAAACAATATTGACCGAGCTGGAGTCATTTTCTCTATGAGTGGTTCAACTTTGTAAATACAGCATGTGACGTACCTTTTTTGGTCTCAAATGTGCTCTGATTGTTTAAAATAATTATTCAGTAGCAAATTATAAAGGAAAATCAATATAAACTTGAAAAATCGCGAAAAAATAAGCCTATTGGATGAAATTTGGGCAAAATTTTTGTGTATTTCCACAACAAGCTTCCATTGTTTGTTAGCATGTTGAGAAATATTGAATGAATGCAAATAAATAAATAATTTTATTAATAAAGACATCAGGTAAAAAACCCATTTTGCCTCCTTCACACAGTGCACTATAGTTATTTGTGTATCAGTACGCAAAGAGTGATTTTGCTGCATCAAGAGAAACACTTACGCACGAGCCGCAGGCAGTATTACACATTAAGTTTTTCCAAACTACCATATTGAATGTGAAAGGTTGAAATTAAAATTAAAATAGTCATAATATCTCCACCATTTTATTCAGAACTAGCCGGCAGGCTCGCTTCGCTCGCCTTCTCCGCCTAGCCAGGGGGCTCTGCCCCCTGGACCCCGACAGTATAGGCAGTGTAAGTGAGACAAACAGGCTCGCTTCGCTCGCCTGCAAAACCTCTGTCAGTGTCAGCTGAGACAAACAGGCTCGCTTTGCTCGCCTGCAAATTCCGTTCAGAAGGGATTAGAAATTTATTGAACACAGCATTTCTAGACCTAATTTGGACCTGTTTACTTAATTTCAACATTTTCTGCCAATTTGTTCTCAAAAAATCTAAGAAAAACTCCGAAAATTCTGAAAAATAGTAAAACGTGTAACCTTTGGAAAGTATATTGGACATAGTTTAAAACTCAATTCAATATCTTCCAAATTAGTTCATCTATAATCTTGCTGAACCATTGAACTTTTGAACAATTTGGATTTGTCATATCAAGGTGGAAGATATGCAACTCGCAATACATCTACAATTTTTAAAAACTTATTACTTGCTTAATCTTGAACGGATTTCAAAAATATTCTAACACAACATTTCTAGACCTCATCTGAACCTGCTCACCAAATATCAACATTTTTTACCGATTTTTTGAAATTTTTAATTTTCAATTTTTAATTTAATTTTTAATTCATAATTTAATTTTCTCTCAACCAAACAAATCTTGAAAGGTCGTTTATTTCTTTTATTTCTATGTAAAATAATATTGGAAGTTGTTCTAAGTTGAAAATAATCGGCAAAAAAAAAATGTTCTGCTCAGGTTTCGAACCCCCCCCTGATTAGTAAGCAGTGAAATACTAGTCCACGTCGCTAACCACTGGGCTATGAGGGTTCGATAAGGAGCCGATTCTGCCAGTGATACCAACATGATTTCAAGAGCATAATAGACATTTCTGACCAGGAACGTTTCTCAAAACTGATGTTAGGTTGCAATCCTGCAGTGCAGAGAGCATGAATATAGCATGAATAATGTGTATAGTAATAGTGTGTAAGCAATCCTTTTTTCCTTTTTTCGTCCTTAATATGCAAATTTTCGAAATGCTCTATAGCCTATAACCTGATCGTCCATGTCTACTATCACCATGGCAAGTTTGAATTTAATCGGTCGAGCGGTTCCGGAGGAGTAGTTATACAAAGAGTGACTTTCCTAATCCATTAGAGCTTCGCTTCGCTCCGCTCAATTATAAGTGTTTACTTTTTTATTAGGGCTTGTTATGTATAATTAATCAATAAATATTGGAAATCACTTGAGAATGACTTGAAAAGGCTGAATTCCACTATTATTTTATAGATTTATTATAAATTAGTAGCCCTAATAACAAAGTGAATATTATTTATAATATAGTTATGTAAATAGAGTTGTGATGATTAGACATTGCAATTAGAGCCTGGCAGCTCAAGCAGCGCAAATAAAGCCGCTCAGGAATGATACCTTGAGGTTTCATGACAGGTTTCATTCTTATTGAAACTGTCCACGGTTCAATTCCATTTCAAGAAGTTTTACAAGATTTATTTGACCAAGTGGACATCATTTCCAGGCCCTTAGAAACAAAAACTAATTAAATCAAGATTAATAGGTACAAAATAATCTTATATCTACAGTACAAATAAGAATAATGTTGGTAGTATTCAATATTCATAGACAATCAAGGCAAGAGATGTATTAACAGAAATAAAGTACATTATGTCTTGAAAACATTATTGATGTCTGTCAATTTCCATACATGTATTTAAATTATTCATGTATCAAATGAAACATGCTCTCCAATAATAATACATTTATTATTTTATTGTATTATATTCATGCATAATCCTGTATACAATTCTATTGTATTATTTTATACATGTATCACCTTTTTGAACGTAGTGATTGGTGTTCACACAGCTTTATCGAAGTGGTCAAGTGGACATTAGTGTTTGAACTTGACTACTTAAAATTAATGAAGTTATTGATTTTTCCAAGCAAAACTCCATTCCAACAGCTATTTGTAAATGTTACATAACTTTATTCATGCTTTTCTAAATCCATTTCCAGAATCAAGAGTTGAAGGATTTCTTGCCTTGGATTTGCCATCCATCATGCCGAGTCGATTGATCGTACACTCTAGTTGAGGATCTTTTTGCCAACAGACATATACAGGTAAAGTTTATTTGTAAATTTATTCCGTTGATACTTGGCTAAATATTCAATGGTATCAGTCCCGCCATAAATTACAATTATTGTTATTATTCAATATATCGTGTCTATAGAGGCTGAATGATCTTTAGAGCATTAACTATTTGAAATTAAACTCTTGCCGTCAGTTTGTTGAAGCGCTGTGTGCAGGCTCTTTTTTCACTGACAATTGCGTCACCAATAATAAACTCATAAAATATGAGCTCCTACTAATTTATTAAAATTATTAATTTTATTCAATAATTAAAATTATTAAGTTTATTAAATAATAAAAATTAAAATGAACTCCCCACAAATAAGCCATACGATAATAATGCAAATTATGCAAAGGGCTGCATGGCCTAGATGTCTGTGCGCAGGCAGATTAACGTATCTTCTTCCCAAATTTTATTTCGTCATGGAAAGCAAAATCGAGTTATTTTGTATTTTAGTAATTTTGATCAGTAATGTGTCATTAGTATCTTGTAAGAATGCCATAGTGATGAATTAACTAATAACGTTCATTTATTGAATGTCATTTTGATGAATTCACCAAAAAAGTTTTATTTGTAGGTAGAGAGATTGTGCTGGTCATTTATCTCAATTTATTATGTACTGATTCATTTCATCAGTATTTTTTTCTCTTTTCCCCTTTTACATTTTTTTTTTTTTGTTTTAATCATTCCATTTTCTCACTATCAATACTTTTATTGATTTTTTAAACTGCCTCAATGAATTATTAATTCATTCTGCACCTCATAGCTTGTTATTCCAGCAGTTTTTCTTTTCTTTTTGTTTATCACTAGAATCTTAATTATTCTATTTTTTGGTTCATTTATTTATTTGTTAAATATGTAACTTATTTGATTTCTACTTGTAATTTCTTCTTGTATTTATACTTTTGATTTTTATTGCATTTATTTATCTTTTCACTTTGCATATTTATATTGTTTTGTATTTTGCTGGTGATGTGGTCAAATGGTAGAGTGGACATTACTGTCCAAACTTCGCCACGTCATTGAAATAAAGAAGTCATTCTATTCTAAAGTTTCATTAGGTCTAGTAGATCTAGTAATGGGTTACATGTCACACTTACTGGTAGGTTCCACCTCGCCATTGCGTACCTATATTACTAGTTTTTTCAATATCAACTGTATCAATTAATCAATAAAACATTTGTAGTAGATTAGGTGATGTATAAGATTGTTTCAACCAATATGAGCCGAATTAATTCATCAGTAATGACATTGTCAGGGCAATCGACGAGCGTTCTGCGAGAGTGCAAGAGCATATTGAGTCGAGAGTGTCCTCTGGCTGAGCATTGAGCAAACCCTTCACTTTAGCAGACCGCTCACCAACTGCACTGACAGTTCTGAGTATTAATAAAAGTCATTCGTCAACTGCCATTTTTTTGGCATGAGCTATATTAAAATCTCTAATAAGCTCGAAATATTTGGTTGAAATGTATTTTAGAAGGATCTTAATACTGTATATTTTACTAAAATCTATATTTTTTATTTCACAGGTCTAAAAATCAAGGGATTTCACCAAAGAGGCTGCAATTGAAAAAATAATATATAGATTAATTATTTATACTATTGGTTTGTCTTCCTTAATTATCATACTGTATTAATATTCTATGTTTTTTTAATAAATAATGATGGATCATTTATAGTATTTTTTCCTATTCATGTTTCCAAAATAAAGAATTTTCAAGTTCAAAGAGTGGACTTGATCATTTAATTTGAAGAGCTGAGAACTTTATTATTCAGACAGTATGTAGATCACTTGAGAATATTAAATAGCATTTTATTCTAGCATTTTTAGATGATGAATACCTGTTTATCATTCATTACAAGCAAATAATTTACTCTTTTTGAACTTGAAAAATCTTCACCAAATATAATTCATGAAATAATTTATATATCATACTAGCTGTTTCTGGCAGAATTGTCTAGAAAATGTTCATTTCTTCTCTGTTCGTCAAGTGTTGGGATTTAATTCAGTCTTTCAGATGTAATGTAATTCTTTGTACCTCACTTGAATTGCAGTTTTCTGAATTTTTGAAGCATGCATGTGTCACACCTTGCTACTTTATCAACTGCTAGCTAAATAGCTGATAGAAAATAGCAATATGTGACAAAGGCAGTAGCATCTATTGAAGTAGCTTGTTGTGACACAGGCTTCAGGAAGGACAGGTTGCCCTAGAATATTTTGGAACCCACAATCCAAGCTGGGTACAAAAAGTTTGAATTTAGTCTAAAAACTTGGTAAACGGAGAATAGTTCAATTATTTTTTATACAGATTTCCATCAACCGCAAAGCTCTAGTGAAGATTAGAAAGTCACCTTAGCTAAGGCTATAAATGGAAACAATTCGTTCATTATACCGTTTATGAAATACAGACATTTGCGTAAATATTTTATCATGATCAGATACTCTGTTTTTAAATAGCATTACATCCCCTTTTGGATTGGGAATTATATTACGGTATTCTATTTTTCAGTAGGCCTATCCATTATAATATTGAAATCTGTAGGCTACAATAATTCTAGAAAAAAGTAGATTATAGTTTGATAAAATAATGATAGGCATAATATTGCTCTTATTTGGCCGAGAAAAAGCACAAAATTAGACTACATAAAATTTACCAATTTTGCACAAAGTCTAGCAATCCTGAGAATAACAGTCAGATGTACATACTTAAATCGATCATCATTGCTGAGAACTTGTCAAAGCCAGAAGTGATTGAAGGAAATGAATGGGCTACGGTACTTGCTTTGGTGAGCTAATTAGAAAAAAGAGGCGAAGGAGGAGGTTTTGGAGGAGTCTTTCGCTCCTCACTCTCAGGCATTTCCCGATATGAGGAACCTTCAAAATTCAAGATTGGAATATACAAGAAGTATATGGATGGATGCCTACAAGCTATTAATTATAATATAATTATCAAGCTATAATTTATACAGGTTTTCTGGATCCAAAATAATTCCTTATAATTTGAAAAAAAAATTAATATTTTGCTTTTGAAATCAATTAATTGCGATTTAAAAAGTTGAAATAATTATTATGCTCATAGTAACAAAATATTGATATAATATATTTCAATAAATGTAGATCTCAGTAGCCTACCCTTTTTTAAAATAAATTTTTTTAAAGGGTGCCCACTGAGATCTACATTTATTGAGAAATTTTATAAGTACAGTAGCCCTAAGAAAAAGTAATTATAGATGTAATACCGTATATTTATATTTGAAATGATTTATTCATCATGAATGCAGCCATTGTCATGTTGCCAATTCTATTATTTTTCGCATATTAAGTTGAAATTATGTATATTCACTTATGAAAATAATAATTGAAAACCATAAGTAAACTTATTTGCGGTTTAGCTATTTACCTATAAAGCTATATTAAATCAATTATAAGATAAAACCGGTAGACTCCATTTTTGTAATAATAGATTACGGTATAGATAAATTAATAACATCCTTTAAAATCTTTCAAGAAAAAAAACGAATGCCAGTTTTAAATGAACTAGCTTTTTCACATTCTTGAAAATGTTTCAACTCTGGTGATGAATTGTCTTTACTCTTAGCAAGTCACTGCTTGAAAAATTTTTACTGATTTGATAAATTTACAAGTTTAGACAAATTAAGCTTCAAAACCAAGCAGAGAAGTACAAAAATGATTTTGGCATCATCCTTCAAATATTTATTGAATCAATAGTTATTGAAAACAATTAATAATAAGGAAATAGGATATTTTAATTCTTTTAAAAGAATTTTCTGTACTATCATTATTTGAAAATTTTGAGGATTCGCGCGCTAAACGTTTATTGGACAGTTACAGTGAAAGAATCAAGAGGAGCTGCATGCTTTTGGTGCTACCATTCCGTCAGGAGCGTTTAAAGCGGCCTACGTCATCAATCAGCTGTGCAACCGTCATTTGTCGGCTGCAATGCTTTGTTTACAAGTGCGACCAAAAAGACCGAGCTTTGTTTACTAGTGCGACCAACCGGTACGGCGACCAAAACGTGTTCTCCCTGTCGATGGATTGCTACTTCGTGTCGGGTGTATGTCACAAACTCCAAGGATCATTAGCTCCAAAACCAACCCGCCACACAGTTTCACAAACTCCAAGTTGAAAATTCCAAAACAAGATCGGGGCACGAACAAGGAGGATACAGTATCATATACTCGTTTGATACTGTATCAAGTACTGAAATTATACTGTATCATGAATTTAAATGATACAGACTTCTACAATGATACAATTCAGTATTTCAGTGATTTTCCCAAAGTATTCTCGTTAATATTATTGAGTCATAAACTAATTAATCATGAATAGCTGACGTCAGTTAGGCGGTTAGAGAATAACTGTTATTAATTCTCAGCTCTCTCAGGACAGTTGGCGGGCTGTCTGGAGTGATGAATTTTATGAAAAGATAACTTTTGGTTTGTAAATTTTAATTAGGCTATTATACCGTAAACCTATGTCCCTTGAAGAATTTCAAACTTATTTATTTTTGGAAAGGAAATTTATTTCTTTATGAATAATTTCACATAACCTACGTCTATCTCAGTTTTATTAAAAAATTAGGCTTATGATGACCCAACTCTCAACAATTTTTCATAAATGACTATGTTATGGATGCTCCAACGCAATAAATATAATCATTGTGACTCATTTAAATGTTCTGAGAGCCAAAAAATTTCTGTGCATTTATAAAATACTTTTAACTCCATGAAGGATACTTTTATTTATTTTGCTTTTGAAACTATTATGAGTTTCAATTCATTATATTTGAAATTAATTTATTCATTTAAATAATAGCTACATTATATTCTCCTATTGTTGAATTTTAATCAATAATTTGTTTAATATAATAATGAGTTTCAATTCATTATATTTGAAATTAATTTATTAATTTAAATAATAGCTACATTATATTCTCCTATTGTCGAATTTTAATCAATAATTTGTTGCTTATTGTCATTTCATCATGCATTTATTGTTCACAATTCAAATCTAACCAAGAATGAATTCATAAAGAATTTTTTTGAGTTATCAATTTCTTATTACATCACCAAATACTTACTTAAAATTTTTTTGTTTATTCTATAATAAATATATTTGAAAACCTTTCAAAAATCGACATTTTTAAATCCAACTAAAAAGAAGAAAATAAATTTCTGGCCAACTTTGAATCTCTTTATGTAAGCTATTGAATTATAAATATTTTCATGAAACCTTATTGGTTTAGAATTCCTTGTAGCCTACGTGTTTTCTGTAATGGTTTGTGATAGAGATTAGCAGATAAGATTGAAAATAGACAATTATGTCAAAAGATAATAAAAATATTCTCATTGCTTTTAATGGTGGGGAGACCCTTACGGGTAGTTCCACCTTGCCAATGTGTACTTGGCCAAATACCGGTTACCCATCCAAGAGTAGTCCACAGTGTTTGTGAATTAACAATGTAGCTATGATTTGCAGCAAATCAAATGTGTGAACGCACATGAGAAACTCACCGATAAAACAGTTGATTGAGAAATGATTTCAATTCTTTCAAATGGTCCGACTCTTACTCTACATGGTTGTCAGTTTCAAGACCATAGTCTTTTTTAAAGGTGACTATGCTCTAGCTCGTGTGGAAGTGGATGAAAATTAATTTATTTGAGCCACAGTTAATTTTGCAACCTGCTACAAATTCCTTGTACATACATGTTTTGTGTCAATAACTGAATATATATTGTTACGGAACTTGACAGTATCTGATGGCCTTGAGACTTGGGCATCAGGTGATGGGCAGGCAGGGGGATGGGAGGCTTTGTGTCAACAAGTGGTTGCATTGTTTTGTAAATAAACAACTGTCTGGAAGTCTCTGGAAGTAATTACGGGCCTGCCAGCATTTACTAGAACTCTCTATTCATTTCTGGCACTCTCTAGCAAGTTCATACCCCTTTTATAAAGAGACAGGAATGTTTCCAGAGGGCCAGTTCTATTCAAGCATTCAAAGATTGTGTCAGCCGTATTGTACAGTAGCTAGGTGTGTCATATTACATTTCTTTAGGTATTCCGTATTCTATAGTCTGTCCAAGCAAAGAAGACACTCTGGCAAGATGAGAAAATGACTCCAGCTCGGTAAATATTGGTTCAAAAAATATCGAATTGGTCTCAAATTGTAGAACAGGTTGTTTTCTACAATCGAGACCAAATCAATAATTCGTGAACAAATATTGAACGAGCTGGAGTCACTTTCTCATCTTGCCAGAGGGTCTTCTTTACTTTGGACAGACACTTTCTCATCTTGCCAGAGGGTCTTCTTTACTTGGACAGACTCTACTTACTTAGGTAGGTATTCCATAATCCTCCTACCACCGAATATTTCATACTCTGCTTAACTACCGAATAGGATAATTAAACATTGATAAGGAAGAATATATTTTTTCTCTCTCTCTTTTCACTCTCTTGCCCATGATATAAGTGTATCACGCGCCGCGCGTTTTCGAAGGGCAACCGCCTTACATTTTTTCGCCGGAATAAGGTATTTTTGCGCGGTGTGCGGCCAAAAGTGTTCTTGGGTGAAGGGGGGTTGGTCTGTACCTGGCAAGGCGTCGGTCTAGATGGACGCCGCGGCTGACCGAGAGAGAGAGGAAGAGAGAGAGTGCGGCGGCGTTGGCGAATTGTTGGCAGCAAGCCGTCGCGACGTCCAGTGCTATTGTGACACGGCAGCGCGGCGGAGTCGGCCACATACGGGACGGTTACGGGCGCGTTAAATCACCATGTAACAACCTAACCTAACATTACCCGGGTTTCTACAGTGTTCTCCGGTTTTCACTTCGAAAAATGTCAACCAACATTATTCGGGGTTTGGATAGTTATATTCAAATTAAACGTCGAAAAATCATTAACCGGGTTTCTACTGTGTTCTCCATTTTTTACTCCAAAAAATAAACAAATCCAATTAAATTTTTTTGAATAGTTTTATTCATTTAAACTTCGAAAACTCATCTAAAATCCTGGTGTGAATCATCAATGGTGTGGATACAACGTTTGTCAATCAAAACCTCGGATTATCTACTGGATTACCTAACCTGACATTCAATTAGCCTGCGATGGTTTGTCACCTAACGGTATCACTTGAAAACTTTCTATATTCATTTGGCAATAATATTCGATAATAGAAATATTATCAAATATAATATAATATCTAAACTTACAGTAGGCTGCAGCCGCCTGACAGTTGGGCTACAACTGTGGTGTAATTTTTTTGTTTATTGATGTTTGGGATAATTTATCAACCTTATAACACTGAAATGTTACAATGATTCATGATTTTAAAACTTGATAACTATAGCCTAGGTCAAAATCAATTTTGGAATCTTGTCAAACGATTTGTCTGGGTTGAACATGGAGATGGAGATGATTCTATTTGAATAATAGAAGAACATTTTTCAAAGTCCTAACGTTTGAAAATTATAAGCTTTGTTTGAAAGATCTTGAGTATAACAAACGTTTCGGGAGCTGCGTTTTTCTAGTGTGATGCGTTGGTTACGAAAAGCTGCATTTTGTTCTATTGGATGAATGGATCTCCCAGATTCTAGTTAGTTATAAAGGAATCACGCATATTCATCGAAATTCGTGTAAATCTGTGAAAGTTTGAATGTTTTACAAAAAAGATAATTGTTCCTACCATAAATTTATTTCAAATTTTGTGGTACCGTAGTTTACATTATGAGTAACAACCGGTAATTTTAGATCCCCTCCTGATATAATTCATCATCATCAGCAACTTTGATTGGTTTGTTGATGTCTCTTCAGTTTGTGTGAGGTTTCTTTATTACAACTTTGTTAATATTTGTTACGGAAACCCGTAACAATATGGTAGTAATTTTTGTTATGTTAATATTGAAATCTGAATTTTATGTTTGATTTCTGTTTAGTGGCAATGATTAAATTGAATAATACGTAGCCTGAATTAAGACTACCGATCAAATGCAAATCATACAGAAGAGTTTCCAGTGCTAAAAACTATCTAATATTAACATAAAAAATGATTCAAGGAAAATGAAATGGAAAATAGTTTTAAACGTTTATTGGTCAAACAGTACCAAAGATTTTCCACCAGTGAAAATGTACAAACAACTTAAACAAATATCACAGTTATTTTTAAAATTAGTTTTTTAGTAGTACATATTTACATTGCAATATTTTCAGTGGAATCAATAGGCACTTGCAGTGAATTCCTGATTCAGGAAGCCTATATTTTTATTTTTAATACCCAATATTATTGTACTGTATCCAAAATTATTACCAAATCTTATAGCAGTAGTTAACGAATTTTAACCTATCTAGTGGTTTTTTGATAATGTGTAAAATAGTTACTTATGTTGAAGTTCAAAGGGAAATATCCCGATTGATTGAACCTAGCTAACTACAAAATATTTTAAACATTCGAATTATTAGAAAAGCATTCTAGCAAACATTCCAATGAAGAAAAGAGAGGAACACAAAGAGAGCAAGTGTCAGACTTTTACAACATTCATTGTTGTGAATCAGTTGTTGATAACATATTGTCATATAATTCAACTAGTAACATAAATTAACTTGATCCAAAAATTATCACTATTGATTTTTGGACAAGCAAATTTTTACGTAAATTTCAAAAATGATGATATTGTAATTATCTAATGATTGCATTCACTATAAAGAGCAAATGGCTGTTTTCAGTCTATCTGATATAAGGCCGCCTTCAAATTCAAAAGCCCGCCATTTTCTGCGAATCATATGCCTTGGCGCAATGATTGGCCAATGGCAAAGCGGCGCGCCAAAGCCAGTTGAAGTGGAAGGTTTGAATAAAAATTTGGGTGCGTGACGGTTTTTCAGACGTATATGATAACAATACCAACGAATTAAAAAAGAATTCATATAGGCCTAGCTGATGCCTATAAGTTAGGCAGTTGGAAAATTAATTTTATTATGCTTAGCTCAGTCAGGACAGTCCGAATCTGTCTTCGATAACGAATTAGTATAGCTGTGGTTACTTACGTTTTTTGTATTCTCACAGACAGCTCGCCAACTGTCTTGAGAGAGCTGAGAATTAATAACTGTCATTCGCCAACCGCCCAAGTGATTGGCGTCAGTTACTATTCACTATAGTATAGACTTCAATTTGAATGATTTCCCTATAGACTAACAAAGTTATAACAATTTTTCTTTTGAACTTCAGTTAGCAAGCAAAAATCCATCCACATAGTACACTATAGACATTAATTGGGTGTTGATGGTCACAATACTTTTTATTTTTGTTGAAACACATTAACTTGATTAAATTAATTCAGTGTCTTCAAACTTATTAAACTTTTTTAGAATGATTCTCCAATTCATAAATTTTATTTTGTTGGTGATATTTTCCATGGTACGTAACTATTATAGTTTGATTGCACAATTTTTTCATGAGAATGCTTATTTAGAAGAATAAAATGCTTATACTTGGGCTTATACTATATTGAGGAAGCACTCGTTGAATAATATTGAATCTGATGATAATGACTGTCATCACCTTTTTGTATCTCTTCTACATTTTTCCACATAAGAAAAAGCTGATATTGAGCTGTCTTACATAAAAATTATTCAGGAAGAATCTAATTGATACAAGACTCTCTCTTATTAAATGTTTCTTGAACATCATAACCTAGGAGTAAATGAATCACTGGTTTTATAATGCTCTACTCATCATCTTCTTTCTTCTTGATCAATTTCTCTTTTTCTAAATTATTTTCTCATCTTTTCCACCTTAGTATTGGCGTAGATATACCAAGCTGTATACTGTATAGTTAGACTATGGTATTGGTTTTCAAACTACTCACCTCTATCTTGATACTACCCACCTATATCTTGATAGGAATGGAAGAAGCCTACATAGCCTAATTACATGCAAAGGACTTTTAACAACACAATTTAAAACGGTTTGAATCTCAATTAGATATAATAATATCGCAATAAACGTTAAGAAGAGTCACAAGTGTTTTTTAGCTATCAAAATCTGTTCTGGCGGACACAACACAGACATGATATCCTCAAGAGTATGAGACACTGCCTCAAAACTTGAAAAATAATTAAAAATTAGAGTAATATTAGAAAATAATTGATTGATTGCATACCCTTTTCAGGGCGAATTTAGAGCTCCAGATCCCCTCTACGAGATAGAGAGTGAGAGAGAGGTAGAGTGTGTGTGAGAGAGAGAGAAAATTAGATTATATCTGGTAGATTTTCAACATTTAAATTTTCCTGTTTTGATGTTTGTATTTGAGCTTCAATTTCACATAGTAAACTTTCTTTACAATGTAGTTACATGTAACAGTAGGATGATGGTTCAGAAAAACTGGTATTCAAATATTACGTGAAAGTAGCTGAAAAAACTATTTTGATGAAGGATTTTTGTGATTGTAAAATCTAAAAATGTTAAATGAATGGAAGCAAACATTTTTTGGTATTCAATTATTGAATATGTGAGACAACTATTGGGAGGGGTCTTTAGGGTTTGGAATGATAATTCAAAGTTCTGGTAAAGACAGCTCTATATTCTCCACCCTTAGATTTTGGGGCACAATAAAAAACTCTACTCTGAATACAATTCGTCATAAAACTATTGAAAATACAAGGTAAGAATTGAACTTAAGGACATATTTCTTCCAACTATGTGCAATATATTTTAATTTGAAGAGTGAAATAATCAATGACTTGTAAATATACTCTTTTTTCTATGTCACATCCAAACAATAAACAAGACCAGCTTGAACTTTATTGAATTACTTAGTCTGTATTGTACCATGTACGTACATTTTACAGTATAATTTAAAACATGAAGGTTCGTATCATATTGTTGACTGACATTTCCTATAGCATTGCATGTAAGCATTGAAGGAATAAAAGCATTCTTATTCTTATTCATATTCACTTTAACAAAAATTGAAATACAATTAAATGAATACTTAGCAACAATAATGAAAGATGCTATTTGACTTGAAAACTTGGATAAAAAGTATAGTTCATTATTTTGATCCTTCTCAGTATGAAAGTGAAATAACTAACAATAACATTTATTCATCAAACAAAATATGAAAATTACATATCTTTCCCACTCAGAGGCAAGGATAGGCTAATTTTGCTTGTCCATTTCGAATATTGTGGTGGTGATGGTGGTGGTGGTAGCTGCTGCTGAATGATTCTGCAAGAAAACAAAAATGAATTGGTACAACGTAAAAGACATAAAAACTTTCATAATTGATAAATGTTGATCAATATTCACTAGTATCATTGCAATAGGCCTACATAGTACCTTTTATGGAATTTGTGGAGCTGTTAGTTTGATCAAACGTTTGATGCAACGTGTGTTTCTTGTATAAAAAAAATAATTATTATTAAAGACGGTAAAAGTAATAATATTGAAGATGCCAAATCCCTTCTTATCAACCTCAAAATGATCACAACAGTTAATATCTATGCATTGGCTACATAATTCTATTCTATTACATATTAAAAGAGGCTCGAATAACTTACATATGAGACTTGATAGACATTTGTATAACACAATAAATTGTAAAAAAATTATATCAAATAATAGATAAATTTTCTTTCAAAAAGATTGTCCATCAAATTTTATACATGAGTACATGATGTTTCGAAAATGATGCAAGATCTTTTGATTCAAATGCCAGACCAAGTAAGTGGTGATTGTTGTGAATAGGGTCTAGGTAGTGTAGGGTCTTACACACCTCTCAATAACTCAGCATTCTCACACTGTTAACACAATGAAGGTAATTAGATTATAGTAATCTAATCTAAGTACCTTGAAAGCAACAGTGTATCCATTCTGTGTATAACACTCATCTGGTGTTAATGTGTGAAGAGCAAGGAATTATCAACGTACCGCAGCAAATTGTGATAGAACTATACTCCGTCCACTGAGTGTTTGGACCCAAGCTCCTCCCCCGAGGTTTTGACGTCATGATCCGACCAGCTCACAAGTGGTCGTAATTGCCAGAAACGTGGAAACTTCTAATCGATATTGGAACTTTAATATCGAATTTTTGAGTGGCCTTAGAAATATTGATGTTTTATGGTTGTTCAACAAAATTTACATCCTTCTAACATGAGATTGATCATCATCAATATCACTTGATAGAATTATAGTTGATTGAACACAATATCTCATAATAATATTTTGAACTATAAGAAAAATAGAAGCAATTGGAAATACCATAAACATATTAGAAAGAAAAAAGGAATATTGACCATACCCAAGTATAATCCAGACGCCATCAGATGTTTGATATCGGGTAAGATTATGTTAGTGACAGCTTTACTTGAGCAATCTACTTCCATCTCACTCTGTTCACTGAAAAAAAAGAAATAATGATCAAGGTCATGGCCTAAAAATTGACAACTATAAAATCGTCATGTATCACTTTTCACATGACTTTTCTCTGTACATTATCTAATTGAATCGTCCTAGGCCAGAAATGAACACCTATAATTTTTTATCAAGGAAAGTTTCAATGATTAAAATTTTTTTCAGATGAGGAGTAAAGCACTTTGGGAAATTCATTGAAAAGCCAGCTATAAAATTGTCATGTATCACTTTTCACATGTTTTTTCTCCGTACATTATTCAATTAGATCGTCCTGGACCAAAAATAATTAACTATAATTTTTTATCAAGAAAAGTTTCAATGAAAATATTTTTTTCAGATAAGGAGTGAAGCACTTTGGGAAATTCATCAAAAAACCAGTTATTAAATTGTCATGTCTCCTTTTTCACATGATTTTTCACCGTACATTATTCAATTAGATCGTCCTAGACCGAAAATAATCACCTATAATTTTTTATCAAGAAAAGTTTCAATGAAAATAATTTTTTTTAGATAAGGAGTGAAGTACTTTGGGAAATTCATTGAAAAACCAGTTATAAAATCATCATGTATCACTTTTCACATGATTTTTCTCCGTACAGTATTCAATTAAATTGTCCTAGATAAAAAATAATTACCTATAATTTTTTATCAAGAAAAGTTTCAATGAAAATAATTTTTTTCCAATGATGAGTAAAGCACTTTGGGAAATTTATCGAAAAACCAGCTATAAAATTGTCATGTATCACTTTTCACATGATTTTTCTACGTACATTAAATCAATTAGATTGTCCTAGACCAAAAATAATTACCTATAATTTTTTATCAAGAAAAGTTTCAATGAAAATATTTTTTTCAGATGAGGAGTAAAGCACTTTGGGAAATTCATCAAAAAACCAGTTATTAAATTGTCATGTCTCCTTTTTCACCGTACATTATTCAATTAGATCGTCCTAGACCAAAAATAATCACCTATAATTTTTTATCAAGAAAAGTTTCAATGAAAATAATTTTTTTCCTACAGATATCCGTAAAATTGCAGTTTTCACACTGAGAATCGTGTGTAAAACTGTCCATTCTTGAACTAGTAATAATTAGCGTGCGTAAAGTAAAAATTAGTGTGCCTAAAAATTTTTACGCACTCCAGATTTGCAACCTAACAACACGAAATAGTAAGTATATCAAATGGATGTTCCGTATTAAGAATTCAAAATTAAGGTGGCGGCCCTGGCTGACGACCAAACGGGAGTCGATCAGCTGGTAGCGGCAAGTTGGAATCGCAACCAAAAGGTAGTACCCCAGTCAGACCAAGCAAGACCGTCCGTCTAAATTTTTTAGGTTATTTTATTGTTTATATCAATACCGTGAGTGAGTTATGGGATAAAAGTTCTATTTATTCTCAGAGCTTTTATAATAATTATGAGATTAGGGATTTATGTTATGAATACCGTTCATTATTGTTGGTTATAAAACCTGGGCTTGAATTGTTTGAATACGGTAAGATGATTGTCATTTGTTGATCTTGATTTTGGTTCATTTCATACTCAATTTAGGTTGACTCAATTTAGGCTATCAGAATTCAGTGGCGAAATACATTATTATGATTTTTTTAATGTGAAAGTAACTTAATACTTTAATACATACAACTTTGAAGAAGACTCTGGCACCATAATTACTGAGATTTTGAAAATACCGTAGGCTAAAATGAAACGAACTCAGATCAAATTTACTTGACCTGACTACTTTAACTACCATACATGTAAGTCAATATACAGTATAATGAAAAGTGGTTGAAGGCATGATATAGAATTCATAGTAAATGTGACATTCTAATTTAATACTATCATTAAATTACAGCTTCAGTTCAATTCAGTCTCATTGTTGGCTGGTTCAGCTTTGAACATTGCACTTAATTCATGAAGTAGGATTCTGTTATGCAATGCAGGTGACAGCCGACTAAAAAATTTTGCATAAAAGCATGATAAAGTCCTGAGAATCATAAGCAATACGATTGTAACCTTGCATAATTTTAACATAGAAGCAGTTAGCTGTTACCGGAATGTTATAGATCAGTGGTCACCAATTAAGTTTCATGAAGGTCCGTTTCAAGGTCTTGGCGAGCTTTCATGTTCATTCAGTGGAAACCACAGGTGGAGAGGGGGGAGGTACTGCCCAGAAATTTAAAAACATTAATTGTTTAACTACATTAATTTTTATCATTATTTGAATATTTAGGATGGTTATTACTCTGTATGCATTTCGATGTTAAAGTTCTTCAAATGTACTGAAGTGTTATACTATGCCATTGATATTTTAAAATTAAGGTCATTTCAATTGGATTTGGCATCTTGAAAAATAAAAATAATAAGAATAAATTTATTTCCTTGCACAATACAAATAAATCAAAATTACTTTATTGTTATTATTCTATTTATTTGAAGAATGTTCACTACTCATAAAATTGTCAAAACTATTCTCTAATGGTTCAGTCCTTGTCCATATCTCTTTACCTATGAAATAGATGAAAAGATAAATTACATTGAAAGAACTATCTTTCTAATTTGATTACACCGCTGGTGTTTTATTTATTGTTAGGATTGTTTTTAATAAATCAATTTCATCTAGACTCTAAAGGATTTCTTATGGATTTTGTTATAGGATCTATTTCAAGTTTTTTTGTTGAGATTGGTATAATATCGCGGTCCGCACAAAACTTGCTGGCGGTCCGGATCCGGACCGCGGTCCGCCATATTTTGTCTCAAGTGATTTGAAGCAGCAAAATTTTCCCAGAAAGAATAATATACAGTAGTTTACATGAAAGTATGTTGTTCATAGCACTAATAAGTTATATAGGCTATCATTTCAATGAAAATAAAACCATGAATTTGATTAATTGTGAACTAGAAGATTCTAAATCCCTTCCAGTCACATTAAATAGTGTTTAAAAAGTCTAATTTGCGCTGAATTCTAGTAAATATGATTATTCAAAGCCATAAAAGTATGAAAGGGCGTTTTACACTTATCAGTTACCTGGAATATTTCAAGGTCTCAAAAAGTAGTTTATACTGATTTTAGCTCATAACTTACTGGTAAATATTACAGTGAGTATGTACGTATGTCTGGCTCAACAGCCCATGAAGGGCCTAGGCCTACCAGCTGGTTGCCAATTTCAAATTCACTCTACTATACAGCCCGTCCAATCCAAGAAGACACCCTGGCACGACGGGAAAACGGCCCCAGCCTGTCCAATACCGGCCCAAAAGCCATTGAGTACAGTGATTACAATAATTTATTATTCTATAGTCACTGTGTTACATAGAATAGATGAAATGTTTGAATTATATTACTCCATATTACTCAAATAAAAGTAATTATTTGATAATAGATGACATTGGACATTGTATGCTTCTTAAATTGAAAGTTCCAAATCAAGATTTCCGCCATCTTGGATTTGTAAAAATTGTGAGATGATGGTACTTTACATGATTCTTATATTGATTTCAAATGCAAAATAAATTGAGGAGATTGCGATAAAAAATACTTGAAATGACACTAAAAAACACATTTGAAACTTTTTCCTACTCTTCACACAGGCCCAATGGTAACTGTAGGAAAAATTTAATGTGTAACTCGAGCATAAAGTGTTATTGCTGCACTTGAGAAACGTTTTTCACTCGCCTTCGGCTCGTGAAAAAAACTGTTTCACTCGTGCAGCAATCCTTCACTTTACACACTAGTTACACAAATAACTATTTCAGATGATGAGTACAGCACATTGGGAAATTCATCGAGAAACCAGCTATAAAATCGTCATGTATCACTTTTCACATGACTTTTCTCCGTGCATTATTCAATTTAATCGTCCTAGGCCAGAAATAAACATCAATAATTTTTTATCAAGAAAAGTTCCTATGAAAATAATTTTTTTCAGATGATGAGTAAAGCACTACGTACCATACCTTTCTACTGCATCAATAATCACACATGATTTTCTCAGGTGAATCATGCGATCAGGCGATTGGACTCAATCATAATCATTAATGATTTTTATTGAAACACAGTTTAAAAAAAAATTTCACTTTACTTACTTAATGCAGTATGATGTTGACTGGTTAGGAATCCAGTATCTTTGTGGAGGAAATATTTGAAGTTTAATCCAGTTGCAAATTTGAAATCTCCAAGTGAGAATGAACTGCCTGGAAAAATAATGATGAAATTAATTACACTTAGTCTATTCATTAGAAATAATAATTCATAAACGTACATTTACTTATTGTGGCTTGACACTTAAATTTCAATCATTGAATATTGAGCAAGTATCTGCTGTACGAGTTGCATGAATTTTGACAAAATTATTCCACCTGTAGGCCTAATGCTAGAATCCACCAAGTAAATGACAAATACCACTTGGAATAAAACTTCAAGTTTTTCAAAAGACTTCTGCACCGTGCAGCAACTCTTGCATTTGAAGATAATCTATTGCCAGAACCCACTTTAACAGTGTATATTTTGAGCTCTTCACCAAGGAAGAAAATTACAGTAATAATAATCTTAAAATTATTGCTAGGTAAAGCTAAGTTAGGTAAAGCTAGCAGCCTACTCATCGTAGTCAAGCACCAAGTATAATGTAGCCTATAATTTGTTGGACTAATTCAGCATTCAATTACTGTTTTATACCTCTAACAAGAGAGAATGATCCCTGTTGCCAAATTTCAAAAGCTACAGATACAGCTCAAAAAGTTACAGAAAGTATTAGCATTGACTATGGATATAAGTCAATTATATAAGTCTATTATATCCATAGTCAATGGTATTAGGTCTACTATAAAGCTCAAAAAGTTACAGATAAGTTTTAAATGCAGATTGATGAGAATATTGGGTTCTTAATATTAAACTAGAATAATATTGCTGAAAACTCACCAAAATGTTAATTCGTGGTCCTAAGTTAACTGGATATTAAACAGTAATAATCAATGAGATTCAACTACTTAACATAACATAACCTATTTTGTTATGGTATCTGATAATCTGATGTCTCTGATACAGCCTCTAGCAATAAAACAGCTCTGTATCATTCTGTATTTAAAATGCAACACAGTAAACGTCTCCAAAACATGCTGTATCTAGATCGAGAACTGATGTGCAACGGTGTAGCTGACTGTGTATCAGCCTGCAACGGGATTTTGGAGTTTTTGAAACCCCTCAAGTCCAATTTCATCGGCAACCCAAATTAACATTGTGGAGTTTGTGATCTTTGGAGCTAATGAGGCACTCCCTTCGTGTCTTTTCTATGGTTAATCGAGTGGCCAATGGCCACCCATTTTTTATGTAGGCACAGAGAAGGAAATTCTGTGACGTCAAGCGGTGCCACATGCGGCCGCATGGCCCGCTTGTACCACGCTTCGGCCCTAATAATAATAATAACAATGTAATGATATAAAAAAGGCATACCTGAGAAGATTGCACAAATTTTCATAACTCCTGCAACACTCTATAGATTTTAGTATTTTTTTTAAAACCAAAACATAGGCTAGTTCACAGAGAAGAAAGCCAGTGGCTAGTGTGGCTAGTTCGAGAATGTCGTAGACAACTTTGTCGTATCTAGAATGTCGCCTTCCCGTCGCGATCCAGTCTGAATGTTAAAAATATTGAAGCGACTTGAAATCAGTAATATCATCCACTAGAATTCTTCTTGTAATTTTTTTTTAAAAAATTCTTTTTATTTGATATTTTTCATTCAGCAATAATTTTGATATTCTATTTTTTTATTGTTGCTATTGTGGCTTTCCTGTGTTGTCATGGTAGCATGCAAGCCAATTATCACTTTCATTGAATCGAAGCATGGAAGCATGTCATGTTATGGCGTTTTTCTGTTTTATGTTGTGTTGAAGTATTATCTTTCTTAATGTTCTTTCCAAGATTATGTTGAACAGTTGTATTTCATTTGATTAGACGTGGCATACATAGAAATTTTATACTATTTCGTACTCAATTGATCATTAATAATGTAGGAATCAGAGTAATGTCTTTCGGCAGAGCACAATACTGTATCGTACTGACTGATTCAATAGAAAGACTTTTATCAGTGCAATACTTATTTTCTTGAGGACATGAATCTTTTCTCAAGTAGACGAAGAAAAAGTTTTGCTATCAAAATATGTTTCTCTGTGGTCTTTTTTATTATAATCTGGAGATGGTGGGTTCTTGGAATTTCTAGGTTAGACTTCCATGATGAAGGCAAAAAGCTGGAAATTCAGCTTTCTACTACAATAATATCATGGACACCTGAAAGAACAAGGATCAAATCAATACTTAGTGCTGTAGGTAAGTAAAATACAGTAGTTATAGTCTTATTAGCAGGCTCTGTAGTATTTCAATTAATTTAAAGGACCAACTTTGAATAAGTGGTACTGGTAGGTACGGTTTAATAACTGACGGCAAAACTATAGGCGGTTACGTCTGTCTCTAACATGATATAATATTATATATCTTTCCATGATGTGAAGCTCCTATTGTCTTTTTCATTTCATAAATATGATCTGCGCAAAGGTACTTAGATGGCAACTCTCATTAATAACATCAGTTATTGTAGCGTACGTGGGAAAATGAAGCGAAAACGCCTGAATTTGGCCACAGCTGTACCGTTATATTTTCTTATGGCCTCATTGATAATTTTTCATTGTTCAAAGAAAGTGATGAAAAATTCAGACCCAAGTGATTTTACCGGATAGGGTTATCCCAAGTTACAGGGCTTGATTTGAATGGGAGCGGCGCTCCCATACCTTTTTTCCCCAAGATATTTTTTTTAGAAACAACGATTTTTCGTGCTCTGTTTTTTTAATGTCATTTTTGTCAGTCACTATCACTAATTCTAAAATGTTCAATAAATTTGTATCTAAATCAGAACATAATATTGCTAGAAGTTTATTAAGCATTATAGATAGGTGGACGCTAGCCTAATGCATAAAGTACGTCTGTATACCTCGGCTGGATTTTTATAATCCTCGTCAGCGTGAGCTGCTACTATCTTTGCCATTGCCAAATGCCAATTTTATTCTGAATAACATTGCATCATGTCGTTATTCTTGAATCGGATGTTTTGAAAGTTAAGAAAAATTTAGGCCTATATGTAGATTATACAGTGTTGTTGAAATGGTAAAAACCATGCCTGGTCCAAAAAGCTTTGTGATTTTTATTCATTCTTTAAAATATTATTAGGTATTATATTTTATTATAATTTTTTAAAATAAAAAACAGCTACGAAACATTGCCCACATTTAGCGCTCCAGAGCAGATAATAACGTTCCAATTCAAGTGTAATTTTTAAAAAATTAAAAATTTCCTGGGGGAGGGCCCCCCGGAACAAAACTAGAACATTACATTAAAAACGTAGAACTTCACATAAATAAACATGAATCGGAACTTATTACACACATTACCCCATATAATACACATCCTAACAATAGATTCTACCCAGAACTCATCAAGCTAACCACATGCAGACATCAATTTCCAAACTATTGTAATTGTAACTGCATTGTAAATAAAATCCCAAATGACTTCATAGACAAGAAAATCGCACCCATAATGCATAAAATCTTAGAATATTGGATTGAGCGAAATGTATTCTTCAAATTTATTTTATAATTGTATGAATCGTAGAACTGGAATACAGATAGCAATATTAGAGCAAATATAAAAACGAGCGATATTCCTCTATATTAGTTAACAGCGGACTAGATGTGAAGTGCTGTACCGGTAGTGTAGTATTACATCACTTGACAGGGTAGTAGTACATACTCAATGAAACTGAATAAATGTATTTTTTTACATTTTCTCTTTCTCTTGAGTACAACAGTAGCCTATCCTAATAGCCTCTAAACATCACCAAAATAATCATTGTCTGATTAAACAAGTGTATTGATTTTGTATGATGATTATTATCTTTTACTTCTTCCATTATCAAATTTAAGTTGCATGCTATTTCATTGCCAGAATAATAAAATGAAATCTGTGAACCTCAATTCACTGCCAACATGTTGGCAGTGTTGAAAATGATTCTATGATAATTTATGATGATACTATTAATAATTTAATCTGTTTTATTATTATTTGTATTTGTATAAATATTTTTTGCAATACAAGTATTGGTTGTCATTTTTTGAAATTTTATATTTTGCAGAAGTTATTTTGGTGATATTTTTTGTTTTGTGTGTTTTGAATTCTCTCAAATTGAAAAAAACTTTTGAACATTTAAATCTCTGTGGATCATTTCAAGAAATACCTCCTATCGAGGTATCCTAATATTTCCTATCGAGGATAATTATTGAGATTATTTTGCCAGTGGAACATTCTCCTAGGACTCCCCACCAAATATGGCATAGGCCTGCGCTAATAATAAAAATATATATTAGGCCTATCTATAAATTGGAATTCTCCTTCGTGGGTTACACTACCTGATAAACTTATGTTATTTCAGGATAATTGAAAAACTCTTATCCTCAATGAGTGCCAAAATACCCTCGATATGGGAAATAAAACATAATGCCCAGTTTATACGATGCCAATTGGCGAGACAATTGTCTCCTGAAATATACAGCTAATGTAAAGTATCTATTGAATCTTTTGATTTCAAAATCATCATCTAGGCATGGCTTGATGAAAACTCTAATTGAAAATATCAGCTGTTTGCGCCCGGCATCAGTTGTCTTATGACAATTGCCTCGCCAATTGGCATCATATAAACTAGGCATAAATTTCAGAAGATAATTATCTCGCCAATTGGCATCGTATAAACTAAGCATACTTACTTGATAAGTATTAAAAGTAAATGTAAGATTAACAACCTTAGAACTGAAGTTGAGTCAACATGCAAGTTCTAGAGCATATTTTAAAAAAAATGAAAAATTCATACACTAATGAGATGAATATAGATTTTATTATTATTCATCTCACATAGGCCTACATATTAGCTCAAATAGAGAATTTCATTCTCTTTTATATTACTTTTCTGAAGCTTGCAGTAAAGCTTCATCAGTGGCAGTAAAGGTGACAAAATATTAAAACCTAGGCTACATGTAATTTTGATGAAAATTATAGTGTAGGTCTATAGGATTATAATAGAAACCTGCATGGAAAATTTGTTTATTCACTAAATCTCTAACTTAATCAAAATGTATTTAATTATTTCCATATTTTCAGGCGGACGAACGCCCGATAGAACATTTACAATTCCGAAAAATGCATCGTATGAAAACTTAATCAAAATTGATGAGTCAAAAATAGTTTATGGTTTGGGAAATGATGGTGAAGCAGTGATACTTGAAGATCAAGAGTTTCTTGAGGGAGAAGAATCATATAAGAATAACGCATTCAATTTAGTAGCTAGTAACAAGATACCATTAAATCGAACGATCAAAGATGCAAGACATCCAATGTAAGTGAACCTATTATATTTCAAATGATTAGATTTACAGAATACAAAACAGCATGTCTCGCAATACAGTACATGCTTCCTGGGGTTTCCCATGTAGCAGACTAAATAAATAATAAATAAATAAATAGAGCCTTTATTTAGTTTCCACTGGAAACTAGGCCCACTAGCGGGCATAGGCCTCCCCCAGGATTCTCCATCGCTGCCTGTCTCTCGCCACCTCCATCCAGTTTCTTCCTGCTGTCTTCTCGATGTCATCATTCCATCTGGCTATCTGTCGTCCTACTCTTCTTTTTTTCCAAGATGGCTTCCAAGTAGTCACACTTCTCGTCCATCTTACGTCTTCCAACCGTGCAATATGTCCAGCCCACCTCCACTTCGACACTTTTATGATTTTAGTTGCATCCTCAAGATTGGTTCTACTTTTAATGAATGAGTTCCTTATTCTTTGCACTCTTCTTATGCTCAAAATGCTCCTCTCCATCGCGGTTTGTGCAACTTGGATCTTTTCTAACAAGGTTTTCTTACAAGCCCAAGTCTGAGATGCATATATAAGTGCCGGTATTACACAAGACCTCAGAACTTTTGCTTTTGTCTCGACATTGATTTCTTTATTCTTCATGATAAACTTCAGGGACCAATATTTCTTCCATGCTATTTTGCATCTTCTTCTTACCTCTGCCTCCTCCCTCGCTGTAAATGAAAAAATTTGTCCCTAGTCCCAAGTAAACCACTTTGTTAGTTGAATTCAACAATCTACCGCTGACCTCTATTGAACTATTATCTCTATTTGACATTATGTAGGTTGTATTCGGATTGATGATGAGTCCGGCTTTCTCGCTGGCATTTGCAAGAGTTTCTAACATCGTATGAAGCTCCGCTTTCGACTTTGAAATGATTACTATATCGTCTGCAAACCGAAGATGTGTGAGATACTCCCCATTGATCTTGATACCGAATTTCTCCCACCTCAACAGCTTGACGACTTCTTGGAGTGCAGCATTGAACAATATCGGTGATGCAGGGTCTCCTTGCTTAACTCCTCGTTCCAGCTTGAAGTGTTCACCGGGTTTCTCTAAGACTATCCTTGCGGTACTGTTTGTATAATAATGTTGTAATATATTGATTACACCTCTGGAACACCTTGTACACGAAGGGCTGAGAATAAAAATGCATGACTTATGCTATCAAATGCCTTTTTGTAGTCGACAAATGCTAAATACAGACCAATTTGGTATTCTGTGCATTTTTCTATTAATTCGTTGATAACATGTATATTATGAACTGTAGAAAACCCTTTCCGAAATCCGGTCTGCTCGACGGGTTGTTGTACTTCCAGTATCGGGTGAATGCGGCCTGTCAGTGCTCTCATGAATAATTTACCAATGGATTATGTTATGCTGATAGGACGAAAATTGTTTATATCGAATATGTCTCCTTTTTTGTGCAGAAGTATTATATCGGTTGACTTCCATTGCTGAGGGACTTGCTGTTCTCTCAGTACTCTGTTGAATATATTCACTAATAATTCTATCACTAACGGCGCAACAGTTTGAATCATTTCATTAGTGATCTTATCATTGCCAGGCAATTTATTCTTCTTCAATGATACTATATATTTCATCACTTCTTGATCACAGAATTCATGTATAACTACATTTGTGACAGCATTTGAAGTCAGAAAATTTGCACTCTCAGAACGTTTGAATAGGTCTTTGTAGAACATGGTTGCTTTCCTTATTATACCAAGTCTGCTTCTATCAATTTTTCCGTGATTGTCTCTGAGGCCTATATTCCATTGTATACCATCGGAAAGATTCTTCTTCAATTCTTTTACTGCAAATAGGGCATTAAAATCTCCCATTATAATTGTTACATTTTTCCAGTTGTTTCTTTCTTGACTCAAAATTGTCGTGAGAAGCTCATAGAACCGTTCTCGCTCAACTTCATCTGTTTCTGCTGTAGGGGAATAGATTTGAAAAATGTTCAAAGTTTTTGAGTTATTTATTTTCATTCTCAGCAATGCAACTCTCTCTGAAAACCCTTTGAATTCAATTATCTTTGTTTTTAACTGTTTTCTAATAATAAATCCAACTCCTTTATGGCCTTGAGTTTCACCAAAATGATAGAGTATAAAGTCACTTTTTCTGTAAATAATTTTTTCTGAATTTCTTCTTATTTCAGCTAGGCCCAAAATATCGATTTCCATATCCATTAGTGCTTCCTCTAATTCGCATAGTCTGTCCTCTGTTCTCAATGTTCTTACATTTATTGTTCCTATCTTCAATCCTGGGGGGTTTTGGTCGTACTTCCCCTCGATGACCAACCGTCCTGGGGAAAAGCAGACTAAATAATATATTCAAAATAGAATAATCCAAATTCGTGAATTATGAGGTTTTGTCATCAGTGATGTAATCAATCATTATTCAATTCATGTCAGTTCGTTATGGAATAAATGACAAGACAAGATATTGTCATGTCATTTTATTTGTCATTACAGTGGAACTTCGATAATTCGTAGTTCATGGGACCAAAGTTTTTGTACGAACAGAGACAATGTATTATTAATATGTACAATACAACGTTTTATTAATAATACATTGTCTCTGGTACGAATTAGGAAAGATTACGAACTATCGAAGCTATTAATTATTGACAAATATTTCAAGGGACTAAGCTTCTACTACGAATTAGAGAGGAATACGAATTATAGAGGTACAAATTATCGAAGTTCTACTGTATATTATTTTATACCATATTGTCATTATGAATTGTATCATCTATTTCTTATGTGCTTCTCTTCTAAATACGCCAACAAACAGAAGTTGATGGAGAATCGAATCTTGTTTCAGGTGTTCTACTCTCTCATATAGTAGTTATCTTCCGTCAGCCAGTGTAATAATCGTATTTTGTAACGAGGCTTGGAGTGTATTGTTGAGGACGATAGTTAGTGTTATGAATCGAACTCCTGATGGACTGCTCAAAGAAATTATATTAGTAGATGATTTCAGCGATCATGGTGAGTTACATTTTTAAACTTTTAATATTTTAATATTGATCACGTTATTTTTCTAAAGCAGGTTGGTTCGTATGTAAGTTGTTCTCAATTGAATATGATTCATTATTGTGAAATGAATGCTTTTGGTATTCTAGCCCATTGGGCTGTTGAAGGAATGCATATAAGGTATAGTCTGTCCAAGCAAAGAATACCCTCTGGCAAGATGAGAAAATATCTCCAGCTCGGTAAATATTGCTTCTAAAACTATTAATTTGGTTTCAATCGTAGAAAACATTCTGATCTACAATTTGAGACCAAATCAATAATTCTTGAAGCAATCTTGACCGAGCTTGAGTCATTTTCTCATCTTGTCAGAGGATCTTCTTTGCTTGGACAGACTATATGAAATAAGGTATAATATAAGGTACCTATGAAAATACTCCCTTGTTTTTGCTCATCTTCAATTCTCATAGAAGTTGATTCACTGAAAGGAGTTACAGGGTGGCGCACGATATGATCCAACATTTAGTTTTGTCATAGAACGTTTATTGTGAAACACTGGCGGCTCGTACCCACGAACAGGTGAAGTGCCCGTATCTTTTACTGTAAAGCACTTCACCTGTTTCGTGGGCACGAGCTGCCAGTGTTGTGAAAGCAATACAGAAAATTGAGATATAAGTAGTCTACTGTATTCCTGGATATTAGTTTCTGGCCATTACATGTTCAATGTGGCCACCTTCTTGTCTAATAACTGCTTCAATACGAACGCCTACGTTATTGATGACTCGGCGACACATATCCTCGGTTATCTCGTTGCCCAAATATGCTGCAACAATTTTGTTCCTCAGCTTATCGCTGGGTTCTTATCGAAAAAAAGTTTCGATTAGAGAACCACACACAGTTAATGTTTTTTTAGACTTTTTGCATGAAAATTTTAACCAAAACGTCATTTCATTTTTGTGTGGGCATAACTGGCCCCCTAACAGTCCTGATTTGCATCTGTGCGACTATTTTCCTTGGGAATTTCTGAGAGAGAAGATCTTTGCTAGACATCCTAACACACTGATAGATCTGCGAGTGCTAATCATTGAGGCATGTAACAAGGTAACCGAGGATATGTGTCGCCTAGTCACCAATAACGTAGGCATTTGTATTGAAGCAGTTATCAGACAAGAAGGTAACCACATTGAACATGTAATGGCCAGAAACTAATCTTCAGGTATACAGTAGACTAGTTATATCTCATTTTCCTGTATTGCTTTCACAGTAAACTTTCTAAGACAATAATAAATGTTGGATCATATAGAAATATAGGTTAGTCAGGTTAATTAGTCAGGGAGCAGGTTAATTTTAGACATGAGTTGATTCTTATCTACATCAATAGACTCTACGAGTCTATTTTTTATTTTGCTAGGATAGGCGTATTTATATTTATTAGGCTTCACAGAATAGATCAGAATCATCCCACAGATTATTTAGTTATGTAATATCTAACACTCAAATTGTCTTTAGATATGAATGAAAGTGTTGAAAATGTAAGATGATGAAGTAGATATTACCGCAGATCCATCTTATGCTGAATTCTGACATAGCTAGCCATGAAGACAAAGTATAAATATTATGTAGGTTCTTATTAGGAGACATTTTCAATACAATTTTTATTATTAGTTCATTGGTTTACTCACAATACACACAGTGAGAAGAAACCACTCGCATTTGCCTAAACCTGCTTCTGTCCTTTATGTAGAACAGACAATTTTATTATTCTAACTCTAACTTTATTTTTCATGTCTTTTTACACTGTAGATTCTATGAAAAGTTCAAGTATTGTGTTTGAAGAAACACTCTTCACTTGAAATTTGCTTGAAATTAATGATATTAAAGCAATTTGAATCCTTACTAATTGAGATGCTTCCAATGTCCGCATATTCAAAATGCTAACTAACAAAATGTTTTTGGTTCAATGCATTCAACCCTTTTTATTATTGATGTGTTGATATTTTACAGATTGGGGATGACTCTCTTACAACATACAAATCATAGCAATATGCTAGTACATAGTTGATCCTTGGTATTAACTCGAAGGTTAAAAATTTACTCAGTTCAGGTCTATATTTTGCACTGTAGTGTATGAAAAGTTTTTTTTTATCATCTGATTATGATGCATGCAGAATATATTATTGCATGGCGTTTGTATACTTAAGATTGAGGAATTGATCAAAATTTTTCAACCTGATAGCAACATTCTGTACTATATCAAACAAATATTATGGAGTACAATGCTGTATGATGTTGGTGAGAGACCGGAGGTCAGTTGGAAGTGATTACTGAGCAATTACAGTGGGTAAACGGTAACAGTGGGCTCCTATTCACATAAGAAAATGCATTGCCATAAGACTGTAAGGTGCAAATCAAGGTTTGAAACTAGTGTAGTATAGTATGTTTTTGTTCCAAATAATTGAATACCAAATGTGTGTTCTAGTAGGTTTATATTTTTATTGATTCAGCTCTTTGAGCTTTTTTTCGGAGAAAATTTATTCAAATTTTACTTCTGAAATATTTAATCGTTCAATGGAGACAATATTCCAACCAAGTCTTGTTGAATAACACATTTTCACAGAGCTCTCTCAATTTCTCTCGTGCAATAGGCATTCATGTTTCTAATACAGTACTTAAACCTACGGCCAGTTTCTTAATACTCAGCTCAGGGAGAAGGGTAATACACACATTTCAGCATGATGTATCATTCAATAAACTTATGTTCAATGAACGCCAGGGTTTTCCCCTATCATTTGATAGGGGAATTGATTTGACTATCATTTCAAAACGGAATTTCAGGACCGTATCGAAAAACTCTCATTAGGATACAGTTGTCACTTTATGACACTGTTCCAGAATTCATTCCGTGTTCCATTTGACCATTTCGCAATGGGCTGAACAACCGACACAACGGTCTAATCTTCTAACCTAAAAACTGTGACAAGTGATAATACTTTAACTTACCGGTATCTGTTCATCAATATTTCAGTTTACGAGTTTGAATAGTCTAAAGTTTAGATATTTTAATATTTCTTGAAGTTCATAGTATCTCAACTTTTATTATAAATTGGTTAATAACTTGAAGGATGACATTAAGAATGAAATTCTTCTTAACTCCAGAAGGCAATTAACTTAGTTTACAGGTTTTGCCTGATTAGCTATAACTTATACGGTATGTAGTCCAGGCATTATAGGATTTAACCTCCCAATGAGAGCAGCTAAGCTGAATTTTGGCACAAACATCTATAGTGGCATTCTAAATAAGGATTCAAAAGTATAATACTGTATCACGTTTGCAAACTTTTTGATTTGAGGTCAAAGGTCACGAAAATCAGTTTTTTGCGAATAACTTGTTTCCTGTTCAAGTTATGTTCTTAGATGTCATTATAAAAATTGTAGAGCTCAAAAATCCCTACAAAATTGGTCATATGCATTTTACTCGATAAACTGAAGGTTTTCGAGATAAAGCGCGGAGAGGGGGGAGCGCGCTCTTTATCAAGGGATAATGCCATAACATACGAAGTAGAATGTTCAATTCGCTGTGAAAGATTGTTTTTGCAACAAAATACTATCAAGGTAGCATTCCTAAGCGACGGCTTGGGCTGTGCATCTCTAGCTGCGGGGCTGCAGCTGTACGTCTCTAGCTGCGCGGCTCTAGCAGCGCGTCTCAAGCCGTCCGAGTTCTAGACTTTTAACTACATATTAATTAAATAATAATATACTTTATAATCTGCAAAACTATTGACGTGCAGCTAGAGCTGCGCAGTTCAAGCCATCGCCTAGGAATGCTACCTAATTTGTTAACAAATTTTTTATAAATTATCTGTTTTGATACCGATTTCTCCTCTATTCCAAAATTTCAATGGAGGTGAAGTATAATAAGCCGCGGCTGAGGTTTAGCAGCAAGAGTGATTCTACTTACGCAATAATTCGTAGTTATATTTACAATAGTGTGTTATATTTTCAGAACTAGAAACTATTGGACTCCAATCCTTATACTTTATTGATAATCCAAAGCAGTTACCCGTAACTCCCACTGCTAATCATAATTACTTTTTAATGTAACATGGTCCTTTCATTTGAGAAAAATTCCAATCATAGCTTGCGAATTTGCGGAAATAGATTTTAAAGATGACGGAAGCACCCCAGGTGAATTTTTTATGAGCTTTGAAAATGACAGATAATTAGAGATGTGTTCAAAATGCATAAAGAAAGATTTTCGTCTAAATTGGAAACATTACTAATAAATTTGGAATAAAGTTAAAATGTACTCGGATATCTTCCTTCCTATCCACATTCTCAAATCAGACTTTCAACATAATTACGTTGTAAGGAAATTCTAGGTACATTTTTATGTATTGGGCCATCTCCCTTGCTCTTCAGATAAGGGTTTAAGTAATAATAACACTATGAAAATATCGGATACCAAGCACTGTTCTGAGACTGCAACCACACTGCTGCATAGTTGGTGGATTGGTAGATGTTTCTTTTTCTGTAAAAATAACACATTACGTATTATTACGTAAGTAGAATGACGCTTGCTGCTAAACCTCGGCCGCGACTATTCTTCACCTTCATTAAAATTTTGAAATTGAGGAGAATCGGTATCAAAACAGATATTTTGTAAACAATTTGTTAACAATTAAGGTGGCAATCCTAGGCAACGGCTCGAGCTGCGCAGCTCTAGCTGCACGTCAATAGCTCTGCTGATTATAAAGTATATTATTATTTGAATAATAATATAGTTAAAAGTCTAGAACTCGGACAGCTCGAGACACGCTACTAGAGCCGCGCAGCTACAGACGTACAGCTGCAGCCCTGTAGCTAGAGATGCACAGTCCGAGACGTCGCTCAGGAATGCTACCTTAATAGTATTTTGTTGCAAAAACCATCTTTCACAGCGAATTGAACATTCTACTTCGTATGTTATGGCATTATCCCTTGATAAAGAGCGCGCTCCCCCCTCTCCGCGCTTTATCTCGAAAACCTTCAGTTTTTCGAGGAAAATGCATATGACCAATTTTGTAGGGATTTTTGAGCTCTACAATTTTTATAATGACATCTAAGAACATAACTTGAACAGGAAACAAGTTATTTGCAAAAAACTGATTTTCGTGACCTTTGACCTCGAATAAAAAAGTTGGCAAACGTGATACAGTATTATACTTTTGAATCCTTATTTAGAATGCCACTATAGATGTTTGTGCCAAAATTCAGCTTAGCTGCTCTCATTGGGAGGTTCGACCTTTTTTTCGTCTAAAATGCCTGGACTAATGTAGAACTTTTTTATTGTTAACTAGGGCCTATATTTTAAAGATGATTAGTCTATTTCAGATGTAAAAACAACTAAATTGTAGCATAAGTTATGAATAGAGGCCTAGGGTAGGCTATAACTTAATACTAGACTGTGAACGAATACTAAACTGTGAGATTGGGAACAAATGTTTATTAATGATAATTCTATGTTTCTTCACCAACTTCTTGTTTTAAATCATTAGTTACAAAACCAATGTTACTTGTCTAGTTGAAAACTTTTTCTGTACCATTAAAAATGCAGACAAGTTTGTTGAGTTATAAAAATAACGGGAATGATTTAAATAAGCTAAAAGCTTCATTCAATAGTTTAAGTTTAAAAACAAATGTAGCCTGTTCCATTCACCTCCATGCCCAAATTTAAGTTGATTTTCAATTTTGCAGATTAATAATTCCATCCATTGAGTAAAGAATAAATAAGATTCTCTTTATTGAATACTGCATTTAGACTGTGACTTAGAAAACCGTACTGTAGATTTGAATCAATAACTGGATGTGAGTGAGTTCAAAATTCAATTTTTATCATCAAGTATGAGCCTGCTTGGAGACAAGGTAAAGATGCCGACTGTAGAACCGTGGGTACCTGGATCAATTCCCAGCGCAGACCATTTTTTTTGACAAGTTTTACACCTCAATCAATAATCTTCTCTACGTTTTGGAGCTATTGCTTTTCAAATTCCGTTCATTTAGCAGTTGAATTTTGAAACAAAAATTTGTTAAATGAGTTGATTATTGAAGAAAATTCAAAAAAATTTAATTTGCTTAATACTGTTACAACTGCTTACAAATCATTTTTCATTCATCAACTACTATGAAGTGTAACAGGCTATTCTAAATTTAGTTTGATGCTGAACTTGTATTGGCCTAACTTACTATCATTGATTTCTCCAATTATTAAAATTGAAGTCTAAATATCAGAAATAATATTGCTATTGATCCTCATGTTAATTGTATTACTGTGCAATACCTTATTTCAATTTTCAATGAATAAATTGTAAGTGAAATTAATAAATAATTAGGTAGTATATAGAAACATGGTGTTTCAAATAATGAAATCAAATAAATCTTTATTCTTTGAAAAAAGTTGAATACGATCTAGGGAGTCTTAAAACATTATTAGCTAAACCTCTAGTGTAGTACAATTGATTCTCAAAGCTTTTTTGAGTATGGTCACCTGACATCAAAAAGAAAACAGAAAGAACTTTAAAAATATAAATGTAGCAAAGAGGCAATCAATTCAATCATTGAAAAATTTGAAAGTGTTTTTAAAGCTTGTTGGTATTCAATTGCAAGAAACAATTATATATAATAAAATTAGAGCATATTTTGTAACAATGAATTTTGACAAAAATTTGAACACTTCACTTCTTGGAACATTCTGAATAATATTAAGCAGGTGTTCCACTAACTACTAACTCCTATGCTGGCTTTATATCCACATTTACTTTTGTGATTGGACCTGAGGTAGCCTATTCTCAAAAACAAATCTTGAAGATTGTTTCATTAAAAGTGTCTTATTTTTGGAACACTCTGTAGATAAAATAGTGTATGCAACGGTTGTATTAGGCCTTTAAAGCACTCGTGAGATACTTAGAGCACTCGCTACGCTCGCTTTGCTCGCTGCTCGTGGCTCTAACTTATATCTCACCTCATGCTTTAAAGGCTCCCATTATACAACCGTTGCATAAACTACTATTCCGAAACTACGCGCGTAGCGGTGTAGAGTACCTACAATGAATTGAGCTTTAATAGTTTCGGAGAACATCTCTTTAAGCATTGTGTTAGTCGCAGGGCTGGTGATAACATAGGTTACTTACTCATTTGGTGCATTTTCTATATTTATTTCATATTGACATTATGTCTGTATACGGAAAACCGCTCTATGAATAACACAGTAAATAGCAAGGTAATTAAATTACAATCGGATTACCTTGGTAGACAGTACCTCATAACAGTAGTTATTTGAATCATAGTAACCTTTGAATCATAGTAACCTTTGAATCGTAGTAATTTTAAAATTAGTAGTATAGTTCGCACGCATAAGAATGAAACTTCCCAGCCAACTTCTCCTGCAATAAAGTCTGATAACTTTATCATTCTAAGTGTTGGAGAATCTATCTGTACGATGGGAAACGGCACAACTTAAGCACTAGAATTATGTTTATGAAAATGAATTTTGGAGTGGGTCTCACTCTACAAGGGTCACTGATCATAATTTAATAGCCTATATTCCATTCACAGCACGTGCGGACTATAGTAGTAAAACAATATCTTGTTTTAAAGGTCTGGGCCATATCTCATGAACATTTACAATTTACAATACTACTCATGAAGCGTGGATTTTACACCACCCATTTCTGCCTGATAAACTTTTCTCATAATTCTTAAATTTAACTCAGCTGGCTATCTGCTATAACATGAAAACCAATTTATCTCAAATAGTACGGTGCAATTAGTTCAAAGAAAGGCCGAACCTCAACATCCAAAGAGAAAGGACGATTCCTACGCCAACTTGTTCTATACAACCCCTTTATTGTTTGGTAAAAAGCTACACCCCTATGAGCGTCGGGTTTTTGGGGGAGGGGGGATGAAAGGTGCAAAATTTCAGTTTTTTGTAAATTGTAGCCGAACCAAGCGTCGGACAAAAAAATTTCATGCATGTTTTTCTAGAAAACAAAATTTGGAAGAGATTGAGACCAATCACAACTCTGTATCATCAACCTTTTTCAAGTTACAATTTTTTGAAAACTCCTAATTTTTTTCACAGGAATTATTCCTTTTCTCTAAAAGTTTGTAACTTTGAATTTGAAACTCTTGCATCCCTACTTCAAAATCCCTCTCGGCGAAATTCATTTCTCTTCAATTTGAGACCAAATTCACCCTCCTATGTTTAGTGGTTCATGTGCTACAGCGATTTTAAAAAACCCTTACATCCTCAAAATCCCCTAAAATTACATTTTATCGTACAAAAAAAATATTAAAAATTTTCGGATTGGCTTATAATTCCATAATCATTATGGAGGGCAAAATTCGCTACATTTTCAGACCAAGAACACCACTCTACCTTCATTAGTTACAAAGTTACAGATGAATAAATTATCAAAAATGAGGAAAAATTGTAATAGCTGATTTTACAACAATATTTTCATCAAAGTTTTATTGAAGAAATATTGTGAATCATATATAGTATCAAAGAGTACATTTTTCTCTACAATTTGAGACCAAATTCACATTTTTTGAACAATTACAGAATTAGCTAGATCCATTTTTCAAACCAACTGTGGATCTCAGAGCTTACTCTGATAGTCGCTCCACACACTATGAATGATGCATTGAAACGCTTCGTTGAGCTTAAGAAGGCGACGTTTTTTTTTAAATATACGTAGCTCATTTAATAATTGTTCAAAAAATAAGAATTTGGTCTCAAATTGTAGAAAAAAATGTGATCTATAATATCATATAAGATTCATCATGATTCTTCAATTAATTCCTCATGATAACATTGTTGGAAAATCAGCGTTTTCAATTGTTGAAAAATTACACATAATTCATTCTATTGTAACTCGGTAACTATTGGCGATAGAGTTATGTTCTTGGTCTAGAAATGTAGAGTGAATTATCCTCTGAAAGATGGTATATGAAAATTCCCTTTTCAATGCTAATTGTTAGAGAAATTTCAATAGAATTCAAAAAATTAGCGAATTTATCAGAAAAAGTGTGATAGAAACCGGTTGTGTACCTTCTTATGTCAAAGGTCTCGCAATTCTCATAGTAATCATTTGAAAGAGGAAGATTTTCTCTACATTTCTTGGTAGTTTCAGATTTTTCCGTTCACAACCTTCCGATTGGGAGCATTGAAATGTGAAAAATTGGAATTTTCAATGTGCAGGTATTATTATTCAAGAGTATCATTTAAATCTGAATTCTGGAGTTTTTCACCGAATTTGGATTATAATATATGAATTTATACCGCCGTGATGAGTAGAAAATGATGAGCTATTGAACGATAGAATCCGACGTACCATTCAAAAGTTATAGGGGAATATAAATGATAAAAAATAAAGGGATGCTTTTGACCAACCCCCATGAATCCTATGATAGTCTTGGTCGTGTGAACGATTTTTATGATAGTCTAGGGTGTCAAGAAACAAAATCTGGAAGTATAAGCCAAGGGTTTTTTAAAATCGCTGTAGCACATGAACCACTTAACATAGGAGGATGAATTTGGTCTCAAATTAAAGAGAAATTAATTTCGCCGAGAGGGATTTTGAAATACGGATGCAAGAGTTTCCAATTCAAAGTTACAAACTTTTAAAGTAACGGAATAATTCCTGTGAAAAAAATATGGAGTTTTCAAAAAATTGTAACTTGGAAACGGTTGATGATACAGAGTTGTGATTGGTCTCAATCTCTTCCAAATTTTGTTTTCTAGAAAAAACATGCATGAAATTTTTTTGTCCGACGCTTGGTTCGGCTACAATTCACAAAAAAACTGAAATTTTGCACCTTTCAACCCCCCTCCCCCAAAAACCCGACGCTCATAGGGGTGTAACTTTTTACCAAACAATAAAGGGGTTGTATAGAACAAGTTGGCGTAGGAATAGTCTTTTCTCTTTGGATGTTGAGGTTCGAGTCTAATTGCACCGTACTAAAAATAGAAGCCCGAAATAGTCCAATGTTTACAAAGGAAAGAGTAAAACTCTGCTTCCAATGTAATGATTTGATTCATGAATTGATAATTTATTAGGAATAAAATATCAATTATTCCAGATTGTTATAGCTAGATCATTCGATGTATTGTGGAATTTGAATCTGAATTATTTTTGGTCGCGTCTACAATTGGGAAGATTCGTGCCAATTATTCGCAACAGCCAATTCTTTAAAAAATTCTGAACATTGTTAATCAAACGTTTTATTGGTGAATCTACAATCCCGATCACTTGTTTTTCTTCAGATGCAATTTATCTCTAGAACTTATTTTCTTCAGAAAAACAAGCTATTATATGTTCATGAGACACGGCCTTGAGTTTTTCTCGAAAATCTACTGTTCTATTCGAATTTAAATTATTTGCTACTCTTAGTAGTTATCTCTAGTAAATTTACCTTTTATTTTCAATTCATAGTTCTTTATGATGAGCATCTGCATGACTAAACTGCATAATATGCACGCTCAATCTATTCTATTATTCCATTCACAAATTCGGACTCTTGTTCTGATTCTGTAGTAAAATATTATTCTTTTTTATTCAAGATTGGAATAACCTATCATAATGATTTTTTTCAAACTCTACTATTCTTATGATATTAATTACTTATGGTAATTATTAGTATTTATGATACATTTCAGATAGATACTTGAATATTTTTCCTGCTTGACATTGGTTATGACATCATATGAATCAATAATTCAACTTCATTCTAACTATTATAATATTTGATTCTGTTCCGATTTATTTTGAGAGAAGTCAGTATAGTCTGTTCAAGCAAAGAAGGCTCTCTGGCAAAATTAAAATAATATTATAATAATATTTTTAATATCATAAGAATAGTAGAGTGTGAAAAAAATCATTATGATAGGAAACAATTTGATCTACTATTAAGACTATATTCATAATTCTTGAACAAATATTGACCAAGCTGGAGTCATTTACCCATCTTGCCAGAGGCCCTTCTTTGCTTGGACAGACTATGCATGACCAATATGAACATGGCTACTTATCAATAATAAACTTAGAAAAATTTAAACAGCTTTTTCTTATTATTAATACTCTTATCATATAAAAAATCTCTAAAAGGAAAATTATATTGAATGTGCAGATGGAATTCACTTTTCCAGTTGACTATTTTCACAATTATTTAATATTGTTGTTGGTTTCCACAGATGAACTTCATGACAAATTGGAATACTATATAAAAACAAGACTGCCTTCCAAAGTGAAGTTATTCCGTTTGCCTGAACGACTAGGCCTTATAAAAGCCAGACTGGCTGGTGCTCAAGTTGCCTCTGCAGATGTATTAGTATTTCTAGATGCTCATTGCGAGGCTGGTATTAATTGGTAACTTGAAAGTCATTTTCAACTCATCCTTGATCATATTTTTATCACTGATCTATTTAATATTTTGAAACCTGTTTCTCAGTAAATATTTAGTAGTAAGTTATCTATTGTTCCTTTAATTCTCTAATAGTTTCATAGAAAAAGTCGTATAGGATGCCCCTAATAAGTAATTGATTGATTGGTTTAATAAATTGATGCTTGTTTCAGGCTGGAACCATTGCTGCAACGAATTTTGGAAGGGAAAAGTAACGTAGTAGTGCCTATAATAGATGTCATTGATGACAAAACTCTGGAGTATCAGTACAACAATGGATCGTACGAATTTCAAATTGGTGGTTTCAATTGGAATGGACATTACACTTGGATAGACATTCCCAGCAAAGAGTTGGATCGAATTCATCATTCTCATACATCTCCTGTAAGGTAAAGTTGAACTTGGATATAAAATTGAACCGCAAATATATTTCTTATGCTATTCGAATAGAAATTATCTTGTATTGGAAATGCAATTGAAATATTTGTTTGGAAAATCCATAATTTGTTTTGACCTCCTATGTAGAGTGTAAATAAAATGATGTGCTTATATGCAATTTTCCACCGTAAAAAGCCTTCTACATTTATTCAATTTTGAACTTTGTTGCTCTACATATTGAAACATTTATAGCATACATGGATGAGTTCAATAGTATGTTCCATTTACATAGTACGATGCTCCCAATACCTTAGAATGTTTTAAAACCGTAAGGTTTATGTTATTATGAAAATCTTCATTGGTTCAAGTCATTGTTTTTTGAATAGCCTGGATGATCGGATCCTAGAGGCTAAAGTGTATTGGAAATCCTGGAATTTTTAGGACTATACCAATTTATACAACGCATAAATGATAAAATCACGTTTTCTCTAACAAATTCATCAATTTGCTATAGTTCGGCCAAGAACAGAAGAGCCTTTGGCAACATGGCTGCCATTCACTGCTGCCACTAGTTGGAATGAAAATTGTTCCAACATAACCAAATTTAGGAAGAAATAGTACAGGCTCAGACGATTTTTTCTGTCCTAGTTCATAATTATGTTATGACTTGTGCCATCATATGCCAATAATTGAACAGATGAATGAAAAAAAAATTCAATCGTGAAATCAATATGATTATGATTAGTGTAAAATCGGTAGGTTGGCTGAATTGATTTCACCCTGAAAATATCAGTTCTGCGCATGCGTAGTTACACTCTCACTTTCCTCTGCCATCTTGCAAGAGGCTCTTCTGTTCTTGGCCCAACTATTACTAGGTTTACAAAAGTGAATGACTTGCATCATTTCATCATGTTGGTCGTTTAAGTTATTCTCAAACTTTTTCAATATTCAGATGAAAAGTGAACAATTCACCTATCAGTATAATTGTGATGTATCTAATAAATAAATAAAAATTACCTAACTATACTCTTGAATGCTATAGAAAATTCACATTAAATAGTATGTTTAAAAAATATACTGTAATGTAAAAAAATGATAATTCCATTCACCTGAACAAATAATATCAAACTGGCGATAGCCTAACTATGAAAAAAATATAATTTTTATTAAACAACTGCACAGTTATATAGTGCAAGTGACGCAGATTTTACTCGAATACTTCCATGATTTTGAAATAGGGTATTGATACCAACTCTTACAATTAATTATTTTATATTTTAAAACTTTTTAAATTTATTTGAATGATCATCTTTTTATCGACTGTTCTCAATTGTCATCTTTTCCATCTTTTTAGATCGCCGACAATGGCTGGTGGCCTTTTCGCTATAAACAGAGAGTATTTCTGGGAAATTGGCTCCTATGACAAAGAAATGGACTTGTGGGGAGGTGAAAACCTGGAAATGTCTTTTAGGGTATGTTGACAAAACTATCAGTTTATAACTCAAGTTTGACTTTTTGTAAATACAAATCTAAAGGAAATTTGATATTTCTCTCGGAAATTGGATTGGAAGTCTCGGGTTGATACTACAGTAGTATAAATTAGTAAAAAAATGTATTACATACAAATTTAATACCTGCCTCTGGTTGTTCGTAGGTCTGTTTAATTTTAACGGGGTAGAGACGTTCAACGTTGATAGAGAACCTTGCAACAGCAACAAACTGAACTCCATTGAACTAGAAAATTTAAACATACAGGTATAAGTATTACAAAGCCTTGAGTTGCTATGGTACCAAACAACTACTAAATCAACTCTTTATTTGCATTTTATCACTAAAACAGGAATGTCTGAGCTTATAAAATTGATCCAGTCTAGTGTTTCTGTTTATAGGTTTGGCAATGTGGTGGACATTTGGAAACGGTTCCTTGCTCAAGAGTTGGACACATATTCAGAACTTTTCATCCCTATAAGTTTCCAAATGACAAGGACTCACATGGAATCAATACTGTACGATTAGCTGAAGTTTGGATGGATGAATATAAGCGCTTATTCTACTTGAATCGTCCTGATCTTAAAGTAAGGTTTTTGATAAATCACTTATTTTACCAGTTGGTGCAAGTTGTAAAGTGGTGGGAGAATTCATCTAAAAACCTTGATTTGGTTATGTCACTCTCGACTGTTCTTTTACTTGTAAGCAACATAGCTTCTACTAAATATATAGCAAGTGTAACATAGTTAGAGGACACTATAAAACTATAGCGCGCTAGTCAAACGCACCAGTTTCATAAGCAGTTCAAACTAACTTCAGAACTAGTCAAATTACAAAACTTTAACTATTCAAGCTACCATTTATACTACTGACTCAAGGGCACGTATCCAGCACCTCTTCACCTGCTTTTTGTACCAAGTACTCCTTAATTATATATTCGATTGTATTGATTCTTGCTGAGTTTGTGATCAATAGTAATTCCAAGCCTGACATGTGTCATCCCAAGCTTTTGTAAATGCTATTTGATTTTAATGTTTTAAAAAAATTATTGAACAAACGGCAAGTTCTTACTGTTGTCACAAGACTCAGTTTATTGAGTGCTGTTGGGGTTGAAAGCTGTTGATTTGTCTAAATTGATTATAATGAGGCATTTGTGTTGTAGAAAATGGATAGTTGATGAAAAAATGTGGGAATTGATAGTGGTTAGTATAGATGCGGGTGGTGCTTGTGTTGGAAGTTATTGAGGCTGGTGAACATGATTTTTTTGCTTATTGAAATTAGTCACAAAACACCCATTTGGAACTAAAGAACTTCTGAATCATTGATTTTTTTCAGATGGGTGACTACATTACCTTTTGAACACAGTCACAGTCATTGTAACACTACATTGGAAACATTTCACTTTTTTGCGTTGTTTATCCATGTTTCAAACAAATATCCTTTTTTATTCTCATCAGTTGAATGAGAGAACTATTCTCTCTTATTCTTCTTCATCTTTTCATGCTGTTATCTTGTTTGAAAATTCTTTTTTCCCCATGGAATTTAGCACTCTATTCCATCCCAATTTCCTTTGTCTTAGTATTCCGTCTTGGTATCCATTCACACTCTCGCCTCCATTATTGTAAACAGTTGACTTTTTCTCTGCCCAACCGGTGTCACACCACAGCCCTGGAGAAAATTACCGCCTTTCTCACCAAGATTGCTCCTTACAAAGGGCTCCCCCTGGGACGGGGTCTTGGGGTCGGCGCTCCAGAGAATAGAGTGGTGGGTTGCATGTTGAGCCATGTCTTCAAGATGCTCTCCTTGGAGACGCAGACTTATGAAGTTGTGGGGGAAGGGATGGTCATTTCACTGTTGTCAATCTCCTTACTCCACTGCATTCAGAACTATATCTTTCTGTGATTTTTCTTCTGACAAGACATTTCGTTCTTTTGAACAAAGCTCTTTCGTTCTGTCTACTATTGTATTGAGGTTTTTCACATCTGTCACTGAATGCATGTTAACTGATAAAGTTGTATTTGCATATTTGAATTTGAATTGCAAGTGCTCTGCTCAGGTTATGTTGGTTTTTTGTGAAGAAGTTGGCTTGCAAGTGCAGAGACACTAGTCTGCTCTAACTAACTAATCTAACTGCAGCCTTATCAGTAAGTAGCGCATTGGGCGTGTCACTGACTAGCTCTATCTAGCAAAATTAGCGTATTTTATGTATTTGTTTCGTAATAAACCTTATATCGTTTTCGTAATAAAACTAGACTATCAAATTTGTTTTACAACATAAATATTCTGCCTAATAGGGTTGATAGAAGAAGCAGAACTATCAATATTCACACATTACTGAGTAATTCAACTCAGTAAGTTACATAGCCACTGAAAGTGAATATTCACCCTTTTTACCAGCATAATTTATAATACAGTATCAAATACCACTTACATAGTTATATTATCAACAGGAGTTTGAACCAAAAATTAATGAATTTACGGGTTGAATCAAGGTATGGTTGCATTATTTTATCATGTTCTTCATGTAAGTCAGCTGGGCTGTGTTGCATGTTGAAATACAAACTAATAATGTTAGTAGTCATGTGCAGCTTTTTGTTGCAAATTTTATCAACACATGTAAAGATGTTCCGACTCGTCCAAATTTTAATAAAAATCATGCCATAATATAGTTCTGAATTTGAGCTATTTTGTACCATCAAAAGAAATTTTTGCATCCCTTCTCAATTTTGAAATAATGATGATAGAAAAATAATTTTGTCAAAATTACGCCATAATTTAGTAGGCCTACTGAATTTCTTATTAATTGAACCACAAAAAAAATTGTACCCATTTCCGGTTTTAGGTTAGAAGTGATTGAAAAGGGGGGACTGTACCCCATCCTGAGCCAAATTCCAAAGCAAACATTGAATCGTGAATTATTTTAATAATAGTAAATCAGCTGATGCGGCCTGACGAGCAGCAAACTGCTGTAAATGTTTTCTACCAACGAATAGGTCACGATCCATTTCTCCAGCTGCTTTATCTTGACGAACTACAATAAATGCAGACACACATGGTCGCACGCTCAGCCAGTAGAAGGTGGATTATTAATTTATTGTTCAGCATCTTTTCTTTCGTCTATTTATATTTCAATGGAAATAGACACCGAAATGTTAATTATCAAAGTCCAAAATTTTCCATGTATCTACGATCCATCTTATGCTTTCTCTCACTATATTATTCTTTTTAGTTTTTCTCCTGATAATTGATAAAAGGAGATCAAATGAACCAATAGACATCCTGTAATACTCTTGAAATTTTTCGTGTTGATTTTTAAGAGCATTGTGAAGGATGAAAAATGTTCCTCTATTTGATCTGTTACTTATTACAGGATGAATCCACCAACATCTTCGCCTATTTTTCATTCTTTTTTTTCTCTCTACTTAGAGCAAAGCTAAGGCAGCTTTACTAGCTTCATCCACTATCACCGACATTTTGAAGCTTGTCAAAAGAGAACAACTTACTTTTTTCTGTCCGATTCATTAGTATGATGAGTTGGGTCTAACGGTAAAGTAGTCATGTCAAGACATTGGAAGATTTTTGTCAATTTATAGTATTCAAAGTTACGATTGGACATGTTGAGGTTTGTATTAAAATCACCCATAACTAGGATACGGCTATAGAAAGGCAAGAAGGCGATCAATGCATTTTCAAAATCTGTAAGATGACGTAAATTCCAACTAGTAGTTTATCGGAACTGGATAAAGATAACTCGAGTAACATAAATTCAGGTCTGGCAGAGTATTCTTGCGCTGATGTACCTAATATTTTTGTTTTTATACCATCTTTTACATAAACAGCTACATCTCCACATGCCTTGTTCAAACGAACATTACGGTATAGTATATATCCGTGCAAATTAACTTGATTGGATCGTATACTAGGCTTCAAGAATGATTCAGTGATCCCAATGATACTGAAATTTTGAAAACGGAAGATAGCTCTGAGTTCATCTATGTGACAACTAAGGGATTGAACGTTTTGGTATGCAACAGTCAGAGATTTATTGTAAGGTTGAAGCTTAGTTGACAGAAAGTGACCTGTATCTAGGTTGTAATTCTTGTTCAGGTTAACACTATGGTTAGAAAGTGAGGGTGAGCGAGCTTCATTATCACTGGCGGGCATTACAGGAGAGACAAAACGACAATCCATAAAGAGAGCAAGCAAACATTACGGGGAAGATGAATATGAAAATGAAATAAAAACTAATAATGCTTAACCTAAGTGACTTAATAGTCGAAGCCTTTCGATGTAGCGAGTGCATGAAGGATGCATAGATGGTTCGGCTCTTTTCACTATTTAAAACTAAACAAGACACAGATCGATTTTCATTTTCACCGGTCCTTGGGTTTGGTCTCGCCCAATGGAGGTGCCTGGCGTCTCCCAACACGATGCGACCGATTGATGTCTTCAAGTCGGACGTTCAATTTCAAATTTTCGTTGAAGACTTTCAAAGCCAGTTTCCTTCTGCTTTTCTGGTATCCTGTATATCCAGAGAGAATGTCTCCTCCCATACTGCTCCAGATCGTCGATTTTCAGGTCGCAATTTACTTCAAGCTCCTTAATCTTTTCCTTCAGTTTGACGTTTTTTTTTTCAAGGCCTGTATTTCGTCAAGAATGGATTTCAGAGCTGAATTCATCGCATCGTTGACCACTTTTGCTACCTGCTCTGCAATATGTTTCAGAAATTCCTGCGATATGCCACCAGGAATAGATTCGGTCAAAGGCGAGGGTTGGGGTTGACGACTTGGCTGGGCATTGTTTAGCCTGGGCGTTGCAGCTCTGAATTCTCCCACCATGTTGAATAGATTGAAAGGTCTAGTAGGAAAGGTAGTAGCGATATTCTAACAGGTTTTTTCCACTGGTTGAAAAAGTTTCTTTGTTAATAATTAAAAAAACAAATGGGTTTAAAAGATGAAAATGAAATCGAGCTATTAAACACTACAATAACTACAATTGAAGACAGAGCCGAACTAACACACGTTTCGCTCACTCGTCTTTACACTTGAGGTGATAGTGAGCCTTCAGTTCTCTTCTATATCTATGCTGTGCAGAACCTCTGCTACTTCCAGTCATCAGTTGCTAATTGAGTCATCCTGTCATTCGATGTCCAATTCAGTCAAAAGAGACGTGGTAGAAACTTAACAGCAAAAATAGTCCCAAGAACAACAAGGAAGCTCACTTAGGCCCGATTCCACCAAGAACTAAAACTACAGTTAGTTGTATCAAAACTGACAGTTAGCCCGTAACTGACAAAATCGGATTTCACCACACCCGGTTAAGGTCACGTGATCTCGAAAACTCCGTTCAAAACTAACTCACCGATTTTGGTCAGTCAGCCATCGAAAACTACAGTTTCTAACCTAAAAGCTATTTAGGTTAGGGTCTATCTGAAGACTGAAATGTTTACTAATACTAATGTAGGCCTGGGCTATCGTACGAAATAGATTAATCTTGAGGCTATTTTTTGTTCAATTAATCAGTCATTAAACTATTTAGTACATGCATTTGTATTCTAGTATATTGCTTTATTGATTATTCAGTCAACCCAAGCTGAATTAAGTAGTTAGAGTACTATTTGAATTGAAGTATAATATTGTTACAGTACCATACTGTTATGAAACAACCAATAATGTTAGGAAGAGAGCTTCTATGCATTGGTGTTTGTAAGCAAAAACAGAAAAGTCATTTGCCATGAAAGGAAAGGTTATTTGTTTCAAAAGTAAGTAGAATATCAGCAAATTTAATTGAGCAGAAGTGAGATAATGTTGTTTCATTTGAAGATTCTTTCTTTCTGGTACGGTAGTCTATCCTAACAAAATTACGGCCAACCGTAATGTGAGAATTTCAAGAAATTAGGCAGAACTTTTCTTGTGATTAGCATGTCGTTTTATATACAAGAATGTTTTAATTAATGAATGGATGATAGAACAATCAGTTATCGGTAGGCTACCCTCTGAAGTAGATATCAGAGAACCAATAACTTTCTGTTTATAGCCTTTTGACTTGACTTGTAGAGAATAAGAAGGAAGAATATTATTATTGTAGAGAATAAGATATTTCAGCATTAACTTAAATGCAATTAATACAGATGCAGAGTAGGCTTACTGCTTCCATTTCAAAGATTAGGCTACTCTGTTACTGAGTAGGCTAGGGTCTACACGTCTACTCAAATATTCTATATACCCTACTAGAGAATCATGGATTCTAGTATCCATGGGTCTACTGTTTACTTAACTACCTACTGGTAATGTCCACTAGTAATTTGGATGATGTGGATTACATTACTAGATAGCCTATCCGGATTCCTATCCTGATGTCTTATCTAAAAATCTGTAGGCTGAAAAGCTTACTGTATTGGAACTCATAGAACATAAGCTCTTTTATTCAATATATTCATGCTTTGCTTTTTGCTCTATAAAAGAAGAAGTCATGATAAGAGAGCAAAGAATGATTTTAAAGATTTTCATTATTAAATAACTTCAGTGAGTTGATTCATCATAAACTTCGGTTGAGGGCATAATAACGAGCCTAATCAAGGTAAATAGACTAGGTACCTACTCTCTATTTACCGTGAACCTAAATATGGTAACTATTATTCAATTTTGTCTTTTGTAATTACGGGAAAGAACCGGGGAGTATTTTATCTATGGACTAGGCTATAATATGTTTATATGCAGACATACATATATATACATATACATATATATACATATATATATATATACATATACATATATATACATATATATACATATATACATATAAATATAGACATACATAAGGGTTGAATACTTTTATTAATTATTTAGTACCTATCAACATAATATTGGAACTGAACATAACAACAGATATTGGACTGTGTCATACAAATCTAATCCTAATGAAACTTTTTTAGGCTTCATTTTTTTATTGCTACTTTTCTTGGTTCTTATTGCATAAATAACTTTTCAAACTAGAATTGTCTTCTTGCACTCATCTCCAAATGTTATGAATTAAGTTGAGCTTACTTCAAAAAGAAGCATCTTTCAAACATTGGTTTTTTGATTCTAATATAGAAAAAGGAATAGAATGTCCTTGTTGGACTAGGTACTACTGAAATTGAACTAAAATAGAACTTGATAAAACTACATGATTCATAGCTTTGATCATTTGTAATGAAGTTCTATTACAGAGCCATGAACAACGAATTATTATGAATAAGTTCTACTGTAATTTGCTACCTACCTAAAATAATGATATAATTAAAAAAGCTTCATTATAGGAAATATCAAAATCTACAAATATTCCTCATTAAACTTTAAAAATGGTCTTGTTATTCTAAAACTGCATGTAGTATTTCAATTAATGCCAATATTGGGAGCTTATTATACTAGTTGACAAGTCAAGTTCATGCAAGGTCATTGAGAGGTTTGGGACATGCATATTTGATAAATTTTATTCATTTGATATTGGAGTCATCAATTAGGAATAGTTTCCATCTTCTTGCACTCAATTATTTATTTTTCTTCAACTGCGTGTAAAACAAGATATTTCAAGCTGAATTCTCCTTGTAAAGAAGCCCATTTCTGAGGAGAATCTTCATTACGCTTGCTAACCATCTGTGCATGCGCAGTAGAATTACTTTACGCTCGCTAAGCAACTGCGCATGAGCAGTAGAGTTACTTTACGCTCGCTAATCAGCTGATCATGGCTCGCCAAAAGTAGGTCAGCTGGAGACATAACATAACCTAACAAAAGTCGACAATGTCTGATTGTACCAGTACCGGTAATTACACAAGAGTAATTCAATAGTTCACAGTATTTGAGGACTGAAAAAACTGTAGATTAACAGGTTCGTGCAGTTATAGAAAAAATACTGTATGTAAAGCGCGCGTAATGTTTCTTTATTGCTCTTGCAAAATTATCACGCTCCGCTACACGTTGTGTGATAACTGTTTTGCGCAAGCGATAAAGTTGCACATTACGCTCTTAATACATAAATAGCTATTTCAAATCACTTCTAGGAGAAGCAAATTCTCAATATTTGTGAGAGCTGATTCAAGTTTTTGAACAATGAATTTAATGTTTGATAAGTAATGAAGTTTCAATTAAACTAACTAATAAAGTCTTATGAAACAAATCAAAAAATAAGAATGTTGTTGAATGGGAAGATTCAACTGATAAAACTACCAATAAAACAAATCTAACCAAACAGAACAGAAAACAAGTGTGATGGATCAACCAAAACAAAGTTTTGAGGTTATAAAAATTACGTTTCTAGGCGTTCCGTTCCTAGTTCCAAGCATCAAGCCAGTCCACTGCCTCTTTGATTCCTGAAAACTTACGTTTTTGGAACCACAGTTCAGTTTGTGCTGGTGAAATCCGTCAAAACTACCAGTAAGTTGGGAACCACAATTCCAAAAACTACAGTTACTTCGGTTTTGGTGAAATTCACCCTTAGGTGTGCTTTGTAGTATCTTTAGGTTAAGCATTTATGTCTCTTCTGTCTGAATTGGGGGCTCAAGAGTTTCAAAACATAAAATTAAATAGAATTGTCACAAAAAATGAATTTTTGATTGAGTTTATAAGAAAAAATACTATAATTATGTACCATAAATGTTATACGGTATAATACATTACAAATTATCTTGTTTTAGTAGAATACAGGAAACCAGAAAGAAACATGAAAAAGTAAACCGAATAATTTTCTAATCACAAACATAAAATGCTCAACAAATACCGGTATTCAGTTTCAAGGAGTTTTGTTATACAACCAACTTATTCTAGATCTGGCAATTCTTAAAGACTAATATTTGGAGTTGAAGGAGGCCATATAAATCAGTTCAACTATTTTGTTATTTGGAGCTGTGTTCAATAGCAAGATCTTGAGATTGAAAAACACATTTTCTCAATGTTCTACTTTGGATAATCCTTCATCATTATAATTTCTTGTATTAAGATTTTCTATCAGTTGATATGCCAGGTTTATCAAGTCAGTTTTTTTATTTCCACGTGTATTATTATTTTCATTGTTCAAAACTGGTAGATGATCCATCAATTGACTAACTTCCTTTTTCTTCAACTCATCAGCACTTGGTTGGATTTTCTTGTGGCCATTTCGCATAGCACATGCATGTGCTTGCAGATATTCAATCGGATAAGATTATCCACGCAATTACATTTATACGCATGAATGCAAATCATTTTGCAACAGATGTTTTCATCCAAGAACCTTTCGACTTCTTGTACCTTCATCCGTTTCTCTTTTCACTTTGATTGAGTCGAAATTTGACTCAATTAATTCTTCTTTAATAGCTATACCTTTCACATGACTTGCTTGGCTTGTATCAATTTGATTTCTCTGATGGTACGTTTTTTTGTTATATTAATCATTTGTTCAAACACTAGGTCTTGTACCAGCTTCATCAATTGCAATATCCAGATCCAACCTCCTAACAAATCTACCATCTAGGTAGTGATATTATTTTAATAATTAATTATTAAAATAATATTATTATTTATATATTTAATTAATAAATATAAATAATATATCATTTTTCAAATAATATAATTATTTTTCTCGGGTAATTCTCTTGTGGAGAGACTGTAAATGCATATTGGTGTTCAAACCAAGTCCCAACCTATGACAGTACGCCCACTTCTCAGCCCAATTTTATAAAATTTGGCAAACACTGTTGTTTCATGATCATCACTTAGATCTTCTAATGTTTTTGAAATATTGCATTAAATTTATCGACATTCACCTCATTTCTCAATGATTGGAGAGATTTGTAAACTGGTTTCTTTTTCTCCGAATTTCGAATTTTTGACAAGTTTCTAGCAAGGTGTGATGAGCACAATAATGTGTGGGGTGCATGGCCATAATTCTTTCCCTGGTAGTCTGGGAAATCGTCTGTCATGAATATATTCTCTTCAATCTTACCTACTGTCTTTTCAAACACTGAAAATAAAAGCAAAAATAACTTCATTAGATCTATTAGTAAAGCAGACGCAAACTGGAAAACCATTTCCATACTCATCTATTGTCAATACAGTATGTAGAACAAAATAATATGGGTTCAGTCCATGTGTTCCATCGATACATATTTTGCTAGAACCGAATTTTTTGAAAATTTTTTTCTGACTATCTGTCATCAATATTGATACTAATCCCTCTTTGGATACCATACCTTTTAGGTCTTCATTGCCCTGCTCCTTATACAGTAATAAATAAATGGATTTGACTCAGTTAGTTTGCTTGTCATTTATTCCCAATTTTACACTTACACTATCAATTTTATGGCGTTGCTTGATGATGTTGCTGCTAGATTTAATGTTGTGCAGATCCTTTGCTGATAGCAGTGATGCCCGAGACACAATTTTTGTGGCTACAGCTTCCTATTGTATGACATAGAGAATCTCTTCTTAGTGACCCCTTCTTTCAGCTTGCCTGGAAAAAGAGAGTGATGGTGACATTGATTCTATGGGATATAATTTAATATGTGCGACTGATACCGCACAATTTTTAATTGAATATTGATAGAAAAAATTACCAAATATTGAGCTACATGTTTTTGTTCCTAGAAACTTCCTTTTTGCGGGGAAGTTTCCTATATTTCCCCATTTTCCATTTTTTCTTGATCATCAGAAAAAACTTAGTGAACATGATATTTATGCTTACCAATCACTTTCATACTTGATGGAACATCTTTATCTGGTGTGTTGTCAGTATCTGAATCATTGCCCTCACCTGCTTTTAGAGCTTTGAGACGCTTGAAGAGCATAGATTTTGTGAGTCCAAATTTGTCAGCAGTAGCTTGTATAGTCTTCTTCTCCTTCATCACTTCATGTATTGCTTTCTTCACATCCTCTTCAGAAATATCAGCATGAGGAGTCTTCCATTCTATGAACACTTGCAAAAATTATGACATTTTCATCATGGCCATTATGGCAGTGGATAGTGGATATGAGCAGAGAAAAATACATAACATTTTCAATTATTTGAAAAATAGTTATATTGTAATTCAATTCTGCAGTTTTTAAGAAAATTATGTAAGCTATGTAGTTGATGCATTGAATTATCATGCTTTGATACGTTACCCATTAAAAGATAACTGCCTTTCATAAGTGTAGATTATGTAGCAATACTTACTTGTAGATTTGGTGTTTGAGCTTTTTATAGCATCCCTTCTTCATCAACTTTGATTCCATTGTGAATGCAAGTTTTTAGGTCTTGTACCAAAAGTGAAAGGAAGTCATTGACATTATTTTGCTTCTCATACCCATGGAATATACCAATGATCACGACAAGTAGTGCGTGCAGCAAAGATCTATATACACTTCCTTAACTCTATTCATCACAGCTCTTGCATACTCTATTATTTGCCTATCCCATGAATTCATAGGCTTCAGGTAATTTGGTGAAAAATCTCTTCTGAGGGCTTTCATAATAAACATGAAGTGAGAATCTTTCTTAGCTCTGAGAGAATCTGGTTAAATATTTCTTATGTTTATAACTTTTTCATGAATGTATCTGTTGTATTCTCTTTTTTTATACATCCATTTTATAGCATCCCTCAGACTCTTATCTGTGGCATGTTCATTCAACACATGACAACCTTTGCTTGGACACATTTGACAAACCCTTTACATATTGGCCTTTTGATTAGCATTGTTACCTCTTATGTATTTAGCCTTTCCTGTACATATAAGTGGTTCATAGTACCTGCCCATGTAATACAAATTGCAATAATACTTATTTTCATCCTCATCTCCTATCAGAATTGGATCTCCAACACTGTACACGAAGATATTTATATTGAGCATTTTAGAGATTGCAACTAATTCAAATTCACAACCGCATCTGTTGAACAAGGCATTCGCATAAACAGCAGACGTTACTTGTCCTGTATAAAGGCCATCAGTCATTGCATTTTCACTCATCACCAACCTATAGACGTCATCTCTATTCAATCTCTCTACTATATACAACAAACACAACACCTTAATAGGTTCAACATATTTACATGTTTTATGTATTGAATAAGATAATGAATTAAACATACAATTTCCATCACCTGATATTTGCATATGACAAATATTTGTCAAGGTCCTACTATTGCTATCATAACAACTATCTATAAGTATACTCAAGGGGATTTTTTCATCTCAAATAGACCATAAGACAGGTCTTTGTCAATAGTATTTGAAATGAGATCATCTCTTAATGTCTTAGCTAACCTGTCTCTGTAGAAGGTTATTGTTCCAAAGTCATTTTTATTCATGAGTTCCCTGATTGATTTCACACAAGCGAGATATGTCTCAGATGTAGGAGCAAGGAATTCACTCATGATATACTGACTTTATCAATATATCTGTTATATTCAAGTTTTATATTATCAAGATGGTTGTTCACTAGTTAATGCATGGAATTATTATGCTTTGATACGTTGCCCATTATAAGATAACTGCTTTTCATAAGTGTAGATTATATAGCAATACTTACTTGTAGATTTGGTGTTTGAGCCTGTTGGAGTTGCAAACAACGTTGCCAAAGCCTGCGAAGGCGTTACATTGGTAGTCTATTTTGCTGATAGACGATTTTAGGAATTTGGAAGATCTTTTGGAACCTTTAAAGATGAAGGTGAAGCCTGCTTTTTTGGCCACAAATATTTCTTACATTTTTTTACTATTTTTAACACATACTGCTGGTACCCAAAAGGCTTTTATCTGAGGAATTAGCAAAATCATCTTCCAAGAACCCTGGGGTTTCACCAGTTTCCTTTTAGCTTCAGTATCAGTGCTTTCAATACCGGACTTCTCCAATGCAGTAATTGATTTCTGCCGCGCTTTTTGAAGATCATCTGTGATAACAATGTTTCAAGAGTATTTATTAGAATCAACATCTTTACACGTTACTAAAAAAAGTTGATTTATTCCATAGATAGCTTTTCATCACCTTCAAAATTGAAGTTACTGTATGATATTCATATCAGCTCTTAAATAGAGCAGAATGCTATACCTTGAACTTGAACTTGAACTGTACCATAACTTGAAGTATAATTCTATGTAGTCTGTCCAAGCAAAGAAAACATTCTGGCAAGATGGGAGAATTACTCTAGCTCGGTCAATGTTGGTTCAAAAATTATAAATTTAATCTCAAATTGTAGAAAACATCCTGCTCTAAAATTTGAGAACAAGTTAAAAATTTTTGAACCAATGTTGACCGAGCTGGAGTCATTTTTCCATCTTTCCATACTGTCTTCTTTGCTTGGACAGACTAAAGTATGAGATTGAATTATCAAATCTTGAATTGCATGATAACAATAATAATCAAATTTGTATAATATCATTTTATTATCACACTAATTAATAAAATATGAGCTTGGTTTTGAGTAAGCCTCAATGTGCACTTAGAACTCAACTTCCAGATAATTTACAAATTTGAAATTTTGTAGAAAGATTTTGATTATAATAAGGATTGTTTTGTTTTCGACATACTTTTGTTTAGAAATTCAATCTAATTGATAAAGATATAATCTAAATGATTAAGATTATTGTCAAACATAACCTAATTTGATATACAGCAGGTAGCCGTATCACTTATGTCTAAATATTGGCCTAAGATAAGTAAGCACCACTCATTCGTCATCTGCTTGTCATATTTCAATTGTCCAAGAGTATTAAATTCAATTGAACTGTTAGGCCCGCTTCCCCCATGGTGGCCTTAGCAAAGCTAGGCTCAAATAACATCTGATAGGCTCTGCAGTTATTTGAGCCTAGCTTTTCTTGAGTTGAATTGGGGAAAGTGGGTCTTAGTAAATAGTTACCAATCACTTTTATTTCACGTTTATTCCATACATGATTGTCACTTCCAGGATCCGGTTTGATTTGTTTTAGAATATATTTTGTTATTTTATCCCTGGTTTTGAGTTTAGGCCAGTAGCACCACTCAACACTGAGGCACTACCTCAATGGATTTTTATTTTATAAAATTTACAACCACCCACATTTTCTGAAAAAAATAATATTGAAAAAGTTCATATTTGATTTGTCCTGTTCTTTCCAAATTGTGTTTTTCAAGAACTAAATAAATAAATGAATAAATAAATTACATATGGATGAGTTGCATTGCAGCCCAAAGATTTCTCTTATATGGAAGAGCCATCAATTTCCCTTCAATATTCTGCACCGACCTTTCTCCAAGTTGTACTTCTTTTCTTCTTAAGAAAATATTCACGTTGGAAGATTTGAATGGTATTTTAGAAAAGTCTCTCACACTTTCAAATTCTTCACCAATGAGAACAATTGAGTTTTTTTAGGATTATATGCAAAATTTTTCACCTTCACAATAATTGAATTTGGAAGAAAGCAAAAGCTATCATGGTTTTTTATTGATGATTTGAATGCTATAAAGTTCTTAAATTGAGGACTTGTACAAGTACCTGTTAAGTGTCCAGATTCATCAGGTTGTTTGAAATAATTTTTGGCAGGAATATTATTTTTATAAACTCCTGAATGATTGTTTTTTCAAACGTTTAGAAACTTGCTCAAGAGGAAGATGGTATTTTCTCATTAGAGTCTTCAGCTTTTGCATGTAGTTTTCAAAAGGAAAAGCACTACAACTGTCTACGGCTCCAAATGTTGCAACATCATCAGCTAAATGCAGAAAACCGTGGACATTGTGTGATATCAGATGCTCTCCATTAATTTTCTGGAAATTTATTACAAAACATTCTAGGACGGTAATGACTAGGTACCATATTTCTGATAAATATGGTATTCTATCAAGTTCAAAATCAACATCATTGCTGAACTCAAACACATAAAATTTTTAATAATTTCTGGTCAATAATTTAAATAATTTAGAAGTGACAGCAAAACTGGACATTAATACAGCAGAAAAAACCTTAATTCAGTTCCTCCCATCTGGGAAGTTCTGATCTCTGTGGTTTTCTTACAAAGTCTGATGGTACAAACGGTCTCAACCTCTTCATCAGACTGTTGATTTTACTCACTTGAGTACCTAACAGTCTGTAACTTTTAACCAAAAATCCATATTTTTTCACTACTCCTAAACATACAAGATGCATGTAGTCAAGAGGAAAGTCACAAAAAACATCAAATCTTGGGATATTAATCAAAATTCTCTCTCCTACGTGATATTGTTGTTGTGTTTGATTCACAAAATCAACATAAGTCTCCTGCAGCCCAATCTTTGATGAAAAACAAACTCTTCTTTTTAGTGCATTTCATTTGAAAAAATGTGCTATTGGTCTTGCCCTGACAATCGAAAATTTATGATATGATAAATTTTTTACACGTATCCGAGCCCCTAGAACACGAATTTGATGTCCGTTCAAATTCATATATTTCTATATATGTACAGATTCTTGTGAACACGATAAACTCCCAAAGGGCTTGTCGGAGAGCGACCAAATTTTGCACAAAAATCAGTGTTAATATCCTGGTCAAGTTCGTTAACCAGCCAAATTGGTTCAAGGGTAGGGGTTGAAATTAGAGGATGAAATTTTAGAAAAATCACTACAAATCGACCAATAACTTGATCGTTTTGAAAATTGGTGCGTATAATACCCTCATTATGCCCTACAATTTGAGCCATCAACGAAAAAAATCCAATCAAAAATGGCGGAGAAAATGGCGAATAATATGCCAAAAATTGGGTTTTTCGGAAACGGCACTTTTGAATTCATACCCTGAATAGCTCATTATAAGTCATATGATTTGAGCTATCATAGAATTGCATTTGAAATTCACTCTTTCCGACCGCCAGCTGCCGGAGCGAATTTTTTATATTTTCCTTTGTCCCTACATCTAGTACATTAGAAATACTCCAAATGTCCTTTTATTTGCAGGATAAAATATTTTGCTGGGGCATCACATACAAATGCAACATGATCTATGTATATCACTTCATCATCAACTTTGATTCCATTGTGAATGCAAGTTTTTAGGTCTTGTACCAAAAGTGGAAGGAAGTCATTGGCATTATTTTGCTTCTCATACCCATGGAAAATACCAATGACGACAAGTGCATGCAGCAAAGATCTGATTTTTTTCCCAATTGTGGCCACAGCTGACTTGTTGAACTTTTTGATATGGGTAACCCATCTATGCCTATCAACAAGTCAATATTTTTGGTGATGTGGTCTCATTTTTGAGTACTTGATATATTACTTCAGGTAGGCCAAAATATACAAATTTACCACCACAGATTTCAACAATATTAGTACTTCTTGATGTCTTCAAAGGGAACGGCGTATCTCAAGGCATCCCCTTGAAATAATTCTGTTTTTTTATAATCTCTATTAATCCTGATAATTTCGAATGAGCAACATTCTCTTTTACTGCCTAATCCGCTATTTCACTTTTGAAAGAGTTCAGAGACCATGCCGGTTCAACACTCCTAAAATTGATTGATGGAACAGTATCTTCTGGATTGTGCTTGTCAACTGGAATTTCTTCATTCAACATACAATTTATGTCAATTGGTTGTCTAGGATTTAGCAATACATGGGTAATAGGTGCAAGGCGACTGGGACCAGGGAGGGACTCCCTATTCCTTCTTCCACCATATGAAAAACTATCCAATTCATGACCTATGTCTGATTTCAACTCAAATAGTTCTCTTTCTGCATCTTCTTGAGCACTCTGATAGAATTGGCGAGAGAGGTATTTCTTGGAAATCATAGCATTAGCCTATGGATCAAATCAAATTGAAACTTGATTGAGGTTTAAAAAAATACAATTAAAAATGTTTAACTTGAATACAAGACCGAATCACCTGCAAGAAAAATCCTGTGCACAGGTAATAGTTGCTACTATTTTACAACATTTTACTTAACTTGCTTTGGGTTGTTGTCTGTCAGGTTGGAATTTTGAAAATTAATTTTCATCTACTTCCCGCCGAGCTAGAGACTTGAAACTTCCAGGATAGATCTAAACCTGATGACAATGCAACCTTCAATAGTTTTTTCAATAGCAACCTTCAATGATTAATTCTGTATTTTGATTAATTTTTAGAAAACAAAATTTTATAAGGAGAGGTCCGTTCATAAAAAACAAAATAAAGATTCATTCCATCAGCTGTTAGTAGATAACATTGATTTTGTTATTTGATAGATAACACCCATCTGCGATATGAATTGTGACATCTGCAAAAAGAAATGCTATCCTGAACAGTTGGTGAATTATCAAAATTTGATGTCCTGGGCCCAATTTCACAAAGCAACAAGTCTTGTTATTAACTTTGGTTACTGACAAGTACTTGTGATAAAAAGTTGTTAATTGTACTGTTGGATGCAAGAAGGGTTTGAGTCCAAAAAATCGATTTTGAGTAAAATGTCCTGAAACATTTTGGACAAAATATTTTTCATTCTCAGTGAAGATGTATTACTTGAGAAGTCATTGCATTAAAATTTTATATTTCTTCTATTCGTTGTTTCTATTGAATTGAGAATTCTATTTGTAACATAATGAGTAATTATCCGTTTAAAAAGAATCCTTTCATGCCCTTTTTGCATAAAATGAAATAAGAACACAAAAATGTGTTTTATAACAATTTTTATTAATTATAAGATAGGAAATTGATTAGATTGTCAACTGTAATGAAAAAACTTATATTTGAAACCTCATGGAATAATTAAAATCTTAATCTTGTTCCTGTGCTTTTATTACTTCATCACTTGGAATGTCCAATTCATCATCACTGTTAGACAAGTTGTTTTCTCCTTCCTCAGCAGTTTCCTCTTCATTTTCAGTAGCTTCACCCAATTGGTTTTTAAACCATGTGACTTCTTCTTTCTTCAGAAATTGAAACAAACTCCTCACATCTTTTTCTTTCCCTGGTTTAAGGCGGTTAACTGGAGCAACAGGAATATTATTGGAAGAGTCTAATGGGATTTTATTTTGGTTTACTTGAAATGAAAACGGTTCATACAATCCACAATAGCTTGAACTACTCAAAACACACCCAGATGTAGTATATTTGATTCTGCAATATTTTTGAATGGAGAACTTTTTCCCTTTACTGATAGGCTTCTTGTGGAAGAAGGGAGTCAACCATGCACCCCACTCTCGAATAATGCCTTTTCCATGAATAACTTCAAAAGATTTCATTATTATTTTATCATATTCTGGTCCAGTTGCAATCCTACTCACTTTTTTCAGTCGTTTAGAGTACACACCGGAGTTCCTGTCGCACTGACAATAAGTGTGTCCTCGTACAGGGAACACCTGCTCAACTGTTATCTTGTGTTTAATAGCCAAATAAGAACAAAACAAAGACATTGGCATATTTTTGTTTTGTCCACATTGTCTGATAATAAAATAATGTTCTTGTATTGAACTGTAGAGTCAAGCTTCCTTTCTATAAAGTGGTTGATGAAAGATATTACACTATTTGCATTCTTCTTAGCGTCATTCTCGACGAAACAGTACATGTCACATGACACTATCTTTATCATTATAACAATGAACTTTGAACACATTATACCACAAAAGACGCTTATAAAACTGGGATGTGACATTGAGTCTTGGAAGTAGCAAATTTTGTCCATAGTCCAATTCCAGCACAAGGCTTTTTTCTTCCCCATCCATTTCACTTAAAATGTCATCTTTCATCTTCTCATGGGCAGCAACCTTTCGTTTATGAATCTGAAGTGAGATTTTTGTTGTAATGTTGGTTGGATCAGCTTCAAGTTTCAGCTCTGATTTCTTGCAGTAATCACAAATGTCAGTCCTTGGGCGCCGGAAAGAATATGGAGACATGTTTCTAAAATGTTTACAGTAGCTCGCATATGTCATTTGTAAGTTGGAACCAGTTCTATTTTTGTAGAAGCTCTGAAAGGACTGGAACAAAAATTTGACATCCAGAGAAAGATCTAAAAAATATAGACGGCTTGTATCATTTTGCCTATAGTGAGTCTCTACATGCGGAATGGAGTCCCAGTGCTCTTTCACTAACAGCCAAATGTCTTCAGAGATTTCATTTGGCCTATTCTGGTGTTTACCTTGGGTTTCTTTGAAGCTAGAATCATCTTTCACTTTCTGCTGAATAATTCCAAGCCTTTGATAGATATTTGATACAGATCAATGAGAAATTTCCCACATACTAAAAGCTTATTCCCACTAATAAAATATTCCCAGAGTTTTTAGTGGCTTATGTGGAGATCCTTCAAACTCCAATCGCCTCCTCCTCCTTCGTCTGACAGGTCTCAATCTCCCAGCAATATTGTCTTCAGGTTCTTCTTTGACAGCTTCTTCAGGTTCTTCTTCGACAGCTTCTTCAGGTTCTTGTTCGACAGCTTCTTCAGGTTCTTCTTCAACAGCTTCCACAGGTTCTTGTTTGATTACCTACAAAAAAGTAATATATTCAGCAATATTGTCTTCAGGTTCTTCTTCAACAGCTTCTTCAGGTTCTTGTTCGACAGCTTCTTCAGGTTCTTCTTTGACAGCTTCTTCAGGTTCTTGTTTGACAGCTTCTTCAGGTTCTTGTTTGACAGCTTCTTCAGGTTCTTGTTCGACAGCTTCTTCAGGTTCTTCTTTGACAGCTTCCACAGGTTCTTGTTCGATTACCTACAAAAAAGTAATATATTCACTACCAACTTCTAGATTCAAGCAACAATTGGAATAAAATTTACTACCCACATTATAAGTCAATGAGACACATAGATACTATATTTTTTGGAAAAATATTAGTATAAGTTCAAAAACCGATTTTGTAACTGAAAACAGTAGTAAATTAAGAGATGCAATTAACTATATGAAATTCATCAACCATACAAAATCTGTTATTGAAGAAAAATTGGAAATAATTTTGTTCAACAATGAAAGCATCAAACGGAATAAGAGAGGTTTAATCAATAGTCTTAGATCTGTTTTAAAATTTATCACTGGTAATTTGGACGCATATGACAAGCAAAAATACAATAGATTGATTCTCAAATTGTATGATAATCAAAATAATTTAGCTAATCAAATTTCAAACCATTATTCAATCAGTCGAAACATTATTGTAGAATTCAATGAAACAATTTAACTTGTGAATCAAAACTTCAATGAGTTGAAAGAGAAATTTTTGATAGTTAATAATGATTTGAACGATTTCATACTGTTGTTTTGTAGGATTTATTTTTCTGGTTTGAATTTCTTTTGAATACATGCATCCTGAAAGGAATAAGTCTTGCATTTGCTTATCAGACTGTCCATAAAAATTATTGAATAACTTCTCTTGACACCCAATATCGAATTGTTCATGACACTTTTTAGGGCAACATGCCATCAAGAATATGAATGTCTTTCTCCCTATAATTTGACCTACTGAATTTTCATAAGCCATAGCATTGACTTTTCGTATTTTACTGTAATTTCTTTTCTAATCATCCTCCTGACAAATGCGTTTTTGACCTGGATTTGTCTGTCTTCTTGGTGTGGGTTGATCAAAATCTGATGAACTATCTTCATATTTTTCACTCTGGGAGTCCATTTTTAAAAATTACTATCATTTATTTCATACAATAACAGTTCAGATCACAATAAAATTCACTAAATATTAATTAAACATTAACTCACTGAATAGAAAATTAACTTTAAAAATAAAACTTTTTCTAACTTCCACACAAACTAGTCAACTTGTAAACAAACGCACCAGCTACAGTTTGATGCGCCAACAAGCTACAGTTTGGCCAACAGAGCTTCACAAAATTGTTTATAACTCGGTAAGTTTTAAAGATACAGAAACGAGATTTAGCAGGCATGTACACAAAATCACATGGAATCAATTTGTGCGTTTTATGCAAAAAGGGCTTGAGTGACCTGAAGCTCTTCTTGCATCCAACAGTACAATTACAGGCGTTTCACAAAGGAAATGAGCTACAATTCTACAAATCTACAATTTGACAAGTGTTCTCCCCCATCAGTGCCGTCTGTACCGGTTTTTGATACTTGATATAGTTTGCACTGATAGATTTGATTGAAATTTGAATTATTTGTGGTAGAGATAGATTGATAAAATTGATTTTGAAAATAAATCAATCATTAGAAATCCAAATCGTTGAACCCTCATGTTATTTGGTATAGAAATAATAATAAATTAATAAGACATTTTCAATCAAATTAGATTACTTAAACAAAAAAATATATATATTACGGTGAGCTTGGAGTAGTCTCCCCTCATCTCACATGTTATAAACATAGCCTATATTCTACTGGTACTTATGATTTTTCTAATTTATTGAATTAAATTTTTTGACTCATATTGGGCATGATAAAATGTACAAAGAAACAATATAAAATAGTTCTAATCATTGAAAATAATATTGAAGTCTTGAAAAGTATCTTTATTAACACTTGTGACTTACTTACTCAGGTCTATTCATAGGTAGAAATTTCATGGCTAATTACAAGTTTTTTTTTGACAAGTCTTGTTCGTTACCATGGCAACGTTCGTGAAACACTTGTTCATAACCGGCGGAACGCTTGTAAAATTGTTAAAATTCACTTGTTATCACAAGTCTACAATTGTGCGTTCGTGAAACGCCTGTAATGAGCTGGATTAGTAAATTTGTTATAAATCATGATCAGTAACAAGACTTGTTACGTTGTGAAATAGGGCCCAAGTCTCACTTGGCAAATGAACTTACTGAGAATCATACATACATGTAAAACTAAAAAGATAAAAATAAATATATTAGAAAACTTTTAAAAACCGACTAAAAATAAGAAAATAAATTCTATTATTATCATAACATGTCTTAGAGGTTAGACAATAAACGTTGGGTGCATTTATAATAACATACCGGTAGCTTAAAAATTCCAACAATTTCTATTAATCATTAATATGTGTTAGCTGATATGCTAGAGCTAGAATAACCATCATAAATGTGCCCAATGGTTTTAGTCTAAGCTCTAAGACATGTTATGATAATAAAACTTATTTTCTTATTTTTAGTTGGTTTTCAAAACGGTGGGTTTTAAAATTTTTAAATAAATTTCTTTATCATTAGAACAAATCATGAAAACCCTACAAAACTAAAATAATGGAATAATATTCTATTGCAAAGAGAAAGCCAAAAAAGATGAGAAGAGTAAAAATTAATTTAAAGGGTGATTCAAAAAGAGCGCCGGTTTTAATACATCAAATTAGGAGGATTATTTTTTTTATAAAAAACTGAAAATAAATAAATAAATCAACATATCCAATTTCATGTATGAAAAATGATGTAATGCATGTGTTCTTCTCCATAACCATCTATCATTTCTCAGACCTTAATGTAACTATCGATTGTATGAAAAATGGCGGAAGTAATTGCCCTATTCCAAATTCATGATTTCATTGCGTTTTGGTTATGTTGACAAAAAAATCATATGTTCGATAATAATAGTAGTTTATGCAACGGTTGTATAATGGGAGCCATTAAAGCATGAGGTGAGATATGAGTTTCTCACGAGTGCTTTAAAGGTCTAATACAACCTTTGCATACACTATTTCATCTACAGGGTGTTCCGAAAATAAGACACTTAATGAAACAATCTTCAAGATTTGTTTTTGTGAGTAGGCTACCTCAGTCTTATCACAGAAGTAAATGTGGATATAAAGCTAGCATAGGGGTTAGTAGTAAGTGGAACACCTGCTTACTATTATTCAGAATGTTCCAAGAAGTAAAGTGTTCAAATTTTTGTCAAAATTCATTGTTACAAAAGTGCTCTAATTTTATTATGTATAATTATGTTTGTTGCAATTAAATACCAACAAGCTTTAAAACACTTTCTAATTTTTCAATCATTTGATTGATGGCCACTTTGCTACATTTATATTTTTAAAGTTCTTTCTGTTTTCTTTTTGATGTCAGGTGACCATAACAAAGCTTTGAGAATCAATTGTACTACACTAGAGGTTTAGCTAATAATGTTTTAAGACTCCCTAAATGTATTAAACTTTTTTCAAAGAATAAAGAATAATTTGATTTGATTATTTGAAATGCCATGTTTCTATGTACTACCTAATTATTTATTAATTTCACTTACAATTTATTCATTGAAAATTGAAATAAGGTATTGCACAGTATTACATTAACATGAGGATCAATAGCAATATTATTTCTGATATTTAGACTTCAATTTTAATTATTGGAGAAATCAATAATAGTAAGTTAGGCCAATACAAGTTCAGAATCAAACTAAATTTAGAATAGCCTATTACACTTCATAGTATTTGATGAATGAAAAATGATTTGCAAACAGTTGTAACCAGAGAGAATAGAATATAGATGTAGAGTCGCCTTGCAGTTGCGCGGAGTGAGACAATACCCCCCGACTGCTAGTGTACTTTCCTCGCCCGGCTGGTATGGTAATCTCATATTGAAAGGGGGTTCGTAAATAATTCATAACTCAAGTTCAAATCAGAATACTAAAACGAAATTGACTTCTATGGCTTTGTCAAATCATGCTCTACAAGTAATGTAATATACTATTTCATCACAACTATAATATTTTCCAAGTTATTATTTTACAAATAAAAATTGTATAGCCTAGTATTTGGTGATTGCATGCATCTCTATTCTCTTCAGTGGATTTTTATGTTAGCTTTTGATGGAAAAAGTATTGGATGTAATTTATAGTACTAGTTGAGATCTCCAATTCTATGTATGATACCATCAACTTAATGATCAAATAACAGCAGAATGAAGACGTTTCTATGAATACTGTGTTGTTGTTTGCATAAAGAGAGAGGTTTTTTGCAAACGCCATTCAACTGATATTGGAATGTTTACGCAGGACAATAGCCTTTTAAAAGCCTTAATTATTATTTCCGATCTTCAACGCAATCTTCTGCTGTTCTTCGATTATAAAGTTAATGGTATTATACATAGAATTAAAGATCTTAACTATTACTATAAACTTCATTCAATATCTCTTCCATTAAAAGCTATCATAGAAATTAATTGGAGATAATAAAGATGCGCGCAATCACCAAATACTACACTATTTTGATTTGTAGAACAATAACTTGAAAAGTATCATAGTTACAATGAAATAGTATATTACATTATTTGTAGAGCATGATTTGACTATACTATTGATGTCAATTTCGTTTTAATATTCCTATTTAAACTTGAGTTATGAATGATACAAGAAGCCCGTACAATATGAGATTACCAGACCAGCAGGGCAAGGTAAGTACACTAGCAGTCGGGGGGGTATTGTCTTGCTCGCCTGCTGTAGAACCGGTATTTGCAAGCCCAATCTACTCATATTCTATTATCGCTGGTTGTAACAGTATTAAGCAAATTAATTTTTTTTGAATTTTCTTCAACAATCAACTCATTTAACAAATTTTTGTTTCAAAATTCAACTGCTAAATGAACAATACTACGGAATTTGAAAAGCAATAGCTCTAAAACGTTGAGAAGATTATTGATTGAGGTGTAAAACTTGTCAAAAAAAAAAATTGTCTGCGCTGGGGATTGATCCAGGTACCCTCGGTTCTATAGTCGGCATCTTTACCTTGTCTCCAAGCGGGCTCTTTCTTGAGAAGCAATAAAAATAGAATTTTGAACTCACTCACACACAGTTATTGATTCAAATCTACAGTACGGTTTTCTAAGTCACAGCCTAGAAGCAGTATTCAATAAAGAGAATCTTATTCATTCTTTACTCAATGGATGGAATCATTATTCTGCTAAATTGAAAATCAACTTAAATTTGGGCATGGAGGTGAATGGAACAGGCTACATTTGTTTTTAAACTTAAACTATTGAATGAAGCTTTTAGCTTATTCAAATCATTCCCGTTATTTTTATGATACAGGCTACATTTGTTTTTAAACTTGAACTATTAAATTAAGCTTTTAGGTTATTCAAATCATTCAAGTTATTTTTATAACTCAACAAACTTGTCTGCATTTTTAATGGCACAGAATAATTTAAAACAAGAAGTTGGTGGAGAAACATAGAATTATTCTTACTAAACATTTGTTCCCAATCTCACAGTCTAGTATTTGTTCACAGTCTAGTATTAAGTTAGGGTTAGTTAGGTAGGGTAGCCTACCCTAGGCCTCTATTCATAACTTATGTTACAATTTAGTTGTTTTTACATCTGTTTTAGACTAATCATCTCTAAAATATAGGCCCAAGTTAACAATAAAAACGTTCTACATACCATATATATAGCTAATCAGGAAAAAGCTGTAAACTGAGTTATTTGCCTTCTGGAGTTGAGAAGAATTTCATTTTTAATGTCATCCTTTAAGTTATTAACCAATTTATAATAAAAGTTGAGATACTATGAACTTCAAGATATATTAAACTAACTAAACTTTAGACTGTTCAAATTCGTAAACTGAAATATTGATGAACAGATACCAGTTAGTTAAAGTATTATCACTTGTCACAGTTTTTAGGTTAGAAGATTAGACCGCTGTGTCGGTTGTTTATCAGCCCATTGCAAAATGGTCAAATGGAACATGGAATGAATTCTGGAACAGTGTCATAAAGTGACAACTGTATTGTAATGAGAGTTTTTCAATACAGTCCTGAAATTCCGTTTTGAAATGATAGCCATTTCGATTTAGATTGTAAAACTGATCAGGAACTTTTCAATACACCCATAGATAAAAATAATTTTTGGTACATTTCATACATAATCATCTATCAATTCTCAAATCTTAATGTACAAAACAAGATGGCGGCAATATGGGCCTAGCCAAGTGTAATAGCACTAGTTCAACTTGCTATTCTTCAGAAGTAATAAGACAGAAATAGCATATCTTTTATTGTTAAACATTATGATATTACAATATAATAAATATCCAATACAAAATTAAAAATCATTACAATATGATGAATTTCAAACTAGAATCTGACTTATTCTATGTGAAAAATAGAAATTCAAGACACTCAAATTCCAATCAGTTTTCCCTAACATCATGTTGGCACTTCACTTGCTTCTCATTTTAACTATCTTCTGTCTCTGAAACTTTCCCCTAATATTTCTAGTTGCTTTTTTGATTTGATTTTTTTCCTCCGGTTGGCAAGTTTGAGAAATCTTAATATTGTCTTCTTTACACTCCAGTATACATCCAAAAAATGAAATTTTCACTCCTCAAGATGTGTTTTTTTAGAATGTTCTTCAAGCTTTTGAGTTGTGTATTTTTACCATTAGTTCTCATATCTTGGATAAAAAATGGAGGTACCATTTCACTCTACCTCACACTCAGAGGTATTGTTACAGCCTAGGCCTACCGGTTTGTACAGTCACAAATTAGTCCCTGTTTGTAACCTTATCATTTAATATTTTGGAGCTAACTGTTACAGAAGGGAGATCACTGAGGTCACTTTTACTTTGTCTTTTACTTTTATAAAAAGCACATTGTCTATTTCAACAATATAAATAGAAACAAATCCAAATTCCTTATGGCAATGCTATTTAAAAATCAGATATAGTGACATTGTTGCACTAATTTATGGAATTATCCTTATCTCTTAGTGAACACATTTTTAACAGAACATGCACAGATTGGGGGTCCTTCCTTTTTTTGGTATTTCGGCTGGTTGGGAAAAATTAAGGGAAATGTATCGCTTTTTAATTTTGGTTTTTCTCTTGTCACTCCAATTAGTTCATTGTCTATGACAAGAAAAACGTCTTCCTCAATAATAAAACGGTCTTCAAAATTATTAATACAAACTATCAAACTGTCTTTCACTTCAAAATTTTGATGAAAACCTTTCTAACCAATATGTCTATTGAGAGTTTGTTATCAGGTAACGTGGAAATAGAGCTGGATGGTGTCCAGAATCCAGCTTAGATGCTTTGTTCTTTTATTGTATAAGTAGTAATGTTCAAATGGTGGAGAACTTAGTGAAAAACATGTTCAAATTTTCACCTTCACATTTTTCTCATGAATTCCACGTTCACATTTTTACAACTTTTCCACTTTTACATACGGTATTCATGTTTTTCACATGGAAAAATATTAAATTTTTCCTTTTCACGTTTCACTTTTTTGTTATGTGAATATGATATTATTTTCACTTTGTGTTCTAACTGGGTAACTGTAATGATAATTAAGATAATGGGTAAGCTATATGTGTTGAAAAAATGATTGAAAAATTTTAATTCTTACAAATTATTTTTTGAATGATCCATCCATCAACTTCTCCTCGAAGTCATCAAATGCCTGCATGTTGTTTATGGGAAGGGGGAGAAAATTTTTTCACGCTGATTTTCATTATTTGCTGTTCACTCATCATATCAATTTTACTATGAATTTCTCTTGGTTCATCCTTTATATTGCTGTATAGCTCATGAAGAGAAGTTATCATTTCCAATGAATGATTGAGTTTCTCCTTAACTGAAATAACAAAAGCACTAGTTTGAAAAATAATTCATGGGAATACCAAAATTTAATGTTTGTACAAAATTGGTCATGAGATATTGGCCAAAATATGAAAATAATTAGTATTTTTCAAGTTCAAAGAAGTTTAACATGGTTACTTAATGCTTTGACTAACTTTTCTGTGGTTGGCTCTTGAAGAAAATTTTATTTTGAATAAAAAGTGTTCAGTCAATAAACAGCCTAAAATGACCTACAAACTCAGAAATAAGGTTTGAATGGAACAAAGCTGACTGATCTATTACATTGGAAAAATCAATGTGTCTAACTTCTTAGAATCCTGATTTTTGAGTTTGTGGATCAGAATAGACCACAGAATTCAATGGTATACTTTAATCAATATTTCACAACCATTTCTCTATCTCTCTCTGTTGAATGCTCTAAAAATGAAGCAAATATATACCGTGAGGTGGGGCTAATTTGCTCCAGTTTTTTGCAAAGTCACACTAAAACCATTATGTACACTGCATTGTTCAAAATAAACACAATGTTTTTGCATGGATATCTTAAGAGCATTGTAAAAACATCTCTCTCAAAAAAAATTCATGATTGATGCAAAGTATCCCATACAAGGAGGATACTTTGCACCACATCGAAATTAACATTTTTTCAATTGCTAGAAATAGTACTGGAGCAAAGTAAATGCACTTGAATGTTACTTTGCACCTGTTTATGATTCACTTTGCTCAAAACTTGATTAACTAAATGACATGACTTGAATAAATTGTTTTGAAATGTAATATTATTGTTTATTGGGTAATTTATAAAAATACACTAGAAAATATATAAAGTTAAGGTTCAGTCAAGTATTAAAACTAAGTACAAAAACAAGACTAAAACATTATTAAAACCATCTATATTCCAGCTCTTTCACTTTGAAGAACCCCCTGCTATTTATTGCCTTTGGTGGACTAATAGATCCCAATACTTCTTTCCAACTGTAGATCATTATATCCTTTGGTGTTGGCCACTTCCAAGCTTTAGACGTTCTCCGCATTGTGGAAATGGTTGCCTCCTTTTCCATACAGCGAAGTATTTGGCCTGGAAAGAGCTCTCCTTCATAACTGAAAACTACAAATTCTTCATTCACTTTCTTGACAGGCTGCAATTTAATTGGAATTTGAGTATTTTTGTGGTCCTCTTCAATCTCAGAACTGTTCACAATCTGGCAAACTGGTACTGGCAGGATTCTCTTAAATATTATTTGAAGGGCCAGCTTCTACTTCTTGATCTGAAAAACTGACTTCATGACAAATACTTTTCCCAGCTGGAACATTAATCTTTCTCTTCTTTGTTGCCCGTCCACTACCAGCAACTGTACTGCTCCTCTTCTCTGATAGGGACTCCTTGAAACTGTCCTCTATACTTCCTCTATCACTACCACCATTAGGAAGACTAGCCAATAATTCACTTACATCATATGGATGAATGCCACATTCATTAAAAATGGGTGGTTTCCCTGGCTTGGCGGAGTGGGTACATTATAGTTTATTCATTATAGTGCGCCTTGGTATACCAAAAACAGCATCGGCCTTCCTTGTCAACATTTCCCCATCTCGGATTGCAGTTAAACATTTCTGAAGGTCCTCTACTGAGTAGTCTGCTGCCGGGCTTTTGTTTGTAAGTCCTAAGCATCTGAAACAGGAATATTTATCCATATCTTGAGAAACATGTTGAAATTTAATTAAAAATATTGGGTTTGTATAGTAGGGTACCTAGGTAGGTACTGGTATAGTTAAAAAAGTATAGCTTTTGTCTTTAATGCATTAAAGAGTGTTTGAAAGGGATCTTGATTATACGGTATTGATTACCTACATTACCCTAATCACTTGAAATGGAGTAATAAAACAATAGTAATGCTTGTAATAAATAATTATTAGTTAATAGCTAGTTAATTGATAATTAGTTGAACAACTAGTGAGAAGAAAATTAGTTTGAAACAGAATTAGGTTATGTTGGGGATTACTTTGCACCAGTGCAAAAGAACCCCGAAATAACCTAAAAAGTGCAATGCTCCATATAGAGTACTATAATTACTGCCCTGGGGCCCGTTTCTCGTACAATAACCGGGGAATACTGGTGAATTTTCCACCTGTGATTTTTTAACAAATTGTTACTATTTCAAATATCATATGTTCTATGATGAAAGCAGCAAATCTCCCTTGTCATCTGTTGAATTTCAAATAATTTTCAGTAAAAGTCACATTTTATTTCTGATGATAATCAGTTATCAATAAACGTTACCAAAAGTAACAGGTGAAAATTGAATAAATTTACACCCATGAGAAGAGCTAGGTGAAATATTTTCATATGTATCGGGTTGTAACACTGGCGGCTCGTGCCCACTAAAAAGCTGAAGTGCTGCACAGCTAAAGATACGGGCACTTCACCTGTTTCTTGGGTACGAGCCGCCAGTGTGTTTTATGTCAAAAAAGTCTTCATATTTAGATCATTAAAGATTAAAACTCATGTCACATCCAACGATCAATTTTAGCTTGCTAGTTTGAAATCCCTTCAATTTAGCTAGAAACGAGCAAGCTTCTCAATCATTAGTGTTGTCATATAGGCTTACAAATCATTTGAATCATATTCTAATTCACTGGATTAGTTAGTTTTTCTAATTGTTATAATATAGTAGTTGATTTCAAAATTTGTACACAAAAATGCATTTGATTTGTAGGGTTTCATATAGTTACCATACACTGAAATATTGCATTTTGGTAAGTTAAATTTCAATTTTTGAACTACTTTACAATTATAAATGACATTGGTTTACTACGAATCAACTATATTCAAAATGGTGTCTGGTAGTCTATAGGCCTATGGATCATTCCTCATCAGAATACTAATTTTACTGCTCAAAATTTGGACCATTTGCAGTCCTCTTTCATTTATATCCAGACCACTTTTCACTAGGATCAACCGTTTTCGGGTTTTATGCGAAAAACTGAAAAATTGTACCTCCTAAGCCCCCCTCCCGTCCTATGCTCACCCCCCAGGTATGGGGACTTTTATTATGTTAACCTCCTAACTAGTCTCAACAAATCCCCAAGGACAAAAATTGGGGCATATTACATGTACTCGATTTATACCTGTATGGAAAGGCTTCATTGACTGGACTATATGTATTGAACATAATATATTATATACATATTCTGTCACCAATTTTATTATCGTAATATGTCTTAGATTGAAAACGTTAGGCAAAATATTCGATAAATTTCAGAAATGTATTGAAACAGCATGTTACAAAAAAATAACAAGTTGGTTATTTCATTCCATTGAAAATCACAGGTGAATGTATTGAAACAGCATGTTACAAAAAATAACAAGTTGGTTATTTCATTCCATTGAAAATCACAGGTGACTTTTTTTCACCTGGTGAATTCGAAATGCATGCATTTAAATGGGAAATTGGTGACTAGTGACTTTCAAGAAACGGGGCCCTGGTGAGCCAAAAAGACGTAACTGACAAAACCCTTAATTTGAGTTATGGCTCTTCTTGTGTTTTTGCAATGTTTATTATGTTTATTGTAGTAATGAATCCATTCTTTTTTTACATAGGCCTACTGTATTTGTATTTTATAGTTCTGCATTTAAAAAAAAGTTTTTAAGCACATAAAATGCTTTATAAAAGCATTTTCATTTTCAATTACTCCTTAGGTTTTATGTTTTTACTAAGCCATAAGGACAATATGAATATTTTTATACCAAATCTGTGTCGTTTTTAAGGCATGAACTGTTTGAAAGATAGTCTTCCCTTCCACTGCAGCATACTCTCATCAATACAAACATTCTTGAATGGTGTGAAGACATTTTTGAATTTCATTCTCAGAGAATGGAAGATAGTTCCAATCTTCCCCAGTCTATCTCCTTGCACACGGTCTTCATTATTTACAAAGTGGAGCATTCTGAGTAAACTTATGAATCGGTCTTGTGAAAATATTTTTCCAAAGATTGGAGTGTGCAGCAAGGGGTCAGTACTCCAGTAATCCATGATTTTGTTCTTTTTGATATGAGGCATCAGCATTATGATAGCCAAAAAGGTGTAGATTTCGGCCAAAACAGTGTCATACCATTTATGCAGTTTTGATTTCTTTTTCAAAACTGTACTATTTTTATATTGATTGCAATACCGATTGGTTTCTTCAACAATGTGAGATACAAGATCACTGTCAAATAGCACTTTGAAGCAATCACTTTCAGTGCTATCTGCACTTAGCCCTAAACTATTGTCTATACTGGAATTTGTTTCATCAAAATCAAATAAATGAGGCACGAACTTACTGGTATCTGTGGCATCTACCCAATCATACAAATTCTGTGGGCCTATGAACACTTCTTCTTCACCACTTTCAGAATCCTCCGAATCAACATCCATCACAATTGAATTGTCACTGTCTGTTCCACTCTGTTGCGAATTTGAAGGATCAAGTCTTTGTAGGTTAGAACTATTCAATCCACTGGGACCTGGCTGACTATCGTCCATAAAATTACTTTCAAATTCACTATCACTTTCGTCTTCACTTCCAGAATCCATGAAGAATTCACGAATTTCATTCTCGTTCAAATTATTATCAGAAGTCATTTTGAACAGTAAGAAATTATAAAACAAAACACAGTTGTACAAGACGCAACGCGACCGAAAAACGTGACAATCTGACTAGACTAGAGTCTGAGTCTGTATACTAGCCAACCGTCATCTAATTTTGCTTCCAAAGTACAGTGACTTGATAAAAAGACAGTGTGGCCATTGGACCTATTTTTTCCCGTGGCCGCCATGATGATTCCAGCTCGTTTGAATCTTGTAATGGAGACTATAAGTAAAATCACTCATTCATATTTAATAAAGCATTACTTCTTCAATACAAACGTCGTTACTATTTCTACTAATAATTTTATAATTTAAAAAATTGTTTTGGACCTTAAAGCAGGGAATGGAGCATAATATAAGTCTAATGAAGGGATGCCTATCATAACCTAAAAGGTTCCCGTGCAGTAGGTAATGACATTTTAATGCTTACGATTAGCAGATATAAGTGAAATCCGCTCAAGTTGATGTGAATTAGATAATATCATTTTCATAATTATCGAAACATAGTAAATATTGGAATTGGTAGGCTACTCCTTAATATTTTTATCAACAATTTTTGTTCAGTTGACATCTAGCCTACCTCAGTAGGCTAATCTCAAAAAGTCAAGTTACGGTATCACTAAATTTTCAATTAGACATGTCATTTTAATATCTGATATTTCATGAGAAAATATCATATTTTCATACAAAAAATGATATAATTCACGTACAATAGATGGGATAACAATTATAGTTGAGAACCAAAAAGACTGAAGAAAATAGAATCATGATCAAAATCCTAAAATGGTCCGCAGCCATAACCTCCTATCATTCTGAGAAATAATAGATGGTTATGCCGCAGCCTACTCCTACAATTTTATGTGAAATATAGTGAAATGAAATAGGTCTTATAGTTTTATACCTTAGTGTTAGGTATGGAACCAAATATAATTGTAGGCTACAGAATTGTAACAATCTAATATGGATTAAGATTATACCATACATCATATTTTTCCCGGACATGTCCAGTTTATTGGTCATTTGAAAACGTCTGAGCGGATTTTTTAGAAATCCCTTATTTGTCCAGGGTTTTCACAGAAATGGGCAACACGCATATAGTATAGTAAATCATACTGGTACGGTAGCCATAAAATAAAGAAAATAGTAAATCATACTTTTTTATCAATCTTTTTCTACTTTTTTTCAATCGGTAAAATACAGAAATTCCAATTTTGCAGCATAAAAATAGCATGGGAGCCATAGGGGATTCAAGTTTGTTTGGAATCATCATGGCGGATTTGTACCACGTGATCAAGCCAGCCAATCAGAAGCGTGACAGTCAATGGCCACACTGTCTTATCAAGTCACTGTATTCCAAGTATAAGCTCCTGCTATCTTACAGAATTTTACAGAACTATCTGAAATAGTTACTAAAATGTACACTAGATGTCGCACTATGAATAACATAGTCTTGGATACAAATGCAACGTCTGAGGCATTCCTGATATGATGAATGTTATGGAACGCATATGCTGCGGCGTTACTGTCTATGGCACTTCCTTGAGCGCCGCAGCAGGTTACTTATCAACATTGAAAAACTCACTAATCAAGAGGTTAAGCACATAAAATGCTTTATAAAAGCATTTTCATTTTCAATTACTCCTTAGGTTTTATGTTTTTACGAAGCCATAAGGACGTATCTGCTTTTACAACTGAACTTACTGCTTTTTTCCTTAGCATGGTACTAATACAGGGTTTGCCAATGAAGTGGTACGATTTGAATAAGCAACAGGTTGTTTAAGAAATAGTATTTTTGTAATTTTTTCATCATAAATAGGAAGTAGAAATGTAGCCATTTAGTGTACAATAAGTGAAAAATCATTTTTTGAATATATTATAATCTTCCAAATGTCCTCCATTGGAATCTATGCACTTTTGGAGCAGGGCCTGGAAGTTTCCCATGACATATTGCAGCATATTCCTCCAATCTCATCTCGAATCCGTTGTTTGAGAGCTGGGATAGTTCTGGATCGCTTTGAAAAACTCTTGTTTTTTAGTAGTCCAGTAGAAAAAGTCACAGGCTGATAAATCAAGGGGGGCAGGGATATCCCCGTTTAGAGAAATGACGCGGCTTGGAAACAAAACATTTACAGCATTCATAGCAATTCTTGCAGTGTGGCTTGTTGTCCAATATTGTTTGTTCATTCAATGGAAAATGGGGGAGTTCTGGTGTAAGAAAGTTATGAATCATTTCGATGTAAAGCAAAAAGTTAAATGTCTCAGTAAATCTACCCGTTTCTTTCAGGCCTGGCTGCAAAAGTGCATAGATTCCAATGAAGGACATTTGTAAGCTGTTATATTCAAAAAAATGATTTTTGTCTTATTGTACACTACATGGCTAGATTTCTACTTTCTATTTATGATAAAAATTTACAAAAATACAATTTCTTAAACAACCTGTTACTTATTCTAATAGTCCCACTTCATTGGTGAACTCTGTATTATGGCATGGCATTTTTATCTATAAAGATGGATCTACAACACTACAGTTATTGGCACTGATTTATTAAATAGAAAGACAAGATGTTGTCAAACCACTGATTTATTAAAAAAAATCAAGATACCAGTTTTGGTTGCTACACCATCATCAATCTCTGGTAAACTGAGGGAAAAAACTTAGGCCTAAAACTTGATTAAAAAACTTTTTTTAATAAATCAGTGGTTTGACAACATCTTGTCTTTTTATTTAATATCAATAACTAGGTGCCAAAATATTATATCACCTCCACAACAACTCAAAAAGTTACTGATTTATTCTATTACTATTATAGTATGGGAGCAAGTGTCATTCCGTTAGCCTATTGAGTAAAAAACTTTGAGAGTGGTATCAATCTCTTCGTTTTGACCTGGAGAAAAATAATATCGGTGGTCATAAGCTCTCCGAGGGGTGCGTCACCTATAATCCAAGATGGCGTCCGAGAATTTCAGAGTTTCACTGTTTCGGCCATAACTCAGCCATTTTCAAAGATATCCTTTCAACTTTTCTCTCAAATTGTTCCTTATAAAATTATCTATATGTGCTATACAAAACATATCTCACAAAACGTATAAATAATAAGTTATAATTTTTTTAATATGGAAAACAATCGAATTTCTTTTGAAAATTTTCGTTTTTCTGTCTTTAGTCTTTTTCATGCATCAGATAGACAAAAATGTTAAATCTATAAGTTATAGATCTATTTTTTTAGCTTCACAAGCATGTGGTTTTGAAGGCTTTTTCTGCCTTGATGAAGGGTACAGCAAGACCCAAAGACTTGGGTCCCGCAAAGGGGCTTGTGCGGGGTAAGGCAACTTTGGCCTGATTTTCAACATCAAACTATATATTTTTCCTTATACATGCCAGAAATCGGTCAAATTGAAGGAAAATCTGCAAGAGTACTTCATTGGTACATCTATTGATGAATGTGATCAAAACAATTTTTTCATGATTATATGACACAATTTTTCATTATTTTTTCAATGAGTCAATGTTGCCCAGACATGGGGCAACATTGGCCCATCTCATCTTTTTACATTATATCAATGTATAAATTGATACCTGGGTAATGTTGCACTGTTTCTCCAATAGCCAATTACATGAATAATTGAAAACTTTGCATTTCAAGTTTTATGTTAATCCTAGTATTTAAAAAAATATATGCAAAAAACCAAAGATTCATTTAATTACTATCTTAAAAATGTCTGATAGCCTACAATCAGAATAATCAACTTACTTTATCATAAGAACATAATATAAGAACATCATCATAAATAATAATTAATTATTAATAATCAAGAGAAAATTTCTAATTTGGGGACAGAGAAGTAGCCTCATCTCAACATTTTTGGAGGCTTGATTTTTCTGTCAATGTCAGATGATTGGCATGGCAAAAGGTCCTCTTTCTCAGGCCATCTCCAAGATTTTTGACCTTTAGCCATACAATCCAGTAAAATTGGCAGCTTCCCATCTTCAGGTGCCTCATCAATGGACACCACCAGTGCTGGATACAGTGTCTCATTATAGTTTACTGCCACAAAAACGCCAACCTTGAATTCCCTAGGTGTATCTGTGAGCATGGCATCTTCATACACAGGAGCTTTATCATTGTCATCATTTTCAGACCAGGTAACATCTTTGAATGGATTATCATGGACTCTGAGTCACTGGAATCCAGGTCCTCAATTGGTGTCTTTCTTGGTCTCTCCCTCTTTGATGGTTTCTTCTCTTCACTCCCTCCTGCCTCTGCTATCTTGGAGTCATCTGGGCAAATGCTTTTTACGGCTTCAACGTTGACTTTTTTCCTCCTAATCCATTTTTGTTCTGAAGCCTGTGTAATTTCTTCACACCTTATTTTCACAGCATCAAGAAAAGCTTCTCCCACCAAATTAGGATCAATTTCCTTAGTAGAAGGTAACCTATCAAGTACATGTTGCTTGTTTATTGGAAAAACTCCACAATTCTTGAAACCAGCTCTCAGATTTTCCCCCTTATTTGCCAGTGCCACATCAATTAGCTTTTTGAGGCGTGCTGGAAACCAATCTTTTGAAAGAGTGGTGCACCTTTTTCCATCAGGAGTTTTTTTCACTCTCTCAATATTTTCCCCATTCTGATTTCAATAGGTGAAAATAAGCCATGTTTAATGGCTGAGTCAAGTGAATGGAATTTGGTGGTAGACACACAAATCTAATTTCATTTTCATTGCAGGCAGATATCACCTTTTCACTCAGATGAGAAGCAAGATTGTCTCCTATCAGGATTTTTGGTCCAACTGTTTTTCTTAACTTAGGCAAAAGCAGTGAAAAAAAACAATCCTTGAATATGGTTGAGTCAAACCAACCGCTCTGGGCCACCTTCATTCCACAGATCTCATATCTTCTCCACCTTAACCAATTCAATCCTGGATTTCTAATTTTAACAAAAAAATTTCTCTGTTGAATTTTCTTCATTATTATTTTTTCAATGAATTTAGAAGAAGAAATTATTCTTTTATCATTTTCCCTTATCAAGATATCATTATGGTTACAATTGTAGCCATCTGGTCTCGCAAACGCAAACAATGCCCAATTTTTGTTCTGTGAAGCACAATTGTCCATCCTTAGGACAATGTTCCTGGCATCTCTTGTTATGCATAAAAAAAACTATGGAAAGCGCTTGTGATATCGTTTTTCTTCCTGCCTGAGCAACCCTCATGCCAGATGCAGGCTATTGGTTTTAAATGTTTAGTGGTCCCTAGAGGGGCAAAAGAACTCATTGAAAACAACTATTCTCTTTGTGAATATCACTTCTTTAAATTATTCAATCATAGGTAAGATCAATACTTTCTGCAGATCCATTGAATAGACTACATCTCTGCTTTCACTATGATTGAATTCTTGGTTGTCAACTTTTTCAACATTTGCCTGATACGGCTCTACGTTCCTCAGTGTAATTCTTTTTATGTTTTAACCAGGATTGGCACTGATTGCAAAGTTCATCAGGGGGTTTAAGCTAGAAGCTTTTAAAACTTAAATTATTATTGAGATAATAGAACAAATATGCTGAAAAACTCTATTTCCCCAATTTTACAGTACTAGACAGAGTATTTTGAATCATGTAAAATTGTGGAGAATTTGATTTTGAATAGAAAAAATATGTTCAGTGACTTTTTCATCTAAAATGTACTCAAACGTCAGTTTGTCACAAAGCAGCATTTAAAGGCAACAGAATAAATGAATAAATTTATTTCCACATTTCATTACAAATTGACAAAAATAAACAATCAAACTTAATTATTGCTCAACTTATCAATCATTTGAAATAATAAAAATCCAGTATAATAGCCTACTATAAGTATACAGGGTGTTTCAGGAGGAAAGTGCAATTCTTCTCAGGCTGACTCCTCACACCAAGTAGACAAAAAGTTCCATGGGAGCAACCCCCAAAAACTCTTTGTTACCAAGATAACAATGACGGAAAATTGAGATTTTTCAAAATATATTAATTTTTCTAATTATTTAGAGGCTTCACTCAGGTTCTAAAATAATCAATTCCTATGTAAAATTAGCTGAGAAGTTCAATGAAACCAGTTCCAAGTTTGTAACTTTAACGGGTATTGAGATAATTGGAAAAATATGCTAGAAAACGCCAATTTGCAACAATAAGGGTTATAACTGGATAAGGAATCATAAATTTGTATTTCTTATTAATGAAAGTTGAAGAGAGTCTGATTCTAGAGAAAAATTGAATCGCGGCGATTGTGTAAATCCTACCCAAATCTCAGAAATAGTGATCAAAAATCGCAAAATTTATGAAACAGCACAAGTGATAAATTTGTGTTCAGTAGCAATTTTTGATCGCTATTTCTGAGATTTGGGTAAGATTTACACAATCGCCGCCATTCAACTTTCTCTTTAGAATCCGACTCTCTTCTTTTGTAAAATCTCAATTTTCCGCCATTGTTATCTCGGTAACAAATCGTTTTTGGGGGTTGGTCCCATGCAACGTTTTTGTCAACTTGGTGCAAGGAATCAGCCTGGGAAGTATGGCACATTCTTCCTGAAACACACTGTATATTTGAAAACTCATCTAAATAAGAATTACATATTTTAAGTATTTTATTTGAAAAAAAAAATTTAAAGAAGAATTACATAAACATAATCATTAAGTTCTCATATTGAAGTTATTAGCCTTACCAAAATATATCTAATTTGTGGAATACGCTGCTTCTGAGACATTCATAGTCTGTGTTGGTGCAGCCATACACTTTTATTCATTAAAAAGAAAGAAAAAACAAAAGAATGCTGTAGCGGGTACAGAAAAGCCTTAATATCACTCAATTGTAATGATAGTACGGATCTATTTTTATTTTCATTTTTACCTAGATCTCAAAAAAGACATCTAAAATCTGAAACACTCAAACACAATATTTTACTGTAGCATGTTCTCTACATCTATTCAATTCAAAGATTGAAGCCATTCCTTAACATTAATTACAAATTTATAAACTTTAACACAATCAAGACAATCAAGAGAAAAATCAAGAGCATGGTAACAAGTTGAATAGCTTTGGTTCTAAATAAGGGAAAGATTCTTTATGAGGTCTTGGTAGGTATTTTAAATCTTTTTGTTGTTCTCAGATATTGACTATTTATATTAGTTTCACCTATCACATTGCCGCTCATAATAAAAAAACTTTAAAAATATATAGGTGTCTAAATATATAGCCCTGACTTAGCACCAAGCAACTTCAACTGGAACTGGAGAAGAGTTGCAAGTTGCGCTTCAATATGTTGTGAAACTCCATCTTAAATCACTGGCTGCAAACTTCTTTGAACTAGGTATAAGCATTGACTATGGATATAAGTAGACGTCTCATCCCATAGGGACGAATGGCTCAAACTTTTTGAGACCACACTAGCTCTCTTCAACGTAGTTGTTGTTGTCTCACGACAGATGTCGCGCCAATCGCTCGGCCGGGCGGTTTGGGAGGGAACTAACTCAATTCATTCTTCCCCCAGTGTTCTTCCCCCACTCACATGACCACTTACGCACGCGCAACTTATCTGTTGCACCAGCAGCATCAAAAACCGTTTTGTATTTTGCTCTTCCCTTCAAGAATAATATTTTTGCTCAGGTTTCTGGTGCAGTTAGTGATGGCAAAATTTCTCAGAACATCAATGTTTCGGTTTTTCAAATATCGATGTTGAAAAAATATTGGACTCAAAACATTGATATTTTCGAATTCTGATATATCATTCAAAAACATTGATAATTATTTTACATAACCTATTTAAAATTGAAAAATAATTAGTAAATAGTGATGTAGATATGGGTATTATACGCCATAAGACACATTAAGAAGGCAAGAGTGGTAAAATCCTATCAAATCCTTATCTATTGGTCAATTTTATAATTAAAGAGTAAGAGCCTTTAGTTCAATATTATCAAATCTAATAAAAATTCCGCCAAATACCAAACTTTACATTAAGTTGCCCACGGGCTAGATCCCGATCTTGATCACCAGGCATTTTGTATTCAAGTCAAGCTTAGAAAATAAAAACACAGCTCGTAGCTGATAGTAGCCTACTAGGTAAAACAGTATAATAATAGATGACGCCTAAGAGTTCGGCGGTTCTGTGTGTGGCTTAATTGTGCATTAAAACACCTGATTTAGTCTTTAGAGTTTGTTATCTAACTAATCCTTGCTGATAATTTTAAAATCAAAAGAGATAATATATAATAATTGATGCTCTACGTCCAGCTGTTATCAGCTAGTCTGCCTAAATTTTTGGCATCAGTTACACAATAGACTTGATTTGATGTTTAGGCGGGGCGTAAGCTGGGACGCAAGCAACGCATTCCACGCGAACTAGCCAATCAAATCTCTTTTCTTGTCATCAATATGAGCTGTGATTGGCTACTTCGCGTGGGCTGCGTCACTTGGGTCTCAGCATACGCTCGGCCGTAGAATATTCCTCATGATAGAGAAGGGACTGAGACCTTAAAGCCTACCCAGTAGAATTGAATGAAATACGATCAAATGATATATTTTATAATTAACCACCAATAAAAATATATAAATGGATTATTCTAGTTGATAATATTTGATTTTATTGTCAATTTTGAGATAGGATTTAGATAAAGATTTTCATACATATATCACATCCTATATTCATCAATTTATCATTTATATCTATTTCAAATCATTTTTGAAAGTTCATTTCTAATTTTAACGTGTAGAGAAACTAATTTAATTTAATTTCATTGATTTTTAAAATATTATGCTCAAATTGACTTCTGATGAACCATGATTATTTAAAAGGCCATGATGAAAGCGGCCGTTCAACAACCGGCAAATTCGAAAGTTGTTTGTCAATATGGACTTAGATTTAAATTTATGATTTTTGTGCTTCTGAAAATATCATTCGTTATAAGTCGATGCAATATAATTAATTCAATTTAGGTAGGCCTACAGCTTAAATTTGAAGGATTTTCACGGTAGCTTAACGGATTTTCACGTTAATGATCAACGATTTATACCCTCAGATTCTGATTCAGCCTCATCCTATACGGTACTTATCTGTTTGGAGGAAAATCAATAGTCTTATTAAGTTATTCAATAGACTTATAGTTCTGTAATGTTCTTTAAACATTGCCTGGATTGCATTTCTATAGGGCGCTTTTCCAGTCTGGGTCACAGTTTTGAGTAAATTAATGTTGAATGTTGCTGCAATACAGCAACAATTCAATAGGCTACCGGTAGGCCTATGTACCTATGTATATTAAATAATTAATACATAACAAATCATTGGATTAAGACTACGGCTAATAGTACTTTTTCTATTAAAAATTTATTCACTTAAATTTTATGTCAAAAAGAACTCATAGAAGGGCATTATTTATACGGTTGTAGGCTTCTCTGTCAAGATTTAAAGACTTTAATAGTAACTTATTAGGCTAATATTCAATACAAGGCCTAGTCTACTGATGAAAATATCACAACCAAAAATACGTTTGGCTATATAGCTGAATTTTAATAATTTCTACCCATCAAACAATGTACGGTAGGTAGGTACAGTACCTAATATGTGTCAAAAACATTGAATCAGCTATATATGATTGGGAGTTCAACATAATTCATTCTAATTCTAATATAATTATGTTAATTCAATTTATTATTCTTACTGTTGATAGGCTATCACATTGTATGCAAGATTTAAGCTTTTTCTAAGACACAACTATAAATAGCCTATAATAAGTAATAATAATAAGTATAACTCAACTACTTTGGACAACAATTTGTAACTAGCAACCTTGCTAACTGTATGTGTCACCTACTGTAGTGTATGGAATGATTTATTTTTAAATCTTTGTTTTTGAAAAGAATCAATTTCAAAGTAACTTACCGTACCTATCATAATCTTTCTTCACAAGAGAATTACATTAAGTTATTGTAAATTTAATAATAAAAAATACCAAAATTAATTTCCTTATGAATCTGTGAATAAAACATCAATGATATACTGTAAAAAGAGTGGATTATGAATTAGGAGCAGATATAACTTTATATGTAGATGATCTATGAATAAGTTACCTATAGCATCCTGAAGACTATGAGAAACTAGAAAGGGTTTACTTACGTATCGGTCAATAATATTAATCTTATTATTAATGATGAGTGTCGATTTTTGGGTAGCCTATTTATCTCGATTCCAATCTTAACTGGCAACCTCATGTGGATTACGCTTGTTCTTATAAATTAAGTTCAGGAATCTTTAAAGCCACGTTTACACCGGAATGATAATAACTTTTTTGAATAACGTATTATTATAATATAGTCAAAAATATTATATTATTTAAAAGTTATTAGCAAATGTTATCAACATTTCGGTGTAAACGTGGATTAACGCATATTTTTCAGTTATCCTGCTGGATGTAGGCTTTCCATGAAGTGATTTCTGAAAAATATCCTCACAATGAAAATTCTGAGGAATCAATGATAATTGATTTCTATTTCTAAAGTTTTAGTTTATTTTGTTGCATATAATAATTTCTAATTTTTGGATTTCTATTCTATTCTTTGTTCAGGGGGTTGATTATTTTTGTGCAAAGAAATACAATTCTTCTCAAATAGAACTTACTTCTCAGCTCTCATGCAATGGCAGTCAAATTACACCTAAAAATTTTTGACTTATGTTTATAGTTTACATGACTTAGTTATGAAAATTCCTGGGAATTTATGATTTTTGGGAACATTTCCCTTAAATTCCCTGGGAATATTTCCCCGATCTTAAATTCCCGGGAATTTTACATCACTACCCACCCACTGGGTATTTACCAGGCCCACATCACTAAGTAGCCTAAATACAATTCAAATCTTCTTTACTTATCACACATAGCATAGATAGCGATTTAGAATATCACTGAAAAATACTGTTACAATTAATGTCTTGTAAACCTTTTATCTTAATTAGATCTTTTTTTAGCTCATCGAAAATGAAATCTATTTTCAACAATGTAGGCTACTCGAATTTCACAGATATTATAGTAAACAGAAGGGATCACGATTAGTTTTCAGCCTGGATTTTGAGAAAAGTGACTTTACACCACAGATCGTATAGTGAACTAGGGCTTCATAAAGAAAAGGTACTGTAGAAGCAGCATCAGCCATTCCATTTCTTGAATTGTTAATCACCTAACATGATTGGTTTGTGGATGATTATTCTCAACATCAGCAGTGTGACTGGTCATCGAAATTGGCGCTTTTCTACAATACGGCATGGTGAATGCTTCTTTTTTCAAAGAGCATACTAATGCTCAAAACACAAATACATAGAATAGAATGTTAATTCACCGATAAATACATTGCAATGTAAATTCAGTGTCGTCAAGGATGAAAAAAAGATATAAATCAATTGAACTTTCAATGATAAATTCATACACATACATCAATCACTATTCAAAGTAATTATTCATCACATCCTTAAGCAAACTGGAAAATTCTTCTACACAATATATAATGGGTTTTCTGTTAGCATTTTTTTAACTTGTGCTTCGAAGCGGGCTTGATTCAAATTTCTCGCACAACCTATCTTAATTAATTATTTCTCACTCATATCTTAATCATGATCCCCACCTTGTATCCATGATGAATTTTATGAACAGCGGGTTATTTAGGGCACAAAATTTGAAAAATTCAGTTACAGGTATTCAATAACAAAACTTTTTAATCAACGATTGGTTTTCAGTTAATGTGATATTGACAAAAACAGATAGTATAATGAATTATTTTATAATATTGGTATCATTACGTCGTTATTGGACTCTATTACAATGTTTGTTAGATGAAGAATGGAAACTAACACACACGATGGCTGTTGATGTACAATCTTTCCGACTGTCCTGTAACTCTGGAATATTTTGGGGTGCCTGTGAAAGGAAACAAAAGAAAAAATGAACACACTTATGCAATGGTCTTAATTCACAGTAACAACATTATTAAAGAACAATATCATTTACAATTTCCAAGATTCAGTGACAGAAAAAACTCTATTCCTAACAAATAAGTTGTGCCAGAAATCGGTGATTCAAGTTTCCATCTGCGTTTTCAATGTATTTTTACAAATAATTCAAGAACGTCTGAATCCTGTTACACACAATAATTTATTTGCATACATTATTATCATTTATTCAATATGTATGTCAATGGCTCAACAGCCCATGAAGGGCTTAGGCCTACCAGCTGGTTGCCAGTATCATACTCACTCCACTATACAGCAGAGGTGAATAATCAACCAGGATAAATATAACGTATGGTTAGCACGTTGATCCTCTCAACCATAAGCTAGCTTCCGTAACCAAGTGACGGCGCAGAACGCCTCTGAACAACATTCTTTCCTTTGAGTGTAATGCGACAATTCCTCCAGAGATGGGAAACGACTGACTATCTTTACTAACAACAAGCCAATCCCCCAGAGGAGGGTATATGATTTACAATTTTCAAGGTTCAGTGACACAAATAACACTATTGCTGACGAAGAAGTTGTGTCAGAAATCGGTAATTCAAGCTTCCCTTTGCGTTTTCAATGTATTTTTTACAAATAAATCAAGAACGTCTAAATCCTGTGACACACAATGATTTATTCTACTTTATATTATTATAATTTATTCAATAATCAATTTCCTCAAAGGGGGTCTTAGACAAGACGTGCACACGTCGCTTTTTCGTCGTTTTACTAGTCACTTGTATAGTTGGGCCAAAATTTCTTGGTACCTGACAGCTGAGTGTTATTAACTTCATTAAAAACATTGACTGCTGCTCTAATACACTGTCTTTTGTGACATTAGTTGCCTAATGTTTTGAGAACGGTTCCCGCACTATGTCCTTCGCCTGGGTCAGCTGGTTCTGGCTGATGCCAAGAAATTTTGGCCCAACTGTACAAGTGACTAGTAAAAGCGACGTGTACACGTCTTGTCTAAGACCCACTTAAATGAGACCCACCGTCTTGTGCAAATTTTAATAGTCTAGTGAGGCACACCAAGGTTTGAGTTTATTCCAAATTTTGAAACATTAATTGTTTTTTTCTGCGCCAAATAATGATGTATAGATATTAAGATATACCATCACATAAAAAAGAAATAAATTCAAATAAACGATAAATCATTCGTCTTCAAACATAAATCGAGTAACTTATTAAAATATTTACATGTACAATTTCATGTCCCTACTGGTCTGGCACTGAAAAGATTTTTAAAATGTTATAAAGAATTCACAGCGATTAAAAATACAGTATTAAGGTTTGATAGGCTATTATTGAAAAGATAACTCACCTGATAGCTTACTTGAAAGAGATCAAACAACAAATTTCAAGAATTTGCCCCATAATCTGAATAAAATCCAATCAAAGCATGAGCTTAAATATATATTTTCTTGTTTTTTTTGGCAATAAAACTTTATTTATTCATTCAAGTCAAATCCAAAAAATGGCAAAATTTTGCAATAGATGGATAATACAAGCAAAGCAAACCTGGCAGCTAGTACCTACCTAATACTTTCACATTCAATAGGCTTCCGGAAACTTACAATTCATCAAGATTCATGTTTTTAATTGTAAAAAGATTATCTTGATAAGGTAATATGCATCAAAGTTGTATAATTGACCGAACGTAAGTGAGGTCTAGATTCAAGACGCAAGATTTTGCAACGATTTTGCATTTCTTTTTATGTTTGTTCCGCATTCACAACAAAATGCGGCAATAGATTCAGATGAAATTTGACAGGAATGTTCCTCTTGAAATTGCGCGTCAATGTATATGTAAGGTTTCTTGAAATATTGGATTTTAAGGATAATATGGAAGGAAAAGGAATTACCTCCATATACTAAAATATCACTATGTAAATTTATACTTCTGAACATTCAAACTATAGAATCATTTATGCTGAACCAGCTGTTGAGTTTATTATTCATTGCCTGCAATGACGCATGCAATTAATGAAACTCAATATAACTTGAACCAATTTCAACATAATTGAGATAAATAAAATAAACCCGCCTTTTAATGCTGAGAACAATAAGCTATAGAGTTAGATAAGATTCATTCACTTTTTCTCAAGTTAGGGATAACGTCCCTAAGAAAGTCCATTGAAAGGCGGGTTTATTTCATTTATCTCAATTATGTTGAAATTGGTTCAAACTGAGGAATTTCATTATTTTGAACTACATGACCTTATAATCTTTCTTCATAGTCACTTACTATAGGTAGTGGATATATTATAGAGTACTTCATCTTTGCACTGCAATAGTCTAACAGGGTCTAAGACATGAGATAACCCTCATAACATAATTAAGTTATATTGCGTTACATGCTCTTCACAATTTAATTCATAACTTGTAATCAAATCAAATCAAATCAAATAAGCAGTTAAATTGTCTGAAGATTAATAAATTCCAATTTTTCTAAGACTGCAGATTTTTTATTCAGTCCCTGAACATTTAAGAACTAATTCCATTATTTTGTGTTGATAGCAGACCACTTGGGAAGATCATGTCTGTGGGGCACTGAGAACACTATCACATTTAGTATAGACGTACACAGAAAATCTATTTTCAGTCTGAATAGACGGAAATTGTTGTCTATAGGCTATGGTTTCACTAGAGTTGAACGCATGAAAATAGTCCAGTGAGACTTGATGCAGCATTTAAAATACAGCTGATTGTTCATAATACACCCAATGAAATGGCAATTTCTTAATTTACGGCAGGTGAGGGGGGACTCTGCTGGACTATTTTCAATTTTGACATGCGACTACTAGTAGTTCTGTAAACAGTAGACCTCACAAAGTCACCCATGGATGGGGCATTATTCATGAATACTACTCATGAAAAATACTACTTATAAAAAATACTACATAAAGTTATATTGAGTTTCATTAATTGCATGCGTCATTGCATGCAATTAATAATAAACTCAACAGCTGGTTCAGCATAAATGATTCTATAGTTTGAATGTTCAGAAGTATAAATTTACATAGTGATATTTTAGTATGGAGGTAATTCCTTTTCCTTCCATATTATCCTTAAAATCCAATATTTCAAGAAACCTTACATATACATCGACAAGCAATTTCAAGGGGAACATTCCTGTCAAATTTCATCTGAATCTATTGCCGCATTTTGTTGAAGAGTGAATGATGGTTTGACCTACGCTGTTCACAATGGCGCCGATAGAGAAGCCAACCATTGCAAACTGAGGTGCTCAGGCACCAGAGTACAATTCTCATGTACCATTTTTTTGACCTTATATTAGTTCTATAAAGTTCAATGAGCATGTCCATGAGGTCAACTCCCCCCATGAACTTATTATACTCAGTTACAATAGCAGGTCTGGAGATATCTATAAATTTCTTTCTGCTGCACTGAAGCGCCTACAGCTACCTACTGGCTCGATTGAAGAGTAGCTGGACAGAAAGTTTATGGCCTTTCTGTCCATCCATCTTACAAGAGAAAGATTTTCTCCTGTCTCTACTCTCCAATCATAAGACCCCCTACCTATTTTTTTTGAGCTCACTTTCAGGTCTCAATGAGCATCCTCCTATTCGATCTGCTCGAATTGTCCCCACAAACAATATCCCTCTTTTCTTTAGTTATTTGGCTAAATGCAGTGAGGAAAACCAGTTATTGGTGGCAACTCTGAATATTTGATCATTGGGTAGATTCTCTACAAGTTGCAGAACAATATTCCCCAAAAACCCTATCCCATAATCCTTACAAGTATTTTTACCTGTGTATATTTCAATTTTTACTATTATATTTCAATTTGCCTGAAAAAACTTCTTCAGAGAAAAATATTTGAAAATATTTGAGGGGGCTCATCTCATCTGCTGGGACGTCTGGGATGTTCCCTAACCACTGAGAATTAGGTGGAGTAAAATCTGCCATATGAAATTTCCATGCCGATTTACTTGGTCGGTTCTGAATTTTGGGGTCATCACCAGTAGTAGGATGAACTCTTCGTGACTGCTCTCTAGCCCGGGAAGTTGTTACCTCAGGAATTTGGGCTGGTTGTACATTGAAGCCTCGGAAGCCCTGAAATTGAAATAACAAAATATTTTTTCACAATATTTTTGGAGAGAAAGCACAAATAATAATGTATATTTCAAAATTATGAAAACAATCATTCACTTTGTACTCCTTGATGATTATCCACCTCTGTTATATAGTGGATATGAAACTGGTAACCAGCTGGTAGGCCTTCATCGGCTGTTGAGCCATTGACAAAACTCGAAAAATAGTAATAGTGAATCAGTGACTATAGTAGTTGAATATGTCACTGATTATAAAGTCCAGAATGAAAAGTTGAACAGAATTATTTGAACAAATTATTCCATTCAAGGGGCGACATACTTTGAAACAGTATGTTGAAAATAAACCGCACAAGTGGGGTTATAAAGTTTTTACAAGGGCGGGGGAATTCATCATGATATGATAAATGGCTGACCTAATCTGAAAATGTCATAGAAAACCATTGTCATGAGTGTGAAATAAAAACTTTTAAATCTCTCAAGTAGGCTAGTCCTTTGCTTGTAGGATTGAAGTATCTAATGAGGTGCCAGTGGTCTTCAATAATTTCTGGGAAAATGTCTTTCAGTCCATCCCAATTCCCATTCACTACCTTCAATACTTTGAAAATGGATTACCACTGAGTGTCCACCTATGATAGAATTCGTTCTCCTACTCTTGTGTCAGCCACCCACGTCCTTTTGGCAGAGTTGTAAGAAAAATTGGTAATTGAGCCTAATGTTGGAGAAAAATCTAGTTTGGGAGATGCTTTATACACTTTACTTGAGCACCAGATTCAGTCTATATGCCAAGCAATGAATAAAAACAGCTGAGGTGCCTTTTCTTCCACTAATATGTCTGCAATCCATTTAACCCTAGAAAGGTAACCTTGTTTTCCCTTGTGTTATGGGTAACTATGCGAAAAATTTACTTACACATGGATATTTCAGGAAAATGATGTCATACCAATATTATATATCATGTATCTATGAAAATTCATATGTTATGTAACATAAAGATGTTCTGTATTATGTAAATTTTCATATAAACATGGTATTGATTATGATAAATATACATTATATGTGTCATTTGTCATGATATTCATTGTATATGGTAACACTGGACGTTTTTGAATTTACTTATTTCATTTTATTTAAAAATTAAATTATTGAATTGATAATATTCATGGTACAGTGCTATTATTTATACATAAAGTAGCCTGTTAGACATTTTATTTGATTAGAAGCATAATGCAATAGAAATTTTCTGACTAAATGCAATAAAAAAATCATGATAAAGTGTTTCTGAACAGGATAGCAAAAATACTCTCGAATCTATAAAAGGTATGCCATAAAGTAAATTGATATATTAAAATATATAGAACTTATAATGTCTCTTGCAGTACTAAAAAAAGAAAGCTAGCATGTTTATAATGTGTAGCATTCATTATTTTATAAGCTAAGCTGTTTTAATTTGTTCCCATCTTCACTGACATGTTCACTTCTTCGCAGTTTCCATACACTGATAACAAGATTTGAGTTGATGTTCTCCACATACGGGCTTATTACAGTATGTTGTTGTGTGTCCTCTTTGTATACAGGTACTCACCATAATACTTCCCCGGCCCATGTTGTTGTTTTTGTTGTTGGACGGCCATTGGTCTGTTGTTAAGAACACTTGAAAACTTTGCCTTCAAAGTTTTGGAGATGGTGCTCTTTTGAATCCTGTTTTTTTGCCATTCTTCACAAAACTGTTTTTGGAGTGTAAGCATGTAGTTTTGTCTGCTGAGTACAAGTTCATGATTGTTAGTTTTTTGAAGAAGTTACTACTTTGATTGTTAAAGCTACTTTTGAAGAATTTGTGGCTGTAAATCACAAATCTGTTGACAGACGCAATATTCAACATGTTGTAGAAAAAGCATAGAGTCCATCTCTTCGTCTCCCTACTATGGTTCATTGAATGACACATTTAATCGAAGGTATCCACAGCACCTTTGGAAGAGTTGTATGTCATGATTATCTCTGGTTTATCAGTTTTGTGTTAACAGACTTATCACCATGCAACCTTGAAATCAGCAGAACAATTTTTTTTGTTTACAATACAGTTACATTGTCATGAAATAAGAAAATAGATGGGTTTACTCCTCTATTCGCGAAATTTTTATTCTTGAACTCTGGGGGAAGTGTGGTTTACTCTTCCATATTGTTCCAACTAGGGGAGAATGGGGGAATGCCGGTATGTTAAGCGGCAACCCCTGTAGTATCTGGTAAAATTCTTAATTATCATTGGTATTATTTTTTTGGCTATAACACATATCTGGCTACAATATACAGTTTCGGTTGATACGTCCTGACAATATAAGTACTTGAAAAAATTATTTTCCAAACCCTTACACGTACCGGTATTTCCCCACCCCATGGGGTAATGGCAGTAGAGACTTTCCCCATGTATTTCTAATGGCAAAAATTCAATACCTACATAATATTTCATAGAATTTTTCTCAAATATTAACCAAATTCTAAATAAATTATAGGGACTGAAACAAACGTCTCAAGTTCAAAGAAAGTGGCTCTATTCTAATATGCAATAATATTATATATTAAAGTATTATAGTGCATAATAGTATATTTTGCACCTAGGGTCAAAAAAGGTGGATTTCCGGCTCAAGATCGGTTTTCAAGTCCGAGGCCGTAGGCCAAGGACTAGAAAAGATTGAGAGACGGAATATTATATTTTCGACCCGTGGTGTTGAACTTTATTTTTTGGCACATAACATCAATGCGAAGAAAACAAAATAAATAATCAGTTAATCAGTTCCAAGAACAGCTAGACCAGTAACTTTATTATGCTATCTTCGCCTATGCTGAATTTGGAGTAGGTACCATCTGCTTGCTATTGAAACTTTGCGTCAATAGTTTATTGATTTACGGACTGAATATTACTTATTACTATATTACTTATTACTGATAAATGGCATAAAAATGGATCAAACTCAAACATCTAACTTTAAATAGAATTTATTCATTGGGAAATTTATTTCATCAACATTCTAAAAATGAGAGGCCTATTGGCATAGATTGGGATAGAGCACGTGTAGTTTTAGAATGTAAGAAATGTTTTTCAGGTGTCCTGGATGAAGGCTTTTCATGAAAAAGATTACTGAATAATATCCTCATGTTAAAACTTTGCTAAATATTTTCCTGATGAAGTAGGTCTCTTCTGTTCTCTTGGAAATATTTAGCCTAAATAATACTTAGTATAGTCTGTCCAAGCAAAGAAGAAATTCTGGCAAGATGAGAAAATGATTTCTACTCCAGAAATATTAGTTAAAAAATTATAAATTTGGTCTCAAATCGTAGGAAACATTCTGATCTACAATTTTAGACCAGATTTATCATCTTTAAACTGATATTTCTGGAGCTGGAGTCATTTTCTCATCTGGCCAGAATGTCTTCTTTGCTTATACAGACTATACGGTACCATAAAAGGAATCTAAAAAAACGGAGTAAATAATCTGTTTTATGATTTTCCAATCACATAAAGAACGTGTAATTTTGTCTATAAATAACGGCGCTGTTTGCTCCAAAAGATTGATAAAAATCATCAGTGAAATCATGACAGCACCACATTAGAAAAATAGTGAACATGCTTCTATTGTTATTCTGTTTTATTATGACTTGTCCCTAGAAAATGGATTGCAAGTGAAAAGTGATACTAGGTCAAATCCCCCTCGCTTTGAATGCTAAATAATAGTTATCAATAAATAGAAATTTCTCGTCATTTTCAATAAGATTTAACAACACAGAAACAAATGAAATCATAAATACCCAGTACCCAGGTATTTATGTCAATGATGCTCGGATGTTAAATGCTATTTGTCACTATATAAAATATTTTTGTTTGCATTTTGTCATCATTTCACTATTATTGAAGGCGTTTGAATGCAAAAAGACAACTAAATCTTTTCTAAATTCAATAAAAATGATAAATACCCAATTTATATTCACCTACCCGCTGGGTATTTACCCGACCTACATCACTAACCCCACAGCTTCCTACCGGGGCTACCCAAATTGCATGATCTGGCTAACTATTGTGAATAACCAGAATTGAACAAGTTGGGTCAATACGTTTTACATGAAATTGAAGCCTAATTAGTGTAGTAGACGATAATGACATAGAACATATCATGATGTCAACAAAACAGTATTTACAATACTGGAAACAAACGTGAAAATTACATGAGAATCTTGAGAAAAATTAACCTTAAATTAACACACCACAAAGCTTCAGCTGGCTGTTCTTGCGCCCAAAATTAGTTTTCCTATCTCCCATTAGGCAATTGGTGGTGTTAGCAATGAGTAGACTTTCATAGAGTGGTCTGTAGACTGCCTACTGGGGCTACCTCCATACTCGGATTTCCCCATTCTTCCCTATGGTAAGTTTGTCTTCTTTCAGCTTTTGCAATTTAAAGTGTTAACATTGTAGTTCGCATTGTCAAAACCAAATTGCACATAACCACTCTTATTTTTGTTCTCTCTTGGGGAGATAACTGATCTCTCAAGTTCTTGAGCTTCCTTGTGAGTCACACAAACACCTAAATTGTACAAAAAATCAATCACTATCTTTGAACCAAATTTTCTGAATGTAACACATGTTCCTAGTTGGACAGTGGAAAAAAATAATCTTATACATGTAGCACTGATTTTATTGAGTCATTGGGGTTTTATTTCTTTCAATAATAATTCACCTCTAGATTTTTTCAAGTTGTGTGATTTTTGGAAGTAGGCTGAATGATTCTAGTTATCAATACATCAAGGACATTAGGTATGAGTTCAGATCCTCCTTTACTAACTTCTTCAATTGTTGGAAATTAAGAAACATCATAGCTTTTTAATTTGATCTCTTGTATGATGATAGCTACTGCGGTTCTGATCACTCTTAGTTCCTCCTCATCTTGGTTTTTGAATATCTGGTTTGCTTACTAATTGTCAGATCAAATATTTGTAGTTACTCCAGGAAAACAAATAACCCAATTTTCACTCGGTAATACTGTAAAATTTTAACAATTTCCATAGTGCTGGGTAAGTTTTCTTTTCAAATGTATTCCAGTGTATAGTTCAGCTTTGCTTTGGAACTCACTTGAAGGTACATATTTTGAAGTTCTTCAAAAGTTCACTGACATTCATTGTTCTCCTCTAAATAGTTGCATAGCTTTCCAAAAGCATCTTCTCTTATGGCATCAGTGCTTGATCCACCATTGGATGTTGCTGCTCCTTTTTGGGGTGATAATTATCCTGATAACTGAAATGTCTTTTCACAATACCAGTGATATCTTCCATCAGAACTGACAAGGTCCATGATCTGAGAGAGATTCACACTTACCTTATCTCATTCTGGATTGGTCCTGCCAATTTACTATTACTGTCCACTACATACTCTCTTGATTTGCGCTATACACTCTGTATTTCAATAATGTACTGTCACATTAGGTACTACTGTCACAATCTGTCACATTCGCCAGTTGAAACTGAACTGAACTCACAAAGACCAACCAATCACTCTCCTATTTATAGCTAAGAATCATAAATCTAGCAAACTCCAGCTTAGGCAAGGCCATGAACAAAAGGGTTGACAGGCTTCCACATTTTACTAGAATGATGTCGAATATTCCATTCAATAGTAAACAAAAGCATGAAACAATAGACTTCTGTCCCACTGTCAATCACTCTCCCCCCATTCTTTGTCCGTATTGCATTGACCATCATCCATAGATCACAACAATATTATAAACTTTGGGATGAGGAGCAAACCATACACTGAATTGGAAGGAAAAACATTCACACTGGTTTATTCAGCATAAAATTCAAATAAAATATAAAAATACCAGTACTAAAAAATTAAAAATTGTTTGACTAACAGTACTGTTGAATCTCTTGATCAATGAAGGACTGCATGTTTAAAGATCACTTCTCAATCACTTTTCATGGTTTGCATTGCAGTATTTTTCATATTAAGGTAAGTTGAAACTCACCTTAGAGACAAGTGCACTCTCAGCTCTGGTGAACCTTCTTTACAGTCTACAAGACTTGCACTCGGTGAGTTTCCAGTTACCATTATGAAAAATACTGCACTGCAAGTTGTGAAAAGTGATCTAACATTACTATTACAAAATCACTTGTTTTATGAAAAAAAAATTGAAATAGAAAATAGAGCACGATAAGATAAGGATAGGCATTATTTTAAAAAAATGTGTAGGTTTTTAGATCTCAAACTACATGAGTCCTTCTTATCCTCTGTCCTTCTTATATGGTAGAGAATCATAGAACTGATGGTAATCACTGGGAATCACAGTTTTTAGGTCCTGAAGATGTTTCCACTTAGACTCTGTCACAGGAAGTATATGCTTAAATAACCAAGAAGGTTGTCTTTCCCTACTTTGGCTGGCCTCCTTGGTAAATCTTGAAATTCTTCATCAAAGTTGAGCTTGTATTTTATCCTTACTTCTTTTGGGTCATATTGCAGGCAATGAATTTCCACAACCACAGGGTCACCTTTAGTACATCCTGGTCTGATAGAATCGTACTAGGATAATTTGCTAAAGTCTTTGGAAAAATTGTGTGTGAGGTAATTTGTGTTGTAAGGAAAAGGCTTCTGTTTAGCCTCCTGAGTATATTTCACAAACTCATGAGGCACATACACTTCTTTGCCCTTAAGTTTTTCCTCAATTTTTGTGTGAACAAAGTCACCCTCCATATGGGTATGCCCCTTTATTAAAAACTTTTGGGTCACTTGTACATCATTTTGTACTGCAAAATGTAACAGGGCATTAGCCAATATTTGGTTTCTGTTTTGGTTTGTAGCACCATCTGAATAAATGACAATGGGGTAGATAGGACTCAAGCAATGTTCTTTTAGATAGTCAATAAGGCATGTAGCAAAAGTATTGCCTGATAGGTCTCCCTCAACTTCGTTGAACCAGTAGCATGTGCAATGTTTGGTGGCAAGATTGTAGACAGTGTAATTATGCAAGCAAAGCTTTGTTTTGTAGTACATAGCGCTAGCTTGTGTTAGAGGTGTCAGCTTTACTGCCTCAACATCTACAGTCAAACAATATAATTCTTCTTCTATAGCTAGTTGCTTATCTTGTTCTTTTTCCTCTGTAGCCCTTCCTTTTTGTTTTTGGTGGTTATCAAATATTTCCTTAGAAATGTTCCCAGCTTTGAAAGAAGAGCAAACATTGCATTGATCCTTCTTGGGAGCATATATAGATAGATTTTTCCTTTCAAAGACATTCATAAATAATGTTATACTGCCCCAATGTTTTTGATTAGCCATTGCATATCTTTTAAACTCACTGTACATTGCTTTTTTAGAATCCCAAACTGGTTCAAGGTATAATTTTTTGGAAGACTTTCTACAATAGTGTGAAGGTACTTGTGGAAGACTATCAAACCATTCCTCTATAATCTCCTCCTTATCACTTCTTCTTCCATGTCTTGAACCATTGTTTGAACTGTCAATACTAGTATTGGTAAGATCAAGGTTTTCATCAACTTCTTCAGTAAAAGTATCATTGGCCAATTGTGTGCCATCCATTCTTTTAAAGCTAGAGTGTTTGAAAAACTTTTTACAAACTACCTTATTCTCACCTTTATGTCTTAAAAAGTATGAAAATGTACCTTTTCTCCTGCTCTTACTAGGGTCTGCTGTAGTACTCCGTTTTGGGACTGTTCTAGTGATAAATGAATTCACAAACGTTTTCTTTTCATTCCATGACAAGGCCCAGAAAGATTTAAAAATACTCTTCCTATCTTCTTCAGAAATTTCACCACAATGCCTCTTCTTATTGGCATTGCAAACTTTGGAGTTGCTCTTTGGGCCCAGTTTTCTTTCTTCTTTTCCCCCACTTTTCTCAACAACCATTTTCTCACCAACTTTCTTCCTAGTGAATCCAATGTACTCCTTTCCCATCATATGAAGCCGTTTCTGTCGGTTCACTTCCCATTCTGAGGGCACAGCTTTTTTATCTCTTCTCCTTTTCTGTCTTCCTGGGTTTTCCTGAACTGGATCATGTTCTGCCTCAACTAAGCCATTAGGTCCCTTTTCTATGGAGGTCTGGGTTTCTTGAATTAATACTTGATTTTCTTTGTCTATTTTATTCTCTTCTCCTCATCTACATCTCATCCTCATCTTTTGTTCTCTTCTTCTCTTATCCTCATCTACATCATGTGATGAATCACTGTCATAACTATTGTCAAGAATGAAGTCAGGATCATCGGGATCTTGTTCATGTCTGTTCCTTTTTTTCTGTTGTTTTTCCTGGATAAATGGCTATCAACTTGCTTTTCAACAAAAGAACTGCCATTTTCAATAATTATATTCAAAGAGCTTTCTGATAGTATAATGTCCTGCCCTACTATATCACTAATATTCAAGTCACCTTCTAACACTTCATCAGCTGACTCAATGAGACTTAAACATGTAGTATAGCTGTAGGAGGATACAGCCAATTCTTGTGGAGTGATGTCTTTTTCTTGTGTAAATACGTTCTCATGTGAAATGATGTTATCTTCCTGTGAAATGATGTCATCCTCCTGTGAAACGACGGTATCCTCTTGATTTCTTGGACCACTTTTCCAAATTATTCCTGTAAAAAAGTGGATTGTCTTGAATGTAAAAGTAGGAACTATGCTTTAGGCCAATATTATTTTGATAACTCTCAAGCTGTGTGTCCATGATCAAATTTTTCATCCAATTCCATTCAATAAAATAACCTTGAACCAACAACTGATTAAATAAGGTACCCATAGAGAAGACATTCATAAATATAGAATTTTAATAGTCCATGTCTAATGTAGGGGTACCTCAACTATAATCAGCTGTGAATTCAAGATTATTTTATTAAATGGAATTTGATGAAAAATTTGATTGTGAACAGTTGGACACACATCTAATTAAAATCGTGTTGTAACAAAAATTTGTTGAATTCATGTTGTAAAAACACATTCCTGGAAATTGACAACCTGTAAAGGACCAAAAACAATATTAGCTTAGAAAACTATAAGCTTAAAATAAAGCTTAGGGAAGAGATTGTCCTAGTTGGTAGAGGCGCTTCTAATCGGTGAGATTAGATAAGCGGCAGCGCCCTACCACTCTTGTTGTAATGGTAACCACTAGGCAAACTCCTCTGAATTAATACAATTTATGAGTTCCAAAATCGCTTCCCGGTGGTTTGGAACCCACCTAAAGCTGTAGGTCCATTCATCTCTCTCATCCATTACCCACGCACAAGCTAAGAGCTTATGTAGGCATCATCCTCAGAAAAAAATGAAAATAAATAAGAACTTTGCTAGCCTATTGTTAATAACTTCCTTAACTTAGAAAACAATTTGATACTCAATAATTATGCTATCAGTCTGTTGATAATAACACCAACTATCACTTGAAAATTTCTCATTCACTTTCATTCACAGGGTGTCTAGCAGTCGGGAAAATCGGGAAAGTCGGGAATTAGTCTGGAAATGAAATAAGGTCGGGAAAAGTTGGGAATTAGTCTAAAATTTGAAGTTGAGTCGGGAAATCCATAGATTATAAAGTTGTTAATTTTTTTCTTATTAGTTGAGTTACTTTCATATTGGGCGGGGCGGGCCTGAACAAGTATCAAGTAGGTTATAGACTAACGATATTTTGTAAATATTGATATTTTTGAACCGATATACGATATTTTTGACATTGATGGCCAGGGACCAGAACAAGCTTAGTGGGGAGACGGTTCAGTGTTTCCGCTTTGCTTCTTCAATATTTCCCTAGCTAGTGCTAAAGCATATTAATAAGTACGGTGGAATTAGTTGAAAAAAGAGGCCCAACCTCTACATCCAAAGAGAAAGGACGATTGATTGGTAAATAGTTACACCCTTTTGAGCGTCGGGTTTTGAGGGGAGGGGGTTGAAAGGTGCAAAATTTTAGTTTTTCGTGAATTGATGTTGAACCAAGGGTCGGACGAAATGATTTCATGAATGTTTTTTTCTAGAGAAAAAAATTTGGAAGTATTTGCAAAAATTGGAAAAATAAGTGGATTTATCACAAAAACCGGTTGTGAACCTTCTTATGTCAAAGTTCTCGCAATTCTTATAGTAACCATCTGAAAGAGGTCGATTTTTCCACATTTCTTGATAATTTTCAGATTTCTTGATCACAACTTCCGGATTGGGAGCATTAAAATGTGAAAAATTGGAATTTCCAATGTGCAGGTATTATTATTATTCAAGAGTATCATTTGAATCTGAATTTTGGAGGTTTTCACCGAATTTGGATTATAATATATGAATTTATACCGCCGTAATAAGTAGAAATTTATGAGCTATTGAACGATATAATCCAACGTACCGTTCAAAAGTTATGAGGGAATATGAATTATTAAAAATAAAAAGATGCTTTTGACCAATCCCCATGAATTAAATGATATTATTAGTCGTGCAAACAATATTTATGACACTCTTGGGGTTTAAGAGAAGAAATCTAGAAGTATGAGCAAATCCTAATATTTTTAGTATGTTTTTCGTTTTATAAAATGTAATTTTAGTGGTTTTTGGGGGTGTAAGGGTTTTCTAAAATTGCTGTAGCACATGAACCACCGAACATAGAAGATTGAATTTGGTCTAAAATTAAAGAGAAATGAATTTCGCCGAGAGGGATTTTGAAATAAGGATGCAAGTGTTATCAATTCAAAGTTACAAACTTTTAAAAAAATGGAATAATTCCTGTGAAAAAATTATGGAGTTTTCAAGAAATAGTTATTTGAAAACGGTTGATGATACAGAGTTGTAATTGGTCTCAATCTCTTCCAAATTTTATTCTCTAGAAAAAACATCCAAAACATGAAATTTTTTCGTCCGACACTTTGTTTGACATCAACTCACAAAAAACTGAAATTTCGCACCTTCAATCCCCCTTCCCCCAAAATCCGATGCTCAAAAGGGTGTAACTTTTTACCAAACCATAAAGAAGTTGTATAGAACAAGTTGGCGTATGAATTGTCCTTTCTCTTTTGATGTTGAGGTTTGGTATTATTTGAACTAATTGCACCGTAATACTAGTTATAAAAATTGATTACATAGAGGTTCGAGTCTAATTGCACCGTACTATATGTAAACATAAAATAATGTTAATAGTATGTTTTAAAATATATGGTACCCTATTTCAATACATAGGGTGGTTTTTTTTAGACATAAAGTCATATCATATCACGTTTAAAGACGTTAAAAAAGCATAGAGAAACTCCAACTTTGTATGGTATTGAAAAAAGTCGGGAAAAAGTCTTGAATTTCGTTAATGCAAATTGCTAGACACCCTGATTCATTTTATAACCATCCCCTTAGGCATTTCATAGGTTTTTTTTGTACAAGGGTTTTGTCAGAAGAAAACTTGAGAGCATTCTGTAGTAACCAGCAAAACAGATAATTATTATTGCAGTTGCATGCTATTCAGATCCAATAAGGCTATAAAGCCTATGTCACCAAGCTACTTTAGCAGCTGCTACTCCATCAGCTGCCACTGAATAGCAAATAATGTGACATAGATTGTAGCTTCTAGTGGTAGCTGCTAGAAGCTGCCTATGTCACTCTTGTTGCTTAGTAGCAGCTACCTTGCTACCAACTACTAAAGTAGCTGGGTATGACACAGGCTTAAGCTACCAATCAACTGGCATACAAAATTGGCTTGCAAAATCATTCATTTATGATGGCCTATTCAATCTAGACTATGATTATAAATATTACTTACGAATTGTATCTTCAGCTTCAAATCTATTCATTAACTCATCAATAATATCATCCTCATCACTTTCCATTGACATTTTTACTTTGGTTTGGACCACGTATGTCACTCCTGAAACAACTGATTTTTAAACTACAATAACACATATCTTGAAAACTAGATTTCGAAAGAAGATTGACAAAGTTCCTTCTTAAGGCCGGTTTCCACACTACGTCTTATTGTATGTTTTGTTGGTCATGCAAAACGGATGATAAAACGGACGTTTTGTCCACTGTTTCCACACAACGTTGTACCTTCAGTTTTGTCCAACGTTTTATTGGACAGCACTTTTTAGTTTTTAACATCGCCTCGCTGAACATGGACGAAACCCAGTTGCTTTCTGTAATTTCTGTAATTTGTAAAGTTATAGCGGTTCAACGACTAAGAGAAAGAGCTAAAAAGAAGAGAAAACACTCAAGATGGTCAAGGGAGTGGGTTTTGAAGAGGAAACAGTACTTGCACGTCTTGTTGTTGAAAGAGTTGAGAGGCAAACCCAAAGACTGGCAGAACTACTTACGAATGGACACTTCATCCTACAGTCAACTGTTGGAGTTGGTAACTCCATACATTCAGAAGAAAAATACCTGTATGAGAGAAGCCATTTCACCCCATGAAAGGCTCACAGCAACCCTCAGATATCTTGCTACAGGCCGCAGCTACAAGGACTTGGAGTTCACCACCATTATATCGAAGCCAAGGTTGAGCAAAATAATACCTGCCACCTGTAAAGCAATCTACATGGTTTTGAAGAAAGAATACTTGAAGGTAAGTACCGTACCTTACCTTTCAATTATAAAATTTTGTATTAGTGGCTTTCCTGTTAGCCTTACTTTGGCCACACTTATATTTTATTTATGTATTTATTTATTTTAGTAATTGATAAAAGTATACTTATTGGCTAAAAACATTATTGTCAAACGCAAAAGGATGGAGGATTCTACAAAATTAGGCTTTTGAGATCTACATTGCTTTTTATTGTTGTAGACAGGGAATAACTTCCTTTAAACAACAAACTTAAAATTCTTATCATTACTTAAAAAATAATGAGTCTCAGGCATTTGTATCAGAAAATGTTTAATGAAATTGACCAACAAAGAACTGGCAACTGGACCTCCTATATCGGCATTGGGCTGCAATGAGGCTAAAATGCCAGATTGAGGTTGCTGATACTGATGTGTCATAGGCCTTATAGGTGGTTCATAATTTGGAATTGTTTGTCCATAATGAGGTGGGTAGCCTCCTTGAAGAGATGCCCAGGATTGTTCTCCTCTTTGCCCAGTATTTAATAACTTCCATTTCTTGTTAAGAGACTCCATTTCACCTTCAAATAAAACGTCACTAATAAGTTTTTGTACGAATTTTATCTGGTCTGGTTTAATTTGTCGTAAACGATCTGCAATGTGTCTTCCATATTGGTCAAAAGAATCATTATTTGATGAAATAGATTCCAATTTTTGGTCAGTAACTCATCATCCGCTGAACATGACTGCTTCTTCAGAGATGAGATTTGCGCACGTTTTGTAGAGGCTGATGAAGTTTGGCTGGTGCTTCTTGAATGTTCGTTGGAAGTTGATGCAATAGTGACATGTTCTTGGTCAACTACGTCCTCGTGGTGTCCACTCTAGAACAAAATGACATGAAATTCTAAATTAGATATGACTAAAAAATTATGTACAACAATATCGCAAATAAATCATTGTTTTTTTGTGTCCTTATTAATTTTCCATTTTTCTTTTTCAGTTTCCCGAGAACTCGAAAGTGTGGATGGACATTGCATCTGGCTTTGAAAAGAAGTGGCAATTCCCCCATTGCTTAGGGGCAATAGATGGGAAACATATTCAGATTGTTCCTCCCAAGGATAGTGGATCTTACTATTTCAATTATAAAAAAACTCATAGTATAGTTCTCATGGCAATAGCAAATGGAAACTATGAGTTTATTTATTGTAGCATTGGTACAAATGGCCGTGTGTCTGATGGTGGTGTGATTAATCATACTGCATTTTACAATAAATTGGTCTGCAATCAGTTGAACATTCCCAAACCAGCTAAATTATCCAATTCAGATCGCTGTCTTGAGTATGTGTTTGTGTGTGATGAGGCTTTTGCAATGCGCCCTGAACTTATCAAACTGTATCAAAGGGACACACTTAATAGGGATAGAAGGATATTCAACTACCAATTATCAAGGGCGCAACGTGTAATTGAAAACGCATTTGGAATTTTAGCTTCTAGATTCCGCATCTTTCGCGCACCCATCAACTTAAAGGTGGAAAATATTGAGACAGTGGTTTTGGCTTCTTGTGTTTTACATAACTTCTTGCGTCAAAATGCCCCTGACTACTATACCCCTCCAGGATCACTCTATAGCAAGGATATTGTCAACAACGAAGTACAGTTAGGTGAAATATGTGACCCTGAAGTGGTTCACAACCTACAGCGCGGGAGCAGGGGACAAATATTGGATAGTGCTAAGATAGTAAGAGACAAATTCAAAGAGTATTTTAATCAAGAAGGTGCTGTACCATGGCAGAATAACTTTATTTCTTAACAGCATCATGAGTGATTGAGTGATGAGTGAGAGATTTGTTCAGTAGTTAGTGAATAACATTGTTCTGAACAATTTATGTAATGTTCTGTATTTTTGTATTCTGTACTAAGCCTAAAATTTACATAATTATGAATTACACTGTGGAAATAAATATTTGAAAACAAAGTTTTATTTTGTGTTAGTTTTATTAGGGGTACTCACATCAACTGCTGAATTGAGTTTTGGCTGCTAAATCATGTAAGATGCTAAACTATGCTATTTGTTTTGAATTGCTAGCGGACTGATGAATACTTACTAATACTTGATATTGCAGCAAGTAAGTACTAAATAAAACTAACAGAAAAGTATTAGAAAACTATCATTATAGTAGTAAAAGAACAAATTTTACAAGTAAAATGCCTTAAAATCACTAAAAATTGTAAAAAAGAGATTTTAAAAGTGAGGTTATGTTTGAGTTACACGACTTTCTGCTCGGTCCAAATAGCAGATTCATCAGCTTAACACAATTTAGCAGTTGATGTGAGTACCCCCATAATAGGTATTTTTGTATCCTGTACTAAGCCTAAAATTGACATAATTATGAATTACACTGAGAAAATAAATATATGAAATCAAAGTTTAATTTACCTCTTGTCCAAAAACATCTAATTCAAAATCCTCTTCATCATCCATTGTTTCTCGTGGTGTCCTTGGTACGCCTTGGTCATTTAAAAAATCCAACAAATTGAAGTACCACAGCAAAGGTTTTTACATGTCCTCTTCTCCAGCCCCAGACATTTCTGATTTTCTCACTTTATTCAACTCTTTTTTGTAAACCATTCTCAAAGAGTTTAATTTTTTTTTGAACTGTCTCTCTGTTAGCTGATGCATCAATTTCTTTATATTTTTTTATAAGTTCTTTGTATGCGAGGTTCTTTTTATTACAGTTACTATAGTCTTTACATTTCACTTGCCATAAACACGGAAATCCCTTATACATTTCTATAAACTCCTCGAGAAAATCGTGACTACACTGCCGCAAGTCAGACATGTTGTCGGTGTCACTTGTCACTGATGAGTTGCAAAGGTGAACTGAGCGAAGACGGACAACTTGTCTGAACCTTTGTCTCCACGCTCCGTCTTATTGTAAGACTTCTTGCAAAATGATGCTTCTTCCTTCAGACTTTCGATTCGACCGTGGATTTCAAAACGATTTCGATAAGACGTTCGATTTGCTGTTTCCACGCAACGTCTTGTCTGCCGCGATTTGTCGTATTTGATAATAAGACATACAATAAGACATAGTGTGGAAACCGGCCTTAAAACTTTAACCTCATAGTAGGTGTTATGAAAAACTAGAACTTTGTTTACCAATATTAACCCTTTATTCACGCAATAGAGTCAGTATTCTTGAAAAAACTCAAAACCATCTGATCTGTGTTGTTGAACCACTGATTTACAACACTATTATAATACAAGTTACGTGGTATCAGAAGCATAATAATTCACTTGTTTTAAATTTCAATAACAAGTATCACAACAATGATGTTTTTCATGAATTCTTTCCATAACAATTAGAATTTTCTACTTACCTCAGTTGTTTAAATGAAGAAGCAAGAAAAGCAAATTACAAAAACATATCTCTTTCCATTTCAACAATGAAAAACAAACAGAATCTGGTGCACAAATGAAGGAGAAACTGATGTACACACTGTTTACCATGCTTTGCCATCCAAGATACGTGGTGGGTGTTTACAGTTTGACCAACTGCAAGATACGTGTTGCACATTTACCTTTTTTTTACAAATTTCCCTTGACTGCTGCACTTTCGTGTTATTAGAATTAGCTGTAGAACAACTCCATCCACCAAACTAAAGTATAAACTGAAAACCCCAAAATTTGCAGATACGTGGTATTAGAATTTAGCCAACAATATGCATGTTTCAACTTCTGCATCTTGTTATTCATTTGCAAATAAAATATTCTTTAAGCTTTATACTTCATGCTTTTTATTTCACAATACCATATGTAATTTTTAATCATATGAATTCTAGGACTGATGCAATCCTGCTTTCTTAAACTGTGATGCTAAAGCAAAGATTTGAGGCTGAAGGCCTATTTTGAAAAGTAATTTATCTAATTGCATCACATAATTTCAAATTCACCAAATTAAGTTTTATTTCCATAAATTCAGGAATTGATTCAGTCCAATTATTGAAATGATTTATTCAGCAGACAAATAGAATTATAATAAAACATTTTCAAACCTACACAAGACAGAATTACAAAATGAGGTTATAAAATGTACACAAGAGATTTAGTTTCATAGTAATTATAATTATATCAATATTCATTTGCAAATAAACAGATTCACAGTGTGCAATTTAGACAAGGAAAATAGACAAATTCAGAATTACATACCCTCAAAACATATAAATCTCAGTCAACAAACCACATCATGATCTTGATCATAGAACAGGCAAGCAAAAAAAGGCAAAATGGGAAGGCTTCACCGAGCAAAAAAGATTCATTCACAAGAGACAGGAAACAAAACTGTCCATAATCTAAAATTACATACATTTTCATTTATTTAATCAATAACTTGATAATTTACATTTCATTTAAGTTAACTTAAGTACTTAAGTTGTTTTATTCAAGTTTCTATAGATATGAAACTTACACGAAAGAGTGACACACTGACAAAAAATCACAGCCAAAATGACTAATTTGAGGGTATATTTGAGGTCACCAATCGATTTGAGGCACTGAGTAGGCACAGGGAAAACCTCCAGAAAACCTTTTGCCCCCTTCATGGGGTTCAGACCCCTCAATTTTTTGCACATTGTTAACCGTTGATTTCTCAGAAAATTTGTTCAGTAATTTTTTGTTCAGCATCCCATAAAACATGTGTTTATGCAAAAAAATTCCAACCGGATAATAGGGGGGGCCCAGTAGGGGGGATTTTCAATTTTTCAACATTTTTTCCAATTCACAGCAAAAACGGCTGATTTTAGAGTGTAATGAAGGTTAGCAATGGATTCAGGACATTCAAATGATACAAGAAAAACCTCTAGACACTGATAAATTTGTCCCTATCATGGGGTACAGGCCCCCCCAAATTTTTGAACTTTTTAATTTGATGATTTAGAGCGAAAATGAAGACGACCTTTTTTGTTCAGAATCACAAGAAACATCGATTCATGCAATAAAATTCCTATCGGGTTGATATGGGGTCCCAGTAGGGGCAATTTTTGATTTTTGCAAATTTTGCCAGATTTTTTCAAATTTTCAAGGGTCAATTTTGAACAGTAAATGATGTTTTAGCGCAGTTTTCGAGGTCAGAATTGTGTTTCTTGGTGGTCCTCATAACCCTATAATGATGCCATTTGCCCAAATAAAATATCCAGGGGGGGCACTGGGGGACATGGGTCAAATTTGGCAAATTTTTGATTCCCTGTAAATTTCTTATTTTCATACCGGCAACTATTGTGTTATAGATCATTGAACTCAGCTCATCAAGACGATTCAGAAACATATGTTAAAAGTTAAGATTCAACAAATTTTTAGAAAACTTCAAGTATGGACTTGTAAATTTTCTCATAATTTCTCCTCATACTACATGCTCACTCATACAACATATCCAATGCTTTCCTCAGATGAGATGAATGTATCAGAATAAACATATTGAAACCATAAGAATTTGCTTATACATAAATAATAACAAAATTTTGGAAAAATTATTCCAGGGGTCTTTGGGTCCCTCCCGAATTTTTCCAACTTTTTTATTTGAAAATTTAGAGCATGAGTGAAAAGGACCTTTCTTGCTCAACACTCCAAGATACATACAAATATATGGGAAGATGATCATTTACTCTGCAGGGGGGGTTTCTGGGGTAACATTTTCAACTTTTTATATCAACCAGGACTGTGTCAATATCATTGAAGAGAATCATTTCCTGGGTGAATTCTAACCTGGAAATGATTTTCAACCTCTAAATTCACAAACATGGAAAAAATTCCAACCAAAACAAAATTTCTACCAGAAAAAAATTCCAACCCACCAAAAAATTGTGGGGTTCAGGGGGGTGAAGCCCCCTGACGAGCACAAAGCGTGAGTTTATACAATATGCTTACAAAAATTTGTTTATTTATTCATGTTTCAAACTTTATAGCCATTCTAAAATCTTTAAACTTGTATTATTTAATTATTATTCTTCAAATAATATAAATTTCCAAATAAATTAAGATAAATATTTAAGTTTTTACTTGATCTGTTTGAATCACAAGGCGACAAACATTTATATCCAGAGTGTTGGTACACCTGACTGTCAGAATAACTAGTGGGTAATTTGAATTTACCTGTTGTCTGTAAACCTAACATCTCACTGTATAGATATGACTATTATTGTAGTCAATACTTATTTCAGGTTCTTGATTAATTTAGGTATAGTACTACTTCAGAGAGATGTGAAAAATAACTAGCACTAGTTATTGGGATCAAGTCCCAGTAGGCATGGTTGTTTTTTGCCTCATCTATCACCCTTGCACTTTCCATTATTCATGGATAATCTCAAGTGCTTACTTAGGTGGGCATCATTTGCAATGAAAAAATCGATTGATGTATTGTTTTGACAATAACTTTTACATGAGATCTTCTGTATTAGATCTCTTTGCATCCAAAATTGACTTAATTTCATCTTCAGATATCCTCAGTCATTCTCTACAAATAGTGTTACCAAGATACTTGTCTAGGAACTTGTAAAATTGATATTTTGATTTATCATGGTTGACAAATCTTGAAGTCTCTGTAGGCATTGAATGACTCTTGTTCTTGCATTCTTCTTTGGTCTTCCCCTGGATAATTATATCATCAAAATAAACAGCAGTTCCATCTAAAGCATTCAATGCATTATTTATGAGCTTCTGGAATTCATTTGTGGCAAACTTGATTCCAATTCCAAATGGTAATTTTTTCTAAACAAAATACGTTCCCAATGTGCAGATACAGCCAAAAGCTTGTGAATTTCATCATCTATCGGGTAGCCAATTCTAGAAATGCTTGGTGAATGTCCAAAATGCTTGAATAACATCTGCCTCTCATTTCATTGAAATGACGCCAATACCTTCTTCAGTAGGTATGTGGAATTGGGCTGCAACCTTCTTTGATATGATGATTAACTGTAGGCTTGTTGTCAAAACATAGACAATTTTTTTCTCCATTTACTTTGAGGACAATTCCCTGGGGTGAACCTCAATCCAAATAATCTGTTTTTGTCAGAACACCTTCCTGGTTCAATAGGTACTGCCTCAACTTAGTCTGGGAGAGCATGTGGAACTGGTCAAGCTTTTAGAAAGACTAGTTTGTCTTGGTCTTTTACAAGTAGAGAACATTGGTGATTTAGAAAGGTGCTTGGTTATACCAAAAGTTTTTATTACTAGAGTTCATTCCTAATTGGAAGACTTGAACTAGTCTTGTGTATGTAGGCATTTAAATAAAAAACAATAATTTTCAAATGATCTCAGCTATTCCACATATTTCAATAAAATTTTCAACTAAATAATCATTCTACACATAGTTTAACAATTTGACATAATAATATGTTGAAATGAGCAAAAAATAGCCTATATTCAGCTCACAAAGATAGAAGTTAAAGTTGCCTCAGAAATGACATGTTTCAATTTTGACCAAATTTGACTTGTGATATATAAATTCAAGCCGCCTTGATCAGCTAAGAAGAATGAGCTATGATATTTGACTGAGCTCATATTTGACTCATCAATAAATATTGACTCATTCATTTGATGAGCTATGAATGAGCTATTTGTTGATTTGTTTACTTCAACCAAAGTACATGGTCGTACATTCAGTCAGGATAATTGTTCAGCATCTTTTTTTTATTTATTATTTAACAGTGGAAATTGACACCGAAATGTTAATTATCAGTTAATTAAGTCCAAAATTTTCTGTGTATTTATGATCCACTTTGTGCGGACTCCAAAAACCGCACTTCCAAACAAACAGCATGTATGGACATAATACTCTCACTGTATTCTTTTTCTGAATTTTTTTCCTTATTCATGATAACAGAAGATCAAATGATGCAGTGGACATTTTGCAATATTCTTGAAACTTTTCTGTTTTGAGAGCTTTGTGTAAAATGAAAAATTTTCCTCTACTTGATCTATCACTTATTACTGGATGAATCCACCAACGTATTATTCTACGTTTTGTTATTTTTCTCCTCTGTACTATTAACAAAGCTAAGGTAGCTTTACTAGCTTCATCCAGTATCACCGACATTTTGAAGCTTTTGTAAAAAGAGAACTGTTTTTCTGTGAAACTATGTTTCATAGTTGAATATGGTAATATACAAGAATAATTGATTATTGCTGCAGCTGTTTGCTGGTCGTCTGGCCGCAGCTCAATATTCTTTGAAGGTTATCATTTCTCAATCACTTTCAGTCTGCTATGTTTACTCTTTTTTTGCTATGCCATTAGCCTGTGAATAACGAGGATAATTTTCAAGTCCCACTCCTTTGTGAACTGTATCATTTCTTGTGAGCCAATCGGATTATTATCTGTGGAATTCCAAACATGCCAAATAACTGGGCTGAAATAGATTCAACAGCTGAACTTGCCTTTCTGTTAATGGTGAAATGTCTTACTGATGAAATGTTGAGCTCTTTATCTTTGTGTTTGAAGACCTTATTACCTTATCACCTCATCTCCCTGGTTTTCCAAAGTTTTTGGTCCGTCCACAATATCCATTAGATCCTTGGATTTTGGTAGTATTTTAATTTCAAAGTCCCACATTGGAAATGATTCTGCATCTTTGAACGTTACATTGAAGGCTATGGTCTGGACCCCTTTCATTGATTAAGTTTTCAAGTGTTTTAATGACAAATTTTCTTGAGGTGTTCTTCATTGATAACAAACTTGGTTAGATTGTCAATAGCTACTAGGATCCATGAGCAACCGGATCTTGTTTCAAATGGACCCACAAGGTCAATAATTATGTAGTTTCAAATGCACGCTTTCCAGGAGGAATAGGGTGTACTATCCCTGCCTTTTTACCGTAGAGTACCTTTACCATAAGGCACTGGGAACACATATACACATATGTATGTGTTGTTCGACATATCTTCTCATTATAAATGAAAAGACAAGATGTTGTCAAACCACTGATATTAGAAAATTGAGATACTGGTTTTGGCTGTTACATCATTATCAATCTCTGGTAAACCAAAACTCAATGGACAGAGCAGCAGTATTGATACTAATGGTGAAGCACCGCTATTGGTTGACGCTTGAGCCAATGACTGTGAATGTCTGCCATTGGCCTGGACAAGCTCCTCCCCGATTAGTTGTTCATTCCAACATTACAAAATGGCGTTTCAAACAGAAAATACAATTTAAGATCGATAAATAGCTACAGTAACCTACAAAATGTGAGTAGAAATATACGGAAAGATGAGGAAAACAATGGAATGAACTAATACAGTAATATCTGACTAACAAATTATGATAAAATAAGATTTATGGTATTGTATTGATTGAAATGGATCTGGTCATTCAAACTTAACTGTGAATGATCTTTAGTTGCCCTGGTTATTTCTAAAGCTTCCAGAATGTTGAGAGTTCTGCCTTTATTATTAAAATACAGAAACTCAACATTCTCCTTGGCCTTGAACATGTGATTATTTGTTATTAAATGTTCAGCAAAGTTTGCTCTCCATTACACTTATTCCAATCTTTGATATGTTCTTTCACCCTAATTCTGAAATTTCTACCAGTTTGACCAACATAGGTTGCATTACAATCCCCACATTTAAGCCTATATACCCCACTCCTATCTCATACATAAATTTTGTCTTTGCTACTAAAGCTATACAGCTTTAGTAGTAAAGATCGGTTTAGTTCTGAAAGCAACGTGAAACCCATTCTTTTTAATTTTCTTTTTCCCATTCATTTATCATGGATAACTACCACAATATCAATTTCACAAAGAGTATCTTCTCATTCCACAAAACTAGCAATTCTCTTTAATTTTACTTCTTTAATTTTAATCATGGTACGGTCCAACCCAAAATGACAAGATAGGTCATGGTAGGTGATGACAGTACTTTTTCTCATCGATTTTGGGATGACAAATAACAATTTTTCGCCACACTGGTATGAAATGGACTGTTTTACATGCTTTATACGTAGGCTGAAAACGCTCGTTTTCAGGCAAGGTCGCCAGCAACTTGCCGGGAAAATGCCTTTTTTGGCCCTAGGGCGGTAAAATAACCTTGAATGTCAGCTGACTGAAGGTTGTTGTCGATTTAAGGGTTAGTCGATCAATAGGTAGCATCCCGGTTTGATTGCATTAAATGTCAGCTGTTTTAGGAGTCAATGTCGACTTATTGGTATTTTGATGTAAAGGTAGTCTCTCATCTGTTATTTTGATTGGTAAGATCCCTTGTCAAGAGAACTGAATGTTGAAAGTTTTCACATTAATCAGTAGTTGAATAATAAAGGAAAACTGCTTCAATAACTAATACTTCAACTTTGATAAGATTAAAAATGTTTGTATTGATTAACTGTTGAATAATGATGAACGTGTAATCCATGTTTGAACAAAATTATTGTTGTCAGACTCTGTGTTACTTCGTCTAGCAGGTAAGCCAGCGCCATCTAGCGGCTGATAATGCAACTAGACAAAGCTTCTCTGTTAGCCAATATCTGTCGAAAATCAACAACTTTGAATTGATATTGTACAATTTAGGATGATCGTACAAAAATTATCTTTGGCTTAAACGTTTCTGAACTAAGAAAATCGAATACACTGATAGTTATAAAGTAATATTCAGTCACTAAATCAATAAACTTTTGACGCGAAGTTCCAATAGCAAGCAGATGGCACCTACTCCAAATTCAGCATAGGGGAAGATAGCATAATAAGGTTACTGGTCTAGCTGTTCTTGGAACTGATTAACTGATAATTTATTTTGTTCTGTTTTCATTGATGTTGTGTGCCAAAAAATAAAGTTCGACACCACGGGTCAAAAATGTAATATTCCGTCTCTCAATCTTTTCTAGTCCTCGGCCTACGGCCTTGGACTTGAAAACCGATTTCGAGCCGGTAAACGCACATTTTCGGCCCTAGGTACGAAATATACTATTCCACTATCTCTGCGATATAGTATTCCATTAAATAGGGTAAAATTTTCCATCAGTGATTCTTCTGCTTTTAAAGTGGTATCTTGGTGAAATAGACCAATTAACTTTTGTAAATCTGCATCATTGTGTTGCATCATTGCAACTTGTTCTTCTCTGGTGAACCCTACACATACAACATTAACATTGTTGGTCACTAAATTCACTTTTTGGTGTATGTCTGCTTCTGCTTCTGCAACAGGTGCTCGGCTTAGTGCATAGACATGAGCCATTCTTTCTCCACATCTGTGCTTTATTTCTAAGTCAAAATTGTGAATACGGTCAACCCATCGAGCGATTTGGGAATTTTTAGTCTTGTGAATATCCATGTACACTACTGACCACATGTTTCTATCATAAGAGTAACTAAGGACTTTCGTACAGTTTGAAAATGATATTTAGATTACTTTTCTTACTCAGGAGCAATGTCATAGAATATTATTGGTAAGGAGTAATGAAACACTCTGTAGAAAAAAAACATTTTATTCATAAAAACTTCAATAAACTTACATTTCAAGTGGGGAATATATCAGTGGTATAATCATAATACCAATAATTTTTAATTGGTCTTATACATAGTTAGTTTGATTTTCCATCATATTATAGTCATTACTTGTTTTTTGAGAATCCACTTTTTCACGTCTATACGGTATAGTACTCATCTGTAAGTTGTATTCAAAATTGATTGTACTTTTCTTCAAATTTATATTAGAGCTGAAGTATTTTTAAATTCAATATTATTCTGTATATTTATGTTTAGAATTTTAAAATATTGTAACTATAATTTTATGGCTCTCTTTGCTCTTTAATGATTATTAACGTATTAATCTCATAACAATTTATTATTCTGTGCAAGTTTCTTCCTTTGCTAATTTGCAGTACTTGATTAACAGGTCTCATTTTGATCTGAGTAGTAGGATAAAGACTCCCAAGCAAGTTTTACTTTCCCTACTGGTGCCATAACTTTTTCATGTAAAATGTTTATTTCAAAGTATACTCCTAACAATTATAATGCTACACTTTTATAAAACTCACTGTATTTTTGTACGATTTTTGTGAATGATGCACATTGTTTCTATGGCAATAAAGATGAAGAAAGAATGTAGTAAGATTTTATTTCATTGTTTTCATTATTAGAAATTTTAATTGGTATGGTTTTTGGTTATTAAAAAATTAGGGAGCATTCATACACATACCAGAATGGTTAGAGATAAATATTATTTCATCCCTTTCCATTGTTTTTGTTATTTCTCTGCAACATTTCAATTTGTTATAATATATTTTATTTTGATAATTTTTTAGAGAATTCTTTGTGAATGAATTAGAAAAAATCGTGAAACAATTACAAACATTACGACACAGTATAGCTAATCAATGCAATACAATTAAAGAGTTACTGAAATATCTAAATAGGAGTCTGTGAGAGCTGGATTATGTACTTGTTGAGAAAATATAAGTTTTTATAAACTTATCAAGCCATCTAACTTCTGGAACATTATTGAATACCTACTTTTAGCAGGAGAAGTAATTAATGATATTAAGGGTGGATGACCGTCCACTACCATCCACTTTTAAGGATACATATAATTTCATCAGATTAACAGAGATTGTTGATAACGATTCAAAGTACAAAACGTACCTAATTGATCTTTCTGTTCCCTCATCTTTATCTTTATCTAGGGCTATACCTTCTCCATTGTAACAGAGCTCACCTTAAACTTTTATTTCATTAATTTCACTCAACTTTTAGCAACGGTTTTAGGGTCTACATCCACTGTCAGTTCAGTTTATGAAAGTTAAAAACTCTAAGGGTCTACACCCAATGTCAGTTCTGACTGACAATTCGGACTATTTAAGTCAAAACTGTAAGTGGACGGAAAAACCCGAAGTAGGACTACTATAGTCCGCGCAACTAAAGTTGACGATATTTCTTTTCACCCGCGGAATAGCTGTATTGTCATATTGTGTGGAATTGAAAACTCTTCCAATGCTAACACATTCAGCTGAATGTTAAAAGTGACAGCGTAGCTTCGGAAAAATCACGCGTTGTTGTGAAACTCACTATTTTTATGGTAAACCAGATGTTCTCAGCTCGAATATCCAAGTCGATTAGCTTCAACAACTATCTTTAACATACAATGATTCATGCATATACCGCTCTCCTTACTCTGAAATTCTTGAGAGGCCAAATTACGATCTTCCGACTATTTTCGAAATTTGGAAAAATAATTGTTTTTGAACAACTTTCTCACTTCTACCACCCACTTATCTTCTCAAACAAAAAAGTTTTTAGATCATCGAAAATTTCATGTTTTCTGATGGAGTTGACTCGACATTGACAAACATATTCATTAATTGAAAAAGAATTATTGGTCGGATATAGAAAATTCAAAAACCATTAGAAAGCTGAATTCCCCTTGTCATTTTGATGTAAATTTTTTCATTTCTTACTACAATTCATGATTGTGAGAGAAGTAATATACAAAAGAAAGTAATATTTTCGCGATTTTTCAATTTTATCAAAAAAAATCAAATTTACTCCAAATCCTTCTACCCAGGAACATTTTTAATACTACTGGTATATCAAGGATGAAATCCTACGTCTAGATATGATCGCAAATTGGAAGAAGTTCCAATTTCACACAATCTGACAACGCAGCTATTTCCCAGGTGAAGTAAAAACAGTCAAGTTAGATTGCGCGGACTATAATGAGCTACTGTAGTGATATAAATAATTATCACTTACTAAAACTTGACCTCGAATGAAACCCCAGAAAGGTGCGTTTATTACGAAAGTCCTGTTGGATTTATTTCCAGTTTTTATGTATTTATCATCAAATGTCCATAATTTTTTTCAGAAGATTGAGTATGGTAATGTTAGTGAACGATTGGAATTGAGGAGTCAACTCCAATGTAAGAGCTTCAAGTGGTATCTACAGAACATCTACTACGATAAGTTTATTTCAGATGAAAATGTAATAGCTTATGGAAGAGTAAGTACAATATTTTATTTTTCAATCAACTACAAACTATATTCTTTCACTCATATCATAACACTCATTTTAATTCTTGAATATCATATTTTTACGCTGAACATCAATATGTTGTTTGCGCGACTTGCGCGAGATTTACAAGTTCCAAGAATCCAATAGACAATATTCATAGAAAAGTCACTTTCGTCTATTTCTAAGTACTGTCTGAAAAGTTTTGTTTGGCCACAACTGCTTTCGACTCAACGTATGCAGGATGTTTCGAGAGGAAGGTCCCAAACTTCTTAGTTGCTGACATCCCAACAATTGTAAGTGTATAAAATGGCTGTGAATTCCAGAGTCTCTACTCCGGATTTAACAGGGTGAATGGCATTCACCTTTTAGGAGTACAAATGTTCTATTTATTTATTCATCAAGTTACAACATATACTTGATGGAAGGTTCAACAGGATTACTCCCAAACCTGTCTTTACGGTACCAAGTTTTCATAATAAGTCCAAATATAACAAAGATGAAAATAACAAATATGTTGAATAAAATATCTATCAAGTACTTTAAATTATTATGCATGTTTACATCTAAATAATAGGAAATATGTCTATCACAGAAACATATACGATGTTAACATGGTATCCGATGATAACATATATAGATGAAATTTTTAAATTTCATAGCAGTTTATACATTGAATAGGCATACATAGATTACAATAGGCTAATATCTAAAAATATCAATCGTGATAATAGGTTGGATGAACTACTCGTGAAAGCTAGTTCATTGCAGCTATTTGAAATAATATTGAATAGATAAGTATTGACAGAAATACCATGAATAATAATGAACGTGTATACTGATTGATATGAAAATGAGGCTCGACGTCCACTATAGCCGTTATTGAACGGGGACAAAACTGATGTCCGTAGTCTGTCCAAGCAAAGAAGACATAGTGGCGAGATGTGAAAACTTCAACTTGAACTCTTCAAGGATGATGATAATTTCTAGTATTATTTGTTAAGCATTTCCTAATATCACAAGAGATTCATGTCGCGTATCGCCTCTCTCCAAATCTCCCATAAAGCGGAACCCCACTGCTCAATAATAAGGTGAATTGGATTTCAAAGCGTGAAAGTGAAAATAAGTACATGGAATTAGGGGTTTCCATGTTCTTATTTTCACTTCCAAGCATTTATGCAGCCTCATAAGTTTGAGTCGGTCAGAGTAAGGAGTTATACTGTGTTTCAGGAGGGATGTGCAATAGCCTACTTCTCAGGTTGATTCCTTATAATTATAAAGTAGTGAGAAAAGTTCAATAGGACATAGGACCCTCAAAAATGCTTTGTTACCGGAGCAAAAAATACATAAAAAATCAAATACCTAATTTATATACGCGTAGTTCTTAGAGGCTCCATGGAAGTACAAAAAATATGATTTCCTGTGTAAATTCAGCACAGAATTGGACCAGTTAGAACTTTGTATGTTGAATTAAGATAATATAGTTAAGGAGAATATGCTATAACACAATTTTTCGAACACAGTAGCCTCAAGGTAGCATTCCCAAGCGACAGCTCGAGCTGTCCGGCTCCATCAGTTATGATCGAGCAGTCGATGCGGTCGGAAGCTATCTTATCGTGCTCCTAAACATCGAGTTTAGGCCGGCCGGCTGTTATTCTTGCCTAAAAAGTATTTTTCAAGTTATACATAGGTTAGGTGGTAAAAAAACAGACAATAAACCTCCGTCCATTGTCGTGAATTTCACATCACGATTGACAAAAGATATGTGGTTGGAAGCTAGGAGGCACAAACAGTCTTTGAATATTTAGTCATCTGTGAATTATTATAAAGTGTTTTACTAGATCCGGTATTATGGAGTGTGACAAGTGTCGTGAGGGAATCACTAAGGATAGTGTTAAGTGTCCAGAATGTCCAGCCACTTTTCACGAGGACTGTATCCCACTTTCGAAGAAAAATAAAAAATGGAAGTGCGAGAAATGTATCAAGTCAGCTACGAGTTCTGGGATGAATAAAACGGGGGATCGCGAAATATCGAATGAAACTATTTTGAATGCCATTAATGAATTCAGGAAAGAGACCAATAAAAAATGAGAGGAGAATAATGAAAAGTGGGAGGGAATGAAGAGAGAGTTTAAAGACGTCAAAGATAAGTGTAATAGAACATGTGGTATCGTGAGTGAGTTGGAAAAAGAAAACGCGAGTCTAAAAGAAGAACCGAAAAACGTGAAACAAAATGTGCAAGACCTTCAACAGCAGACGCTTAAAAGTAATATACTAATATCAGGTGTACCGGTAACCTACAGGGAAAATTTGCTTGATATACTAGGAGACATTGCCCGCGTCCTTTTTTACCACCCTGATATATCTGCAGCACATAGGTTAGGTGGTAAAAAAACAGACAATAAACCTCCGTCCATTGTCGTGAATTTCACATCACGATTGACAAAAGATATGTGGTTGGAAGCTAGGAGGCACAAAGGAAAACTGTATGCGAAGGAGCTAAATTCAGCTTTTCCCGAAACCCCCATTTACATGAATGAACATCTGACTCCTGAAACAAAAACTATATTCAATGCAGCCAGAAACCTGATGAAAAACAACAAGGAATTTGATTGACAGGCCTACAGCAACGAGTTCTAAGCTTATCGCTCACTGGTACTTATTCTTAAAATCGAAACAAACGCCCCTTATCTGTAGGATAATTGGATGAGAATTTATCTGAAGGATGGTGATATTATTATCAAACTCACTTCTTGTTTTAATACTCCTAATTTATACTTTTCTCATCCTTCATATCAGAAGGGTACCGCACTCATTACCGTGTAAGTTCAATTATTCATGTGATTATTCATATTTTCATATCTCTTTCTTGTATTTAATTATTTTTAACTTTTTTCACAACTGTCCGGACGGCTTGAGGTCGTTTATTATTATTATGAGGTGTTTTATTATTATTATTATTATTATTATTCTTTCTCTTATTATTATAAGAGATGCCGTGGAATTATTAGATTTAGCTCCTATTAATTGTGTAGAGTGTACCGATATCCAACATTTCCGTAGTAAATTTTTTGAGAGCGGGGGTACTGGGAGTCGTAGTGATGCGGCGCATCAAAACTTCACTGTCATTCAGCAAAATATAAAAAAGTTTTAAGAAAAATATTGATGAATTCACTGTAGTATTGCAAAGCCTTAATTTTCGTTTCCCATGTATAATTTTAACTGAAGCTTGGTTAAGTGATGAAAGTGACTTAATGGAAATCACAGGTTACAGTCTGTATAGATCATACAATAATCTCAATCAAAGCGATGGAGTAGTCGTATATATAGATAGGGAAATATCTGCTGCTTGCCGCGAGATTCAATTAGGGGGTATTGCAACATTTCTCTCTATTACTTTCGACTGGGCCGGTTCACCATGTGAACTACTTGCTGGCTATCGTAGTCCCAATTCGTCTCTCAGTATTTTTGTTGACTCAATTTATTATTATATAAAAAGTCAGGAAATAATGACAAGTGCATAAAAATCCTTGCTGGTGAAATGAATTGTAATATTTTTAAGGTCACTCCCCAGTCATTAGAGGAGAGGTACTTGGATGTGCTGAACAAGGCAGGCCTTGTTTGTTGCATGGACAAAGTAACCAGATCCGTGAGCAACACATGCATTGATCACTTTTTCATTAAGTTGCTTTCTTCATATGAGGTGGCAACTGCAGTGGTTCATACATCGGTTACCGATCACTATACCGCATGCATGAGATTTTTCACACCTGTAACTATTCCATCAACTTGTGAAGAAAAGTATTACGTGAAAATTGACTGGGAAGGTGTGAAAGACTCTTGTCCAGTCAGAACTGGAGCCACGTCACAAATGAAATCAATGTCAATCTTGCTTCGAATTCATTTATTCAAACTATTCAGCAGATAATTAATGAAAAGTCATCAAACATTAAAATATCAGCGAAAAATAATAAAATAAAACTATGGATTACTAGCGGTCTCATAAATTCCATCAGGCATCGCGATAAAATTAAAAAGAAACTTAGTAGACAGCCTTACAATATTGCATTGAAAAATGAATTTATCCGTTACAGAAATATATTTCATTCCACTATTAAAAAAGCCAAATATACCTATTATAAATATAAAGTTGACCAAGTTTCTAATGACCCAAAAAAATTCTGGGATGTAGTAAAAGAAGTAGCTGGGAAAGCTAAAGGATCTCAACCATTTCCAATCAATGCCTTTGCCACAGATGATAGACTGACTCCTAAACAGAATATTAAAGATATCTGTAACAATTTCAATCAATACTTTACATCAGTTGAATCCTCACTAGCAAGGTCCCTAAACCCGATTGGAGAACCGGAAATTAATGATGACGAATTCAGAGTTAATTCAGTATTTGAGTTTAAAAATGTAACACTTGAAGAACTCACAATGGTAATAAATAGTCTTAAAGGTAGGAGTGCTCCAGGATATGACCTTATCCCTACTAGGGTAATAAAAGAAAACATTAATTCACTAATATATCCCATTCACCACATTATTAATCTCAGTCTTCATTCAGGACAATTTCCAGATATTCTAAAAATAGCAAAGATCATACCTATTCATAAATCAGGACCTAAAAAAGAACTTACAAACTACAGACCTATTTCCCTTCTAGCTTCTGTCTCAAAAATTCTTGAAAAGTGTGTCAAAGTACAATTGATGGAATATTTGACAAACAATGACATTCTAGCTAAGAACCAATATGGCTTCCAAAAATCAAAGAATACAAACGATGCCTTATTTGAGGTAACCAGGTACATAACAGATACAATAAAATCGAAAAATAAAGTAATTATAACCTTCCTGGACCTGGCTAAAGCGTTCGATTCAGTAGATAGAGAATATCTGATAGAAAAACTTTTTGCTGTGGGGGTCAAAAGTACTGCCCTCCATTGGTTCAGCAGTTACTTTAGCAAGCGCTCACAATTCGTTCAAATCGAAGGGGAATGTAGTGAAAAGGATTGTGTTGAATACGGCGTAAATCAAGGCAGCACCTTGGGCCCGATTTTGTTCCTTGTATACATCAACAATATTTCCCAACTGAATACTAGTAGCAAAATATTCCTATTTGCTGATGATACAGTTGTTGTTTCTGCAGGTAGAGAGTGGGAAGAAGCCAATGAGAATGTCTGTTTGGATCAAAGATTAAGAATTGGTTTGATCACAATAGTCTGACTTTGAATTTGAGCAAGACCAAATATATGCCCATTGTGACTAGGAACCAACCAGATCCAGGTTCAAGGCAAATTAAGATGCATTCCTGCAGAAATGTAGGATCATCTGCCTGTGCTTGCGGATCTGTCAATAGAGTAGATCAGTACAAATACCTTGGGGTTGTAATTGATTTTCAATTGAGTTGGGTCCCTCATATACAGTGCACAAAACAGAGACTGAGAAGACTGCTCTATGGTTTTTCCCAGTTGAGCCACGTACTGAATGTTAGACTGTGCAGGAGAATCTACTATGCATATGCACAGTCAATATTGCAGTACGACATAATTGTTTGGGGCAGAGTGTCATTGGCATGCCTTGAACCTCTTGCTGTCACCCAGCGTACGATTTTTAAAACAGTCCTGAAGAAAGAATCCAGATAACCCACGTTGCTGCTGTTCTTGGGCTTCCCGGTGCTTAATATAAGACAACTTTACATCAAAACTCTTCTCATTTATATCAGGAAACATAAAACAAATATATTCAACAATATCCAACATAATTATCAAACACGTCATAGAAACCTTCACAGATACTCTATACCAAGATTACTACATGGGATTGAACTGAAATCACCATACTATCTGGCTCAGATTGTATACAGGAATGTTCCATATAATATCAGAGGCCGAGACCAGCAGTGACGTGGTGTATAAGAGCAGGTTGACAAAATGGCTCTTTGGTATGGGATAGCTTGGTGCCGAAGAGTTGATCCAGTCTCCATATACATAAAAATAATACCGGCACTTAAAATGCCTTATTACTTAATTATTTTGTCATTTTATTTCTTTTTTATTTTTTTTTTTAATTTCTTAAACATTTCACTTATCACTGCTGATCTTGGATCCCCTTGCTCTCAAACTACAGGGAATATCATGGTACAACAAGATCATATTTGTTCAAATTTCTTACCCAATATATGTAACAATATTACTAGAATCAAAAAATTCAATCACATTTGTTCACATTCTTACCTGCTGATTACAAAAAGGTATTGAGTAGTAATTCTATTGTAGTATGACGTATGAGATAATTAAATTTCAAATATTCTACTGACTTATTATAATAAATTTTAATACTACTGCTTTATACTAATTATAAAACTACTGTACTGCTTGCAGGAACTCTCCTCCATTCACAGACATTCACAGTCTTCTTGGGGGAATTCCACGCAGCCAATTATGTTCATTTATATCCTATTATTGTAGTGTAATAACCTCATACACTTTTTGTGAAAGAACATATTGGAACTCAATTTATTGTTATGCTATGCGGAAAAATAAATTGAATTGAATTGAATCTGCGCTGCTCTAGCCATCACAACTCTATTCATATAACTATATTTTAATTGTTAAATTTGTTATTAGGACTACTAAGGCCCATTCTAGACGGGCATAGAAAACACACGTTAACGTCGCGTCGGGAACACGTGCTCGACAGAACACATTGTGTTAAATGTGCTTGTCTACACAAGCGAAATAATCACGCGGTTTCACAGAGTCAGCGGGCGTCAACGCATTGCCACGCCGAGGTCGGCGTTAGCAATGCGTTGAGAACGCGTGATTATTTCGCTCGTGTAGACAAGACCATTCAACACAATGTGTTCCATTGAGTGCGCGTTGATCAGCTGGATTTTGTATCACTTTTTCTAGGTTGGGTTTATCAGCCATTTTGATTTTCTCTTCACACGTTTTCTACGCCTCGTGTAGTTTGCAAATAGTATATTACATAATGAGTTTGGAAAAGGCGTTTTTACAAACAAATAATTATGTTCTCCAAACAAGCGGTACGTGAGTTTGGAAAATAATTATGAGTTTGTAAACTTTTCCACACGAATTATGTACATTTTTTTGTCATACTAGACTGAGAAGGATTTATTAAAACCCCAAATAACTGAAAACATTAACTGAAGCCAACATAACCTCAACACAACACTAGCAGTAGCACAAAACAAACACACAGTGAACTGTCATGGTGGCTCGTTTGACTCGTTTATTCATACGTCGGAGTTCTGAAAAACAGCTGTGCTAGATTTTCAGTGCTGTAATTATCATTGTGATGATGACTAGTGCCGTAATAATCATCAAAATAAATATTCCCGCATTCAGAACAGCTGATCTTTGATTCTCCTGTAAACGGCAATTTCCAAATGCCAATCTAGCTTGGAAAGTTGTGTATTACATACAAGTATGGCGGAAAAAATTTTGATGCGTTGACGCGACGTTAACGCCGCGTTTCCTACGCCCGTCTAGAATGGGCCTCATGTATAATAGATCAATGAATAGTGAAATTCACTTGAAAATTACTTAAAAGGGGTGAATTCCACTATTTATTGATTAATTATACATTGGTAGCCCTAATATCATGGTGAACATTTATAATTATAATAGTTATGTGTATAGAGTTTAGATGGCTAGAGCTGCGCAGCTAGAGCCGGACAGCTCTAGATGTCGTTTGGGAATGCTACCTTGATTTAGATAAGGCTACAATTGAATAATAAAATGCACAAGCCTGTTTCATATTAAATTTGAATTCATCATGAATTATTTATCGATGCATGAATTATTAATGTATTAGGTAGTGAAAGAAGTCTAAATCACCATATGAATCTGTAAGGTTGGTTTCCCATAAAAATCGGAATTTGAATAATATTACATTCTCATTTAAAATTTTCATGAAATATTGACTAAGAAGATCTAATTATTTTGACTAAAAATTTCTAATTATCTCCTTGAATTATATTATTTCAGGTTCAAGGGATTGATAATATGTGTCTTGACAATCTTCAAAAAGAAGAAGAACAAGATGCTCCTCTCGGCATTTATTCTTGCCACTCAATTATTGTCGGAACGCAGGTAAGAGTTTTGATTATGCATTGAAAATCAAACCTTTAACTCAAATGCAGTTGTTTCGTAGAAATTTCAGAAGCATAATTATTTACAAATAAGATACCTTACTACTCTACGTTGTGTCTAATTGATTGAAATAAGAATGCACATCATATTTTCTTTATAGTCTACATGATTGAGAAATTATCAAAACTAATATGAAAAAACACTTTTTAAATAGAAATTTGTTCTACTTACATAATCTGACTGAACAGTTTGTTCAGTCCCAAGAAGCTCTACAACAGGTCGAAACCTAAGTTACTACAATGTAAATGAAACAAATTTCTTCTTGAAAAGTGTTTTTCATATCAGTTTGAATCTGAAATAGAAAAAAGGATGGATATACAACACCAGAAAAATAATTAATCATATCATTTTCAACTATTCCAAATAACTATTTTGTCAATAAAAATAATAGTGAAGGAAAATCCTGGTCCAGAATAGTTGCTATAATAACCTTTGCAAAATTTCTATTCCTCTTTCAAAAAGTTACTACAGTTCTTCAAATTAGTATCACACAGATTATCTTCTATTGAATAATAAATTATAATTGGAAAAAAAATATTTTGAAATTGATCATTATCTTCACGAAACATAAGATATAATAATTATTATATCTTCACTTTCTTGTTATAATTACGTGGAACATGTTCAATCAAAATTTGTAGGTGAAACCCAAAACACTCGAATAATTATTATCCAGACAAAATCAAGCTTTAAAACATGTAAAATAAAAGCCTAAAAACCATAAATTCATCTTGATTCTTGAACTATGAATTTTATTTTTTTTTTGTCAGCTATTCTCCCTGAGCCAGAAAGGAGAGCTCAGAAGAGAGTATGTATGTGCAGAGGTATTCAATAACAACAAAGCTATGATGTACAAGTGCCATGGAGGACTAAATCAAAAATGGACTATCACTAGAGTGAGTAAACTTAACATTTGTCTCAAATTTATAATAATCCAAATTAGTTCCAACGGGTAGGGTTTGATTAGTCCAGTGCTCGATTAGTCCAGTTTTTCAAATATAAAAGTTGTTTTATGAGAGTGGTTCGATTAGTCCAGTTTTTCCTGTACTAATCGAGGCAGTGTATTTCAATTTGTCTAGAGGTTCGATTAGTACAGTAAAGTTGGTTTATTAGGTAGGATGTGCAAGGCGCTCGATTAGTCCAGTTTAGCCAATTCATGCGACCCGCTGAACCGGTTATAATATGTGGAATCAACTATATCACTCTCTCAGCGTTACACTAGAGACGCTGCCATAATCGCCAACGGCAAAAGTTATCGATCAGTTCAAGTAGCTTGCAAACTCTGACGTCAGGTTTCCAGTAAAACTCTGACGCTATGATAGCCCAGTAAAATAATGGTAGTTTTGTCAGACAAGTGTGCGAAAGTTTTTTTCCGATTGTTTTATATTATGACTGTATTCCAGTGCGCTGAATCCAAAATTGAAGTTTTCTGCCGTCCTAGGGTACGGATTCACCCTTAAAAATTGAAAAAACCCCTTAAATTTTGGTATTTTTTTGTTTCTGATTTTTCAATTGATATTGTTTATTTATGGAAAAAATATTCAGTTAAAGATTATAGTCAATAAAATTACTTGGAAAATTTGAGGTCACACATTGAATTTTGATCTATTCTTTTAGAGCTGATACGTACCAAAAAGGGGTAGATTAATTCAGTCTTTGAAAATCTAAGTCAAAACCTTTGGATTTCACAACAAGTAGGCTTACTTGGAATATAGGCTAAATGAATGTGCTCTTGTAAAAACTCTTGTATAATAGGAATGTATGATCAATTTCATATAAATTGCATTCTCAATTTCATAAATTGGAGGACGGGGAGGGGGTTACCGGTAGGAAAATAGCCACGGGAAAAATAAATGAATAATAATAAATTTTTATTTCTCAGTAAGCAAACTAGTACAAAGAGAACATTAAACCTCCACGAAATGTATACAATGAGGTACTCTAAAAAATATAGTTTAGATATGATTTCCAAATTTACTGAGAATAAGAGGCACTCTCGAGAAAATTCTATGTGGGAGATGCCATCAAAGTTCAAAATTTTAAAATTATTTCTCTTGCAATAAATAAGTAAAATTATAGAAAATTCACCACTACACGGTAAGGACGACTCCTCAGACACTGATCCATGTGGAAGACCAAAGGAGTAAGTAAATCTCCGTAACAGGCAAGGCAAGAGTATTGAAGACTTAAGGAGGAAGCGTCATTTTGGCAGCAAATTTTGGCTCCACAGTTCATTTTGAAGAGAGCAAAGTTAGCCTTTAATATGAATGTTCAGCTAGGTACTTGAAATCTAAAATTATATTTGCTATTAGTCCTGTATTATTCACTACTCCCGTGCTAAGAATCATTGTATGTAGGCTAAGTTACTACTAAATACCTACCACAAGTACCGTATTCATTCTTGTATAGTTCATTTCTTAAAAATGCTGGCTGACTATAATGAATTCCTTTAAGCTTAAGAGAGCATTCAGGGTGCTTCCTTATCTCATCTGGTTATGGGCGCCTTTAAATGATCTTGAGAAATGTTGAATACTTTCAATATAGCCTACATTATCTTGATAAGATGTAATATTATACATAAATTGTTGAAAAATTAAGAATATTGTATATAAATTGGTAGTAGTGTTAATTGAATTAGCTATTAAGTTATGAATTGAAAAATCAGTGTCTTTCTAATGGTATAGCGATTTATAGCGATTTGTCTTTCATTTATAGCGACTTACATTCATTGTTGAGTAGCCTAATGAGTTACATTCATTGTTCAATAAAGAACTTGTATATGTATATAACTTACTTCAAAAACACCCAGTAACTTCTCTTCATATTTGCGAGAATGGCCATGAAGAAGGAAATAATAATATCTTTGCTTCTCGTTATCACTATATAGTTAGTTGACTGAATGAATTGTATTCTGATTATGCTTAGTTTGAGGAATGATGAATACAGTTACATACCGTAATAATACATACCTATATCCAATCAAATTCCAATTAAATTTTATTGTCATTTTTCAAAAAAAAAAGATTATTCATAAAACATCATTTTATGCACTTCATAAGACTTGCAGAATATAGCTCAGAATAAACTTAATTCTATAAAATAATCATTAATAGCCAAAATTAAATGTGACAACTTGATTTTGTAGTTTGAATTTATTCATGACATAATAGCTAGCATGGATGATGATAATAATAATTATAATACTATAAATACCATAGATATAAATAAATGTCATTTATATTCATATAAATGTCATAATATATAAATAGTAACAAAATTGAATTTGTGGAGAAAAAAGGTGCAAAGGGAAAAAACTTTGGTCCGAGTTCTGATAAGCAAGAGGACCCAAGTTCGATCCTTGACCAGGGAACAATATTTTCGAATGCAGTACTATCACATAGATACGGCACCCCGTCTATTAAAGGAGACGTAAAGCCGTCGGTCTTGACTGCCTAAAACCAGTCGCCATCTCCCATTAGCCCCGCACAGGCCTAGGAGCCTATGCGAGCATCAGTCCCAGAAAAAAGACTATATAACTGATAAAAGAGGAAATGAAAAGAATAAGTGTTTCATCAAAAATTTAACATAATGGAAGCGATAATGATATTGAACTGTATGACCTTTAATGGCACGTTGTAATTACGTAAATCCCTCATGTTTCAAAACAAAATATTTGCTCTTCAATTTAACCACATCTTGTCAATTTCACTTGAATTTCATAGTTACCTGGTATGTGTGCAATCAGATAAATTGTAATTGTCAAATAGTTATGCAATCTGACTATAATATATCTTGGTGTATTACTAGATGAGAAACTTGAGAAAAGATAGAGAGAAGGAAGAGTAAAATGAGAGAAGGACGAGAGAAGGAAGAGAAAGCACAGGATACAAAGGGTAAATGAGATAAGAGATAGAGAGAATAGTAAAATGAGAAAAGAGAAAGGAAAAAGTGGATTGAAAAGTGAATGAGGCGGTGAAATGATTGAAAAGAATGAGAGAGAAGGATAAAGAGAATAAAACGAGAGAGGAGATAGAGAGGAGAGGTTAAAAAGAGAGTAAAATGAGAGAAGGTGAATAGAATAACTTTATCCATGTACATTAATTATAGATAATAAAATATGACTACTTTGTTACAGCATTGAAACGGCGAAGTTAGGACCAAGTCCTGCCTTGCACTTGACCAACAGGATAAAGAGACCGATATGAGTAATTAATCTAATTTAATGAAAGCGAAAAGGCACTCATTTATAGAGTCTGATGATCATTGTAGTAATTTCTCGCTATTCACTGTAGTCTGTGCAAGGAAGAAATACATTCTGGCTAGATGGGAAATGACTCCAGCTTGGTCAATATTCGCTCAAAAGTAAAATTTTGGTCTTAAATTGAAGATCAGAATGTTTCCTACAATTTGAGACCAAATCTATGATTTTTAACCGATATTGTCCAAGCAGAAGTTATTTTCCCATCTCGCCAAAATGCCTTCTTTGCTTGGAGAGACTTTACATCACTATCAGCAATAATACTATAGAATGATGATGTAGTCTAGTATAATAGTCTGTCTAAGCAAAGAAGACCCCCTGGCAAGATGAGAAAATGACTTCTGCTCGGTCAATATTGGTTCAAAAATTATTATTGATCTAGTCTCAATCGTAGAAAACATTCTGATCTACAATTTGAGACAAAATTAATATTTTTTGAACCTATATTGACCGAGAGGGAGTCACTTTCCCATCTTGCCACACGGTCTTCTTTGCTTGGACAGACATGCGCATACAAGTGTAGGTTTCTTGGAACTTCAAAAGAATTGATCGTTTGATCTAAGACAACAATTCACACAGAGAAGAAGCAAAGAAGACATTCTCGCAAGATGGGGAAATGCCTCCAGCTCGGTCAATATTGCTTCAAAAATCAAAAATCGAATTTCAAATTGTAGAAAACATTCTAATCTACAATTTGAGACCAAATTTATAATTTTTGAATCAATATTGACCAAGCTGGAGTCATTCTCTCAACTTTTAAGAATGTATTTTTTTCTTCCGCGTGCAATTATCAACCAATCACATGCCTTCGTGCCAAGTCTTTCTAAGCCGGGAAATTTAAAATGACTGAAATCGCCCGATCGGTTTTTTTATCTGGGGGGGTGGAAGGAGCCTTGGAAAAAATCTACAAAAAACAGGAACATTCCTCTCTATATTAGTGTCCTCCCCATGAAATTTCAAGTCAATCTGACAACAAATAAAAAAGTTATTCATATTTTTCGGATTTTATATCTTAATGCAATGAAAACTCAAAAAATTAGGAGTGATCTACCTAGATAATAAACTGAATTTGGACTGCTCATTTATTTTCGATTATTGAACTGATAACTGATTATTTATTGATATTTTCGCATTTCTGAACGCAGAATTGGGTTTATGAAGAGTTCCTTCAAACATATATCATTACTGATAGGTTTTAAATCGTACAGATCTTTACTAGTTAACAATTTTATTTTATAAAAGCGTATATTCTTGACATGATATACGCTTTCATGATGTATAATTTGAATACTTCCAATCCAAAAATATTTTAGTGGATTCGTAAATTTCTTTGTTTTGAAATTAGCCTTATGTGGAGGCTTTAACTCTAGCACTTAACCCACTCATCCACGGCCACCCTCAAGACTGTTGATAATATTAAAATTGTATTAAAATTTCAATACAAAAAGTTATGGTAAATAAAGTCACATATAGAGAGCCAAATTTAAAGGTTTTTTGGCTCATTAGATTTTTAGTTTCATGAATACAATAATTCAGCTTCTGAATAATTCATCCATGGATTCATCGTGGATTCATCACAATACAATAATTCAGCTTCTGAATAATTACCAATACAGATTTCAAATATTGCTGTAAATCATAAAAATATTAATATTAATTAATCAAACTGTCCGTCCATGAATTAAACAATATTAAATCTCGAATTTCTAATAGGGGTAGCCTAATTTAATAGATTAAACAAAGATAATAAGATTCAATAAGTTGAAAGATACCGGTGAATTATTCAGAATATTACATTATAAATAAATACAACATGGTTGTATAATGAAAACCAAGTTATTGTCATTTGCAACCTAATTCAAAGATCGCGCCGCGCCGCCTTGGTTTTATTTGAAATTTGTTAGACGACCACTTTGACGCCGTCTAGTTATAGTCAATTCCTTGTCAACGCATATAGTGGATTCATCACCTGGTACGAATTCAGTACGCCAACTGAACTAATCGAGGCACTGTATTAATCGAGACGCAGGGCTTCGATTAGTCCAGTTCTGGACTAATCGAGGCACTCGCTCATCTCATTGAAGAACTGGACTAATCGAGTCACTGTATTAATCGAACCCCTGCGCCTCGATTAGTCCAGGTGCCTCGATTAGTCCAGTTTTTCAGTTTCTTAATGTAGGATAGGGACTGGACTAATCGAGCACTGGACTAATTGAGTAATCCCCGTTCCAACCAACTGAACACTACAATGACTGAAATAAATAGTCTTAATTACCTCTATAGTCACTATACTGAACATAATCTGTTGACATGAAAACACAGGATTCAACGTTTTATAAATCCTTTTTAAGTTTGCCAGGGCCCATATTACCAATACCAATTTGAACATGTATTGCGGACTTGACCGAGCAGACCAATCAAAAGTGACACAGTCAATATCCACACTATATTGTCTGTAGGCCATAATTTAAACTAAAATATTAGGGTTAAAGTAGCGTACTATTGATCGTGGTTAAGTGGTAGAGTGGACATTTCTGTCCAAACTTCGCCACGTCTTAAAAATAAAGAAGTCATTCTATGGGTCTTTGATTAATCAATATAGCTTTCAACTTCCTTACTCAAATTTAATGTATTGAAATCAAATAATCAAATATATTCTGCAATATTGTGATGAGTCAGACCTTGAATAATGAGAGAGAAAATACGATTTTGAATTTCAACTCCGACATTCGACATTTTTTGAACTGCGGGCGTGACAATCAGTGAGCAAATAGAATAAAAGAACAGTCATGTGGAAATAAGAAAATAATTTTGATAATATAATAATCAGGCCATGATCGCATGCATTTGTTTATCTATGTTGATAGTTTGTATGATTATAAATTGTTTATTTTATATAAATACTGTAAAAGGCACATATTTGGGAAGAAGTGTGATGTACATTACCCTAGTATCAGTTGAAAATCGCCGAATAATGAATTGAATAGTCAAGTATGGCTATTGCTTCCTTGTCCTCTATTGACTGCAGACACATCAAGGGCTTTTGCAATGTTGGGGCCTTATTGTGACCATGCCCTGTCCGCATTATTCTCTCTACTATATCCAAATAATAGAAGAAACTGCTAAATATGTGGCTAGTAATTTATACAAAGATGTAATGAAAAGCATATCGATTTTGAAATTTTGGGTTTAATTCCAAAATGTGCTATTCATACAGAATCATGTTGGCCCATTTGTCAGTCCATTGTATCAGTTTATGTTCTCACCTAATAATATTTTTATAGTTTGTTTCTCTGAATTTTCATTAATAATTTTCAGTCTTGAATAGTTATTGTTTGGGTGATTTTTGTTTCAAGTAAGTAAGCATCAAGTTTTGATAAGTCATTTTTTTCATTCAACAGTGGGGGCAACTGAAAAATATGGAGACTGAATTGTGCTTGGATAGTGCGAATTTGAAAAGTGGCGATACACTAAGAGTGTCTCAGTGCAGTAACTTACCTTCTCAGTTATGGAAGTGGGACCACTACCTAGAAACGATCAATCAAAAAGAACAATTATTATAATCAAATGGACGAAACCAAGTCAAAGCCATAGTTGTTTGTAATTTATTTATTGTACTTTATAGCTTCTAAATGTTAATTTCTAATAAATGAACTGAATTTTTCAATTTTTAATCTGTTTTAAAATTATTATTTAACCATGAATAACTCTCCACTCTCCAGTACTTGGAAAATATAGGGTGGAGCGCGGTAAGTTGCTAATTTGAGTTGCAGGTTGTGGCAGCGCTGTTGATCAAAGAGAGGCGTGAGTGTGCGTTTATTATAGTGACTGATTGGAGTTTTACTTCAGCTACTTTTCAGTTGCCATCATGGAGTGGACACGTGAGGAGCGTTAATTTTGTGTTGAAGCGTATTTTTCAAATAATTGATTATTGCAGTGCTTTCCTTTGCGTTTCACTGTTTCCCCACGCGGACGTGTTCCTGGGCGGCAATCAATTGTAAATTGGGTGAATGTATTCAGAACAACAAGGAATCTGTCATCTCTACAAATAGGACCTTCGAGAAGTGTTACAACACCAAAAAACATTGAACATCGAAAGAGCAGCAGTATTGCAATCTCTAAAACGCTCTGCTCGGAAGTAAGCACTTGCTCTTGGCATTTCAAGACGTTCTCTCCACCAAATTCTTCATAGTAAAATTCAGTACACTGTGAAATTCAGTTCGCTATGAAGAAGCCGTCCAGGAACACGTTCGCGTGGGGAAACAGCAAAACGCAAACGGAAAGCACTGCAATAATCAATTAATTATTTGTAAAATACGCTTTAACACAAAATGAACGCTCCTTACGTGTCCACTCCATGATGGCAACTGAAAAGCAACTAAAGTAATCTTCCCGTCAGCCACTATAATAAACGCACACTCTCGCCTCTCTTTGACCAACATCGCTGCCACAACCTGCAACTCAAACCAGCAACTTACCGCGCTCCACCCTATACTTATTCACCAGTTGCATTTAGTATAAAAAAGTTAACAATATTTTTAGAAAAATATTTTTTTTAGAAAGAAATTGGAAGCTATGTAGAACAAATCATTGCCTACAATTTGAGCCTAAAAACGTGTTATTATCTTGTTCCAAACTTTATTTACAATCTATTGATTGCCAAGCCATTGAAAAAATGGATTCACACGATCCAAATGAATACGTCAGAAGATCTAAGCAAACTAAAACTAAAAATACTCAAATTCTCATTTTTCTTGAAAATCAGTCTCTTTTTTTGAAAAATCATAACTCAGTTCCTAATGAGGATAGAGGCATGAATCTGATGCCATTCTCTTGGAAATTTAATTTACTAAAAAAAGATAATGATTTTTTTGTCCGACTCTTCGTTTTGATGGAAATCGTGGTAGACTAGAAATGGAACCGAAATTTTAGCAGTGTTGGGTAAACTACTTTTTAAAAGTAGTTAGCTACAACTACAACTACTTTATTAAAAAAGTAGCTTAACTACACTACAACTACTTTTTCAAAAAAGTAGCTAGCTACAACTACAACTACAAAAAAAGTAGCTAGCTACCTTTTCGCTACTTTTCCGCTACTTTACAAAAAGTCATGATAGAATGTTTTTTTTCGTGTGGTTTAGGCAAATAATGTCCATCAAAACGAAAAAAAGTTATTCTTAGGATACACATTTACTATATTGATTGACATTCATTTATTATATAGAGTGTTGCAGAAGTAGTGTCGAGCATTTTAGGGCATTGTTCCTTGATAGAAAACATACCTAAATATCATTTTCATAATGTCTGAAAGTCCTGAATTACTCACACAGCCGCCATTTTTGTTTTCTCATTCTCATCTAATCTTTGGGAGGGTACTATAGTGGTCAATTACTATGTAAAATCAACCGAGAAATCGAATAAAACCAGTTAGAAGTTTGTAACTTTGATGGTTATTGAGATAATTAGAAAAATAAGCTGAAAAACTACATTTTACAACTTTAAAGTGATAGATTTAGGATATTTAATTGTTGACTAGTATTTTTGATTATTTTATATTGTAGGAAATTGAATTCTGAAGGAAAAATGTTCAGTAACATTTTCGTCTAAAACTCACTCAAAACTTACAAATCAGGATTTGAAGAAGTCAAAACGCAATCTTTTCATACCTGCTCTTTTTGTCTGTTTTGTCTTCTTTAAATCCGGATTTGTGAGGTTTGGGTGCGTTTTAGACGAAAATGTTACTGAACAGTTTTCCTTCGGAATTGAATTTCCTGCAATATAAAATAATCAAAATTACTAGTCATCTATTAAATATCCCGAATCTATCACTTTAAAGTTGTAAAATGTAGTTTTTCAGCTTATTTTTCTATTTATCTCAATAACCATCAAAGTTACGAACTTCTAATTTTATTCGATTTCTCGGTTGATTTTACATAGTAATTAACCACTATAGTACCCTCTCAAGGCCGCTACAGAATTATAAAATTGAAAGATTCGATGAAAATGAGAAAACAAAAATGGCTGCTCTGTGAGTAATTAAGGACTTTCAGACATTTTGAAAATTATATTTTCAGGTATGTTTTCTAGCAAGGAACAATACCCTAAAATGCTCGACACTACTTCTGAAACACTCTGTATAATATCAACGTGAATATAGACCATACTATTGTAGAATTGTTTTTTATTTTAAATAATTATTATCAAAGTACCCTTTTTGAATTATTATTTTTTGCATTGGAAAATAATTCAAAAAGGGTACTTTGATGATTATTTAAAATAAAAAACAGTGATAAAAGTAGCCCTGAGATTAAGGAAACACTATTGTAGAATGAATAATTATTATCATTATATGCACCTTAATGTAATAGAGAAATATGGAACTACAAAATCATTCCATTCCAACATTTTCATATCATACCAATTCACAAATCAAGAACAAACAAAAAATTTACTTGAAAATTACAGACCTATTTCCCTCTTAGCTTCTGTTTCTTGAATTATTGAAAAGTGTGTAATTTTGGGGGTAAAATTTATGGAATATTTGGCAAATAACGATATTCTAGCTTATTTTCGATCATTTATTATATAAATAATTATGGGCCACCAGACCACTGGTGGCCGTGGTCGGCTGGTGGCATCAATTTATCGATCATTGTACTATGGATTATATGAGTTGATGCCTACCAAAAGTAGCGTGATTTACGCTACATACTACTCTTGAAATGTAGCGCGCTACTATATTTATACTATTTTAAAAAAGTAGCGTCGTTACACTACATACTAAAAAAAGTAGCGCGCTACTCCCCAACACTGAATTTTAGCCACCATCTTGAATTACAAAAAATGCTTAATTTTACAGCTTTGCATCACTCGGATTCGGAATCTACACATCAAGATCTATCATAATCGATCAAAAAATCAATACGCAGATATCAGCTGTTGGAGCGCATAAGGAGCAGACGGAACCGCCTAACTTTTGGCTTCAGCTATAGACTAGCCTACTGTAGTATACCAATCACAGTATACTGTAATAATTTATAATTTTCAACGACTTTGAATGCTCGTAATTTCCTTATTCAATTGAATTCACAGTGCTCTATACAGGGTGTTTCAGGAGGAATGTGCAATACTTCTCAGACTGATTCCTTACACCAAGTAGACAAAAAAGTTCCATGGGACCAACCCAAAACGCTTTGTTCCCGAGATAACAATGGCGGAAAATTGAGATTTTTCAAAATATATTAATTTTTTAGAGGCTTTAGTGAGGTTCTAAAATGATCAATATATATTTTAAAAAATCTCAATTTTCCGCCATTGTTATCTCAGTAACAAAGCGTTTTTGGGGGTTGGTACCATGGAACTTTTTTGTCTACATGGTGTAAGGAATCAGCCTGAGAAGTATTGCACATTCCTCCTGAAACACTCTGTATATGATAAGCGATAAGATATGCTGAACAGGAGCCAAAACCTTTACTCCATATTCCCTCAGAGAAAATATTTCCTTTATCAAATTCATGAAATCTGAATCAAAATTTATTATCAATAACTTTGTAATGCTTTGATTTGAATATGAGGCATTTTTATTATCTCTTACCATAGTAGTGTAACCGTGGGCTACATGGGGTGTGATGAAACACATAACTTCAATCCTGTCTCACTAAATCTATTCTACATATAGGTAATCGGGATCATGGTAGCTCACATTTATAACATACTTTTAACCATACTAATTTTTGATTTTATTATGTTTCGATCATGAACAAAGAGAGAAATTCATATCATTTTGATTTGCCAAGAAACTTCAAACAGAATTTACAACACTATTAAGTTAGTTCAAATTTATTACTTTCTATACTGGAGACTTTGCCAACCTATTTGTAAATTAGTTTGATTGCCTAAATTTTAACAAGCTACGTTAATAAAATGCTCCCATGATCCAGTTCTAGGGGTCAATAGATCTATTAAAAGGAGAGCTAGAAAAAAAATAATGGCACTCACCCGCGGCCATCCCAAGCAGGGCACTCATAATCCCAATTATCCACATGACACTTTTACTGAAAACTTTTAATTGAACAAATTTCGATCCTTTCACTATTGCGGTTACAGGGAGACTGACTAAAAAACGGTCTACAGACTCTCCCATCTCCATAGCACTGCGCCTCAAAGCCTAAATGCACGTGGAGAAATCCTCGTTCTCACGGGATTTGGCCAGCGAATAATTGAAAGCTTTGCTATATTTCCCTGAGAAAATATCTACAAGTTCCAAATATCCGCTGATGCCGTACCCCGTGGATCGACTGCATCCGTGAGAACTGTCAAACGTACATGAATTTGATAGCCTCACTTCCACCCAGATCTAAGTTGGCAAAATCTCCATTGCTATAGAATAAAATATTACTTCTACACTAATAAAATTTTCAACTAAAGTCCACTACTTTTCTTTTAATGTTCTAGTCTCTTTTTTCATCAAAGTCTAATTTCACTACTATTATCCCATAATAAAATCAATACTAAAACAAAAACAAATTTTAAACAAATCAATTATCAACCTTCAATTTTTACCCATATTACAGTAGGTCTATACAATAATGTTATAGGCTGGAGTTTCTAGTCTAATGATTGTAACTCGACATCAAGTTCTTATAAGTATAATTTAAAATATTTATGTTGTTGCATTATAGAAGCAATAATTTCAATATCTTGGTGTCCCATCAAATTTTCGCAAAAATAAGCACTCATGGTACACTCAATAGTTTTACATTAGAGGATTTTCTTATAAGTATAACTCACTTTTTGTTTAAAAATATAACTTGAGTATTTTTTTTACCAATTCTCACTTGTTATGTTCATTTTTACGTGAGATTTGAAAATTCAAATATTTCTAATCGGGGGTCCTACTCCTGCTTCTACAAATATCAAGTTTAATTTTTGAACTAGCCAATTTTAATTGTTCACAACAGTATTGTTGATGTTTGACTGCGCCGTCAAAACAGCTAAATACTTTCTTAATGTGTAACGTTTTCCGGGCAGTGGCGCAGGCGTGTTGCGGGTTCAGAGCGACACGCAGTGAGCCCGAAAGTTAAATCGGGTCGCTGCCAGTTGCTGGCCAACTGGGCCCAAGGTGTGGTGGAGTGGAGTGCGGTGGGGAGGGAGTGCTGCGTCGTCTGCCCCGTCAGTTGTCATGCCGTCCACCTACAATGCCGCCGTCATGGAGCCGCTTCTCAATTGGGTCTATCTCAATATTACCGCCTCCGCTGATCAGGATCAGGTCAGTTGCATTATATACAACATGTGACCTGTCTAAATAGTACTAACCCTATCCTTGTCAAGCCTGCAATACTACGCAAAATTTCTCTGTAAACCCCCGGTGTAACGTAGGTAATCTAATTTTTCCTCAACATTTAAAGGCTACTACCCATCTTATGATATTTTTCAATTATTCTCTTCCCGGAAACTTAATATAATAATAAAGAATAAATGCTACGGTACTATCTCTTCATATTGTTTCGTCTTCATACGCAACTCCACATTTTGGAAAAAGTCTGTCATAAGTCATTGAATAAGCCTAGACATACATTTGAAACTTGGACAACTACAACTAGTAGTGAAGATAATACACAGCATAGTCTGGCCAAGCAGAAGAGCCTCTGGCAAGATGGGAAAATGACTTCAGCTTGGTCAATATTGGTTCAAAAATTATTGATTTGGTCTCAAATCGTAGATCAGAATGTTTCCTGTAATTGAGACTAAATTGATAATTGTTGAAACAATATTGACCGAGCTGGAGTCATTTTCCCATCTTGCCAGAGGTTCTTTTTGCTTGACCAGACTATACTTCTTGATGTCTTTGAAAGGATCCGTCGGTCCCGACTACCTAGAAAGTAGTCTTCACTCTTCATCCCCTCATCATCATCATCATCATCCTCTCATTACCCACGTACAAGCCTAAGAGCTCCTGTGGGCATCACTCCCAGGAAAAATATGAAAAATAAACGATACAATAATTTAAATAAGAATACTCTGTGTATTTCTAAGTAGGCCTATATTTTATTATGGATAATAAATACAATGAGTATAACCTAGTAATAGCGATTATTATTGCGCTTTTCCAATGCAAAACTCCTATTGAGGAGAGCCTCGAGCGAGTTAGCCTACTTTCCAATGCAGCTACGCAAAACATAGGCTATGCTAGCACGATATAGGCCTAGTGGCCTACACTACTAGGTGCCTTCATCCGTTCCTGAACTATGATCTCTTTGAAATTAAATGGGCTTCATCGATAATAATGTTTAAAATAATAGTGTTGCTGCGTTGATAATAGACTGTAATTCTTCAGGTAGCCTACCGTAAAGATTTGTGGCTGCTTGACACCGAATCATCAATGTACACAATGTACACATCAATGTAAAGTAGACGATTATAGTTCATTTTGGTAGATTCGCTATGATTTTTTTTTATATTCTTGATAGTGTTCTACAACAGTAACTGACTGCGAGTTTCATTCGATTCTTTGAATTTTTTCGTCAGTTGGAATATTGAAAAAATCCCAATTGAGCTAAATTCACGTCTTACACAGTATGGGTTTCTATTAGCTCACGATTATTAATGAAAAACTTCAAAGAGTTTGGGCAGTTTGCACGTACGTTCTGTGAGTTAAATCACCGTTATTCCACTGTGTCAAAGTGGAAAAACGAGTAAATAAATCTAAACTAGATTATTGAATTTAAAGGTTATAGGTAGTAATATTTTTAGGCAATAAAATTGCCTAATGTAAATAATGTGTCATCGTGTTTTGTAAATGAAACCATTGAAACTCAATGCTTTTTAATAATTTATATGTTTCTATTCTCTATTTGAATTGAGTTAGTTTGCCGTTGCTACAAGAAGTCGTTATCCAGGATAATCACGGCGTTAAGACTTAACGAAGCTACGAACAACCGGCCCTTTGAATACTTTAACACATGATGCAATAAAGACAATGCAATAACAATTTTATGTGTTACATTAATGATTCATACACATAGCTTTCTTTTCCAGTACAGTGACGAATTCAGTGAAGGATTTGATACCGGTATATTTAAATTCATCATGATAGAATTAAATATGTACGTTGTAATAGAAAACTTGGTACCGTATATCTATAGATTATTATTATCAGGTGTTATTCATTCAAGTATTCAAACTCTTTGAAGTTTTCCATTAATAATCGTGCGTGAGCTAATATTTTTTTATTTCATCTATACGATGATCTTCTAGATTATCATGATGTATCTCTATCATGATGAATTTAGATATATCAAATACTTCACTGAATTGCGCACTGTATTAGAAAAGAAAGCAATGTGAATGAATCGTTAATGTAACACATAAAATTGTTATTGCATTGTCGTGATGTAGTCATAGGAAACGCTGTCCAGCTGGACTGTAATTTGTGCATAAAGTTATATTTTGTTTAATCTAAATTAAGACGCGACCAGAGCGAAATGCTGTGAGCAAAGTTGGAGCTGAAATAAATAGCGTTGACGTTTGGATTGCCCGGATAGTCCATAAAACTTCGCCCAGCAGATTGAGCTCCTATTGTTATCTGACGAGCTTCGTTTTTCTACCTCATTAATCGTTTCCTAGACATTATTGTTGCTCCTTATTACCACTTATTCCACAGCTCCAACAAACGCCTATCAAAAATTCATCGGTAACTTTTCCTTTTTTAAAAAATTATATGCAACCTCCTCAAAAATATAAGCTATCACATGATGATCATTATAAAATAATTATTCTAGGCTAATAAAGATGCATGCACAAATAGATTGATTGGGCTTTTAGGAATATTTGGATTGATGAATCAATCAAATTCATTTGAATTACCTATTGCCTACATCACATTATTATTTTCATCATAATTATTATTGAATGCAACAGGTACAGCTCTAATAGCACTCATTATATATATTAAAAATACAACAGAATAATAATATTAATAATAAGCATTTAAAACTATCAAAATAACGATAAAATACAACCATTACAACATTAGAGTAATATAAACAATATTATTATTACGGTATTATAAAAAATGTTTGCGATAGTCAATTATCAATAAAAGAGTACCTACATAAGGCTGATAAAAGAACAAAATAGCCATTCATATAAGTTACCGGTACAGGATGTTTTTGAAACATAATGACAAACTTTGTGAGAAGCCCCCTCACATCAAATAAAAAAAACGTTTTAGTAAACAGTCCTAAAATGGTTTGTTACAGAGATAAAAATGACTGCAAAGATTTTCACATTATTCTTCTTCAAATTTTCAGAGTAAATTGAATAGAATAATAATTGAACATACAACATCAATAGTAATAGAAATTATGTTAAAAACATGATATGTTGGTCATCATCTAATATCTAGTCCAAGGAGGTTACCTCCGTGATCTAATCACTATGCAACTATCCAGCAGTTCAGTCGCGGCTTTAGAACGGAACTCAGTGTCATGATATTTAGGTACACGCTATTTTCTATAGAATAGGATAAAATCGTAAAGGTATGTTGTTATTGGTGCGATGATCGTTGTCGTTGATCATGAACGATGATCGTTTTAGTCGATCAGCTGTAGCCAATCACAACTCTTGTTTTTGAATAGCAAGAACGATCATCGTTCATGATCAACAATTATCGCACCAGTAACAATATATAGGTACCTTAAAACTTCAACTTGGAAATCATGAAGACTTGGAACATGAAGAAATGAACACAAACATAATAAATAAAACATCGAATCTAATCATAAAAATACTCATAAAACTAGGTAGGCCTATGAAAGAAATTTCAAGAAAGAAATATGCACATCGAGAGTATCCAGCGGACATTTATAGAATCGCATATGTTTTCTAGAATACTGACAAGATCTTGTAGTGCTCTATTATTGTGACTGCTACTCATCACAAAGGCCTGTTGCTAGTATTTTTAATCAAGGAGCCGCTACCCTGTCCGTAGTATCAAAGTAGGAAATGAGACCAGCAGGGATCTCGGTCATTAACTCAGCCTACTAGTTCCTATGTTCATTTTATGAGCAGCCTTCTGCTTCTTATGCATTGATTTTTCTTCTAGAACTCAAGTTTTATTCAGTTTAATTTGATGTCTCCACTCTATGCAACCTCCCATGCAGTTTACACACGGTAGGTATTCAATTTTTTTAACCGTCAGGCTCACATCTCACGAAAATGTATTCATCCTCATCTGCTTTTATCTACAATTATTTATTGAATAATTCTCATGAAATCCTTTTTCACTTCCCAATAAATGTTTTTCTTATGAAGGAATGAGAATTCTGCAATCATCTATATGAATTCAGATAAATAGCTTCTAAAACATATATAGCCTACCGTCACGGATTATATATCCATCAAACTGATGTAATGCATGTAATGTTAGTAGGCCTATTGTTTATTTAGAATATTAGTGGAAAATGCTGCAGTTTATAAGCCCTGCATGATTTTCATTTTTCTGCTTTCTAAATTAAAGCTGGAACTCCAATAACTTTATTTTTATTAATTCATTTATTTCAAAATATATCATGAATAGCCTAAATTTGTCTGTAGACATACAGGTATTCCTCAATTTGAATTTAAAGAGAAAATTTTGCATTTGGTAAAAAGTACAAATTTATTATGAAAATCTTAATTTGTAGAAAAAATATATTTTGACCCTTTCATGTCTAAATCAAATAATTTCTTGAAAGGTTCCATCAATAACTATGTTCCATTATAGTGAGTAAAACAGATAATTTTCCTTAATATATGAGAAATAAGAAACATATTATCCTAATTAGGTACTGTTCCTACCACTTGAAAGCTAGGATATTTAGAAATCATTAATTTTCTATTTCAGCTCAAATAATAATACAGTACCGGTAGGCTACCAGCAGTAGGCCCACGGTAGGTAGTAAATTATTTTTTTATTAAGGCTACTGGTTACAACTTCTAGTATGAATCTACTACCAAAAACAAAAACTCTTAAACAAAATAAAACTTATGAGAAGCTTAGGCCTAATAATATTCCACTGAAATCTCATTCTTATTAGATAGATATTCGAAATATATCATGTTCTCGTAATAAGCTTATTGCTATAAAGAAATGAATTAATAAGTGATCGAAGAAGTTCCAGCTCTTTTGTTAGAATATGAAATAGAAAGGTACCTATTGCAAGGCATGTAGAGTTCATAACCTGCAACATTCTTTAAATAGGCACCATCGACGGCCAGAGTGTGCTTCCCTTCCTATACCTATTTCCAAAAAGCCACTCGCACACTCAAACTTTAAGAACTGAAACTTATATGTTGTTCAACCAATATGCTTCCCACCTTGTAGTTCTCTTACTTCTTTTCTTTCTTGTACGTGTGCTCAAGCGTCAATTTTCCCATCTCTCTCACTTTTTTCTTAATTTTTGTGTCTCTCTTTCTCCGCTCATTTTATAAACTTGCCAAATGATGAACGTCTGGCCAACTGCCCAAACGGCAGCGATGAGTTCAAGGTAGCAAAACCGAAAACATGCATAAGCCCACGGTTACTCATCACACCTTCCAGTGCTTCAATACTAAATTATTATACATGTACAGTCAATACCTAATCTAAGCCCAAAGTTCTCTAGCTTTTCAAAATATATCAATAACATGTCATTCCACCTACATTTTCTTATACAAAAATGTTTGTATCTAATAAAGAAAATTTGATTGAAGTAATGGTGATTAATCCGATGCAATTTATTACTTTGCTGGCATTGCCTGCTTTAGCTTTATTTATTGATGAATAATAGAGCAATTAATTAGTCGAATCCCACTTTCTAATAAAAGAAGGAATCAATTTATAGGCTGATATCACTTTACTTCCCAAAGTAAGACTAAGACATGTCTTATTCAGCAGTAGGAAATCCTTATAACATTAAATTTATTGTCGAATTGAACTCTAACTCAATAGCATTTGAAATTGTATTGATGAATAATAATTATAGGATTTATCTAGACGCATGCAAGAAGTCATGAGCTTTTGAAATAAGTTAAAATCAGATTACCACTTCTCTTGATTCTTTTCTTGTTAAATACCTCGTATTTTCTCAATTTTCATAACATGCAGTTTCTAAATACAGTTGAAAAAATTAAATAATGAATAAATAATTGTAAGAATAAATAAACCTCGATTGGTTTTCCACCTTCTCACTGATCACCTTTCCCAGATTTCGCGCACAAGTCATGTGACCCAAAAATCATGGGAATCAACTGAGCAGGAAAAAAGTAGGTACCGTATATCCTATTATATTAAGCGAGCAATTTCTGTATGTATGTGGAACCACGGATCTAGAGAACGGCTCTAACGATTTCCTCGAAATTTGAAATGTAATATATATATAACCGTGTTGGAAAAATAAGATTGCACCAGGTCCCATGTCTGGGAAAACTCTCTGGCAGGATTATTAAAATAATAAAATATTCCTTATTCAGTCATAATCCCAAGTACTGCGTATAATGGCTGTTATCGTTAGCTGACCAACGCTATCCAGCTGGAGTGAATGGAGTTAAATTCAAGTCTATATAACACATGTTCATGACTGTCAAAAAATTGTGAGAGGTGATCATATCAATTTTAAATTTATTTTTTACAAGGAGGTTCCTTGATTTTTTACAATAACATATTTATTTAATTCAACAGTTCGGACGCAGCTTCAGAGCGAAGCTCGGTACCAGATATTAACTTATTATTCTTAAAAATGAGTACTATTAGACCATAATTCGAATGGTGGGGGGGATTCTACTTCTTAAGCAGTTGCGAAGGTGATATAGCAGCAGTTTTCCATTTCAAATGAAAAGACAAGATATTGTCAAACAAGAGATTTATTCGAGAATCGTGATACCGGTTTCGGTTGCTACACCATTATCAATCTCTGGCGAATTCCCCCTTCTCCCCCCCCCCCTGGATTCGTACCTGGGGAGTATTAACTTTCATGTTATCCTGATGCTTTTATAATCTTTTCTATTATTATTCTAGCAATCTACTAAAGGTATTCCAAACATGTGGGGATCCTATCCTTCCAGAGGATCATTCAACCTGCCGGCAACCAGCCAACAGAAAAGGAGGAGTAATGGAGCTCCCAGCATCAATATCAATACGGTTGGTGAGTATAGGCTTATTATTGCTCCAAAATAACCAACAATGCTGATTATATTTGATAAAATCCTGCTTAACATTTTTTTCATTACTATTTGGCCAGAGGCAGTTTAAAAATTTATGGGAGGTTAGTTATAAATATATAGACTGCATAATCATACAGTTTTCATATTCATAACAGTTCATCATACAATCCCTACATAGTTATGAATATGTTTTGAAAAAGATGGACTCAAAATAAATTTATTATATGAGATTGAAAAACTGTTTTGATAGGATACATTCAGGATATTTTATACTTACCGGTACTTTGAGTATCAAAAAATGATCGGAACAATCACAATGTCCTCCTTTTGTGTTTTATAAGATTCTAATAACGATTCTCATTTAGTAGGTATAATATAGATAGATATCCTTTCATCCACGCAACTGATCTGGAAAATATAAATTCCTTGAAAATCGCGCAATAATTTATAATACATACTGCATAATTTACATCAAAACACTGCCTCATAGTCATATATGCAATTCTCTTTGTTCAACGCGCAGTGTAAGTAAAGAGTGAAACAAAGTAAATATGAGATATTATTATCTATATTCTCTAGTCTGCACTTATATTCAGTGTATATGTAGTAATTGAAGATGAATATCTAACTAGTAAGCCCCATGGGCTGAAGAACTCGCGTGCAAACTCTTGAAGTTGATTTATGGATTTAATAACTTGATGATAAATTTTGCAGTTGAGTCCACGTGATCAAGTTCTCTGATGCTTTGGATGCCGTGAATTGTCAAAATAGGAACCACAAATCTTGCCAATGGGCCTGGTGAATAAAAACAAGTAAAGACTTTACTAAGGGTTTTTCGAGTATTTACTAGCTTTGGAGTGAATAAAAACCTGTCTAGTAGAGGCTCGACTCGAGCGTTTACTAAGGGGCCTAGTAAGCTCTAGTCGACCTTGAATTTTCCTAGTGTTTACTAGCTTTTGTGTGAATAAAATCTAGTAAAGACTTTACTAGGCTAATATTTACTAGCCTTTTTGCAAGGTAGGGTCGGAGCAGACTTGCAAGAGAATACTAAGGCAATTTCCCTCTAACATATTCAAGTTTATCAACGAAAATTAATTATTCAGCCTATTCTATGGAGCTATCTTACTATTTTAAAATAGATTAATTATTAATTAGGAAATAGAAGTAATTGAAACTGGCAACTCTTAATCTGAAACTCATTTCTGTTTTTAAAATGATGGTCCCACTTTAAAACAGAACAGATATCCTAATATTTTATTCCTTAAATTCAATAAAACATTTTTATCTGAAAATCAAAATAATTTAATCATGAAATTCTTTTTATTTTTTTCAGTTTCCAGATAGGCTATCCACAAACAAATTTAATATCTTCAAGAGTATCGAAGTTTTTACTATTTTAGAGAGATTTGAAATAATTTCATGTGTAGAACCTGATCCAATCAATAATTTTATATATTCAAATAGGACTAAAAATAGGAAGAAATTATTCAGGTAGAGTTGAACTTTCTGTATTCGGTTGCAAACACATCTATAAATAGCTGCTTAGTAAGAACTAGGGAGATTCTATGTGAATAAAAGCGCTGGAGAGTATACTCTATAGTAAAGATTCGGGTTTTTCCTAGTAAACACTAGAAGAGAGCGTACTAGGGTTATTCACATCAAAGCGAGTGATTAATAACCGGGCAAGCGTTTACTGGGTAGTAAAGACTTTACTAGACAGACCGTACTACCAAGTATTTACTCGTTTTTATTCACTTGGCCCATTGTCATTAATATAACTATACTATGATATGGTACAGTATAACACTTATATAGATGAAACTGATGTTACAATTTAACTACCTAGCTAGTAAGTTTATACAAATATAATTGTTCATACATTAAGTACAAGATATAGTTATATATAGTACTATGATATTATAGATATCATAGTCATACAATGGTTTCATGTTGGTTTGGTACAAAATAGAATGGAATGTTAAATTTTGGTATTCAACCAGGTCTTCCCAAGAATTCTTTTTATCTATGGCCTCGACTACGATACCGTAATTCTATAGTAGGATGGCAGGTAGTGAATAGCTTATAGCAGATGTCTTCTATATGAGCATTGAAGAAAGTCAAAGGCTATAGAGAAAAAAAACTGCATGATAATTGCGTTTGTCCCTCTTCTACCTAGAAATCAATGAAAGCAGTACCGTAATTGGGTTGATAGCAGGTAGGTAACAAATAACTTGTACCTATCTTGTACAGCTCTCCACAGTTATCTTGTGATTAGAATCCACAGCTATTCTTAATTTCATTTTTCTGAGAAATATGAAGAATAGGCCACACCTGAAGAATACCAAAATGGTCAAACCGAGTACAAAAATAGATTTGTTGGCCTACTCGTTGCACGGTACCTATTCTAATTTTGCTTTGTTTTCCAGCCTATTCATTCAATGAATTCAATGCAGTGGTTGGATTCCACCATGAAAGGATTTAGAAATTCAAATATCCAAAAGCAAAATAGTGCTGGTTTTCAATGGGCTGTATTTTTAGGAATAGAATAAGTTTTGGGCAATTGATTGTTTTCTCTCCCCATGTTTTATATTTGTACTCAAATGAATAAATCAATCAATAAATAGATATAAATTTCAAGAAAATTACTAGTATTGAAATAGTCAATATATTAAGTAATTAATTCTATTTGAGAATAGATTAGCTGCAGGTAATAGAAGTAATTGAAACTGGTAACTCTTAATCTGAAACTTATTTCATTTTTAAACTGATGGTCCCACTTTAAAACAGAACAGATATCCTTGAAACTTTCTTCTATTATTTAAAAAATTCCTGGTGGGTGAAGCCTGCTTCTTCAATAAAACATTTTTATCTGAAAATCAAAATAGTTTCATCTTGAAATTCTTTTTATTTTTTCAGTTTCCAGATATCCAGGAACAAATTTAATATCTTCAAGAGTATCGAAGTTTTTACTATTTTAGAGAGATTTGAAATAATTTCATGTGTAGAACCTGATCCAATAAATAATCTTATTCATTCAAATAGGACTATAAATAAGAAGAAATTATTCAGGTAGACTTGAACTTTCTGTATTTGGTTGTGAACACATCTATAAATAGCTGCTTAGTAAGAACTAGGGAGATTCTATGTGAATAAAAGCGTTGGAGAGTATACTCTCTAGTAAAGACTCGGGTTTTCCCTAGTAAACACTAGAAGAGAGCGTACTAGGGTTATTCACATCGAAGCGAGTGATTACTAACTGGGCGAGCGTTTACTAGGTAGTAAAGACTTTAGTAAAGTCTTTAGTACAGACCGTACTATCAAGTATTTACTCGTTTTTATTCACTTGGCCCACTACCTATATTAATACAATTCTGAATGAATCCTTTTTGTGAGGATATAGTTATGTACGATATATTTTGATATAGGCTACCAGTCACTTAAAAACTTTCCTCATTTTCATAAAAACAAATAAAACAAATATCTTTACAAATCTACAACATGATTATCCTACTAGGCACCGAATCAATTATGGTTATAACTTTCCAAGGACAACCTTAACTTCTTTGAATAGTTACCCCTTTCTACTTGCTCATTTGATATATTGTAACCTACCGCAAACAATCATAGATGCAGAGAGACTTGGTGCTGCAGCAATCTGCAGCAATACTGAGTCAGTATCTGGCTCCGCTCAATTGGCCGTGTGGCCGCCACAGCGCTGCTGCAATCGCCAAACAGGTGACAAAAAAATTGAACCAAATCTATATATATATGAATAAAGAACTTTAAAACTTAGGGCTGTTTAAAATAATTGAAAAATAAATAAAAATCAAACACCCTTTTTTTTGAAAACTTTAAAATTATAAAAAACACATACATGTTTCGGGAGCTAAGCCCATTCTCAA